>CM038411.1:34811561-35311561 GCA_021498475.1 Saguinus midas | reverse complement strand
TGGGGGGCTGGGAGAACAAGCCCCTCTTTGGTTAGGAAGTTGGAACAAAGACTTCCATGGGCCCATCCAGCTCCGAACATCTAGAAATCCAGGGGCAAGGACACGAGTTCCTCCCCACCCTTTCACACGGTTGTGACATGGCCTCTTAGTGTGCGCGCAGGTTCTGTCTGCTGAGGTCAAGGACCCTGGCAAAACCCTCTACTTGGAAAGACCAACTGTGACAGTTAATCTTATGTGTTGACTTGACTGGGAAGAATTGCCAAGAGAAGCAGTAAAACGTCATTTTTACGTATGTCTGTAAGGGTACATCTGGAAAAGGTTAGCATGTATATCGGGGGTAGGTAAGGAAGAGCCGCCCTCACTCACATGGGCAGACATCTTTCAATCCACTGAGGAACTGAACAGAAAAGTGGAGGAAAGGCAAACTCTCTCTGAGCTGGGACACTCATCTCCTGTCCTCGGAAATCAGTGCTCCTGCTTCTAAAACCACCTTTGCAAAACTGCGGCTGAGACACTGAAAGAGATCTAACTTAACTGCTTCTAACCTCCCAGCTGTTCTTGTTCATTCCTGGGCACAGGTGAACTCACTTTGGGAGAACCTTAGTTTATAGTTTGAAACAAAGACCATAACTGCCCTTTCCCAAAGCCTTTCCTGAAACCTCCTTCTTGCCTGGGGACTAGAATGTCTTCGTAGGACTAACAAATTAGCCACAGGTTTAGAAATGACGGTTTAGGAGTCATGCAGCTGGAGGCCACAAGATTCTGAGTCTCTCTAAGATCTGTGCTTGAGACATTTTGCAGACCCTGCTCTTTTTTTTTTTTTTTTTTTTTTTGTGACCGAGTTTTGCTCTTGTTACCCAGGCTGGAGTGCAATGGCGCGATCTCGGCTCACCGCAACCTCCGCCTCCTGGGTTCAGGCAATTCTCCTGCCTCAGCCTCCCGAGTAGCTGGGATTACAGGCACGCGCCACCATGCCCAGCTGATTTTTTGTGTTTTTAGTAGAGACGGGGTTTCACCATGTTGACCAGGATGGTCTCGATCTCTTGACCTCGTGATCCACCTGCCTCGGCCTCCCAAAGTGCTGGGATTACAGGCGTGAGCCACCGCGCCCAGCTGATTTTTGTATTTTTAGTAGAGACGGGGTTTCACCATGTTGACCAGGATGGTCTCGATCTCTTGACCTCGTGATCCACCCGCCTCGGCCTCCCAAAGCGCTGTGATTCCAGGCACGCCCCACCGTGCCCAGCTGATTTTTGTATTTTTAGTAGAGACGGGGTTTCACCATGTTGACCAGGATGGTCTCGATCTCTTGACCTCGTGATCCGCCCGCCTCGGCCTCCCACAGTGCTGGGATTACAGGCACGCCCCACCGCGCCCAGCTGATTTTTTGTATCTTTAGTAGAGACGGGGTTTCACCATGTTGACCAGGATGGTCTCGATCTCTTGACCTCGTGATCCGCCCGCCTCGGCCTCCCACAGTGCTGGGATTACAGGCGTGAGCCACCGCGCCCAGCTGATTTTTGTATTTTTAGTAGAGACGGGGTTTCACCATGTTGACCAGGATGGTCTCGATCTCATGACCTCGTGATCCGCCCGCCTCGGCCTCCCACAGTGCTGGGATCACAGGCGTGAGCCACCGCGCCCAGCTGATTTTTGTATCTTTAGTAGAGACGGGGTTTCACCATGTTGACCGGGATGGTCTCGATCTCTTGACCTTGTGATCCGCCCACCTCGGCCTCCCACAGTGCTGGGATCACAGGCGTGAGCCACCGCGCCCAGCTGATTTTTGTATCTTTAGTAGAGACGGGGTTTCACCATGTTGACCGGGATGGTCTCGATCTCTTGACCTTGTGATCCACCCACCTCGGCCTCCCACAGTGCTGGGATCACAGGCGTGAGCCACCGCGCCCAGCTGATTTTTGTATCTTTAGTAGAGGCGGGTTTCACCATGTTGACCGGGATGGTCTCGATCTCATGACCTCGTGATCCACCCGCCTCGGCCTCCCACAGTGCTGGGATCACAGGCACGCCCCACCGTGCCCAGCTGATTTTTGTATCTTTAGTAGAGACGGGGTTTCACCATGTTGACCGGGATGGTCTCGATCTCTTGACCTCGTGATCCGCCCGCCTCGGCCTCCCACAGTGCTGGGATCACGGGCGTGAGCCACCGCGCCCAGCTGATTTTTGTATTTTTAGTAGAGACGGGGTCTCACCATGTTGACCAGGATGGTCTCAATCTCTTGACCTCGTGATCCACCTGCCTCGGCCTCCCAAAGTGCTGGGATTACAGGCTTGAGCCACCGCCCAGCTGATTTTTGTATTTTTAGTAGAGACGGGGTTTCACCATGTTGACCAGGATGGTCTCGATCTCATGACCTCGTGATCCACCCGCCTCGGCCTCCCAAAGTGCTGGGATTACAGGCACGCCACCATGCCCAGCTAATTTTTGTATTTTTAGTAGAGACGGGGTTTCACCATGTTGACCAGGATGGTCTCGATCTCTTGACCTCGTGATCCACCCGCCTCGGCCTCCCACAGTGCTGGGATCACAGGCGTGAGCCACCGCGCCCAGCTGATTTTTGTATCTTTAGTAGAGACGGGGTCTCACCATGTTGACCGGGATGGTCTCGATCTCTTGACCTCGTGATCCGCCCGCCTCGGCCTCCCACAGTGCTGGGATCACAGGCTTGAGCCCCAGCCCAGCTGATTTTTGTATCTTTAGTAGAGGCGGGTTTCACCATGTTGACCAGGACGGTCTCGATCTCATGACCTCGTGATCCGCCCGCCTCGGCCTCCCACAGTGCTGGGATCACAGGCTTGAGCCCCCGCGCCCAGCTGATTTTTGTATCTTTAGTAGAGACGGGGTTTCACCATGTTGACCAGGACGGTCTCGATCTCATGACCTCGTGATCCGCCCGCCTCGGCCTCCCACAGTGCTGGGATCACAGGCACGCCCCACCGCGCCCGGCCAGACCCTGCTCTTCATGGATCAGCTGGTACCATCCAGACTGATTACCTGGCTCATCGGATCTTGGGGGCCCCGCCCAGGATCGGACTCCGTGCAAGACAACACCTTTGACTCCCTAAGATTGAATCTCCAACCAATCAGCACTCCTGGCACACTGGCTTCCCCCCAGCCACCGAGTTGTCCTTAAAAACTCTGCTGCCCAAGGGTTCTGGGAGACTGACTGGAGCAGTAATGACACCCCGGCCTCCTGCACAGCCGGCTCTGCGTGAATCACTCTTTATTCGTTTCAATTCCCCTGTCTTGCGAAATTGGCTCTGCCTAGGCACTGGGCAACGTGAACCCATTGGGCGGTTCACTTCTCCAGCCTTCAAGCTCAGACTCAATTTCCCTGCTGGCTTTCCTGGTTCTCTAGCGTGCAGAGAGCACGTGGTGGAGTTTCTCCGCTTCCAGAATCGTGTGAGCTGATTTCCATAATAAATCTCATATACTGTACGTATCCTATTGGTTCTGTTTCTCTGAAGAACCCCCCAAAATACAGAACTGAACCCTAATTTTTCCCACCACTCACTCCCCAGCAACAATTTAGCCAAGTTCTCTTGGTTACAGTGGAACTCAAAAGCACCAAACTGTGAGCAGAACAGGGACGCAGGAATCAGTTTCTTTGACAGTCAGAGCACCACACTGTGGAGCAGTTAGCTCTGTGGGGGCCTCCCCTCCCTTCACCCTCAAAGTCAGGCTCGCTTGTAAACCTAACAGCCAAGTTAGTCCGTCTTCAACTGTCTGGAGCTGGAGATACTAGAAATCATCTTATCTCCACGTTCTTCCTTTAGGAAACAAAACACTGAGACCCAGAGAGGCCGGCTTGCTCCGGCTTTAAAACACTCTTAGTTCTAGGGCCGGGGCTCCCAGATGATTTGGTATCAAGGCCCCATGACACTCTTGAAAATGAGGACTCCCGGGGGCTTTGGTGTGGGGATTACATCTATTGATATTTACTGTATGAGAAGCCAGAACTGAGAAAAGCTGTGACAGGCCTCGTGAGGAGAGTAGCCCCGACTGACCTTGCACATCTCAGTCGGACTCAGCAGAAAGCAGCTGGAGTCTCTAATACTTCCGCATTCCGTCTGTTGCAATATCACAGAGTAGTTGCCTGTTGAAAATTCCAGTCTAAGCTGGGCACAGTGCCTCACACCTGTAACCTCAGCACCTTGGAGGACTGAGCTGGGTAGATCACTTGAGCTCACCAGTTAGAAGCCAGCCTCAGCAACATAAAGAGACCCTGTTTCTTTCTTTCTTTTTTGTTTATTGAGATGGAGTTTCGCTCTTGTTACCCAGGCTGGAGTGCAATGGCGCGATCTCAGCTCACCGCAACCTCCGCCTTCTGGGTTCAGGCAATTCTCCTGCCTCAGCCTCCTGAGTAGCTGGGATTACAGGCACGCCCCACCGTGCCCAGCTGATTTTTGTATTTTTAGTAGAGACGGGGTTTCACCATGTTGACCAGGATGGTCTCGATCTCTTGACCTCGTGATCCACCTCCTCAGCCTCCCAAAGTGCTGGGATTATAGGCGTGAGCCACCGCGCCCGGCCTAAGAGACCCCATTTCTACACAAACTTAAGAATTAGTTGCGCATGGCGATGCACGCCTGCGGTTCAAGCAACTCAGGAGGCTGAGATCGGAGGATTGCTTGAGGCCGGGAAGTTAAGGCTGCAGAGAGCCATAATCATGCCACAGAACTTCAGCCTGGGGAATGAAGTGAGACCCTATCAAGAAAAAAGAGAGAAGGAGAGGAAGGGAGGAAGGAAAAGAAAATTCTAGTCTACATGTGTGAGAGTGAAAAAGAAACACAGTGTTATAGTGTTACGATGAAAATAGTTTCGGCCGGGCGCAGTGGCTCAAGCCTGTAATCCCAGCACTTTGGGAGGCCGAGGTGGGTGGATCACGAGGTCAAGAGATCAAGACCATCCTGGTCAACATGGTGAAACCCCGTCTCTACTAAAAATACAAAAATTAGCTGGGCGGTGGCGCGTGCCTGTAATCCCAGCTACTCAGGAGGCTGAGGCAGGAGAATTGCCTGAACCCAGGAGGCAGAGGTTGCAGTGAGCTGAGATCGCGCCATTGCACTCCAGCCTGGGTAACAAGAGCGAAACTCCGTCTCAAAAATAAATAAATAAATAAAATAAAAAATAAATACTTTTGAACTTGCAGATCCCCTGAAAAATCTCAGGGGATCCATGGGACCGCCGACCACACATTGAGAATAAGCAACAGTGTGTCTGCAGTCCTTGCCTCCTAAATCTCCATCTGGCACCTTTATTTTTTATTTTTATATATTAATTGTGGAGAATCCCCATTTTATTACTATTATTATTATCTTTCTTTTATTTATTTTATTTTATTTATTTATTTATTTATTTATTTGAGATGGAGTTTCGCCAGGCTGGAGTGCAATGGCGCGATCTCGGCTCACCGCAACCTCCGCCTCCTGGGTTCAGGCAACTCTCCTGCCTCAGCCTCCCGAGCAGCCGGGATTACAGGCACGCACCACCGTGCCCAGCTAATTATCTTTCTTTTTAAATTTATTTATTGTTTTTTGGTTTTTTTGAGATGGAGTTTCACTCTTTTTACCCAGGCTGGAGTGCAGTGGCACGATCTCAGCTCACTGCAACCTCCGCCTCCTGGGTTCAGGCAATTCTCCTGCCTCAGCCTCCTGAGTAGCTGGGATTACAGGCACGCGCCACCATGCCCAGCTAATTTTTTGTATTTTTAGTAGAGACGGGGTTTCACCATGTTGACCAGGATGGTCTCGATCTGTTGACCTAGTGATCCACCCGCCTCGGCCTCCCAAAGTGCTGGGATTACAGGCGTGAGCCACTGTGCCCGGCTAAATTTTTTTGAGATGGGTCTTCCTATATTGCCCAGGCTAGGCTCGAATGCCTGGGCTCAGTCTATAGTATTTCATGACAGCATAAATCTGACATTTCTCCCCCGGTTCATCTACATAGTTAACCGGTTGGGGAGAAAAGGGAGAACTACACAGAATAATGTGGGAAAAGCCAGAAAACTCTGAAAAGGAAGTGTAAAGATGAAAAATCAATCCCTCAGATATTAAAATATTGAGAGACCAGAGTCAGCCCATCGAGGCGGAGGAGAAGGCTTGCTCGTCCGGCCACTGCGCCTTACACACTCCAACAGGGCTTGCTTCTCGTGGGACGGGGTTATGTCCCACATTATATTTGTTTATGTCTGGCTCCCCAGTGGCCACCCACGTCCTCAGGTCCATGGGCCCCAGTATATTCATCTCTGCATACCCAGTGCCCAGATTGCTTGACACACAAAAGGAGCTCAGGGAATGACCCAAGGAGCGACATGCACCACATGCTCTTCCTCCTCCCTCCGTGAAAGGACACACGTGGCGGGAGGGTGGGCAGAGCAGCGTGGCCAGGTTGGCAGCCTCTGATGCTACTGGGTTTCAGTGTCTATGTTACACTCTGAATGTTGAAAGTAGATGAATCACTGAGGTTCTCCATTCACATTGCAAGAGTTCTATTTGCTTTACGGGAACTCGTTCTCCCATTATCTCCCTTACCGCTGCCATAACAACAGCCAAGCTGCCCAGCGTCCCTTTCCTGACAGAGGGTGTTTTGTAGGGTTCAGCTTCTGTCCAAGAGCCTCAGGATGACAGACAGTCTCCTCTGTTCTTGGAAACACCCCTGCACCTCCAAATCCGTCAGTCAGGGTGCCTGGAACCCCCACTGGAGCCATCTGTTGTCCCTGTTAAAACGATCATGTTACTGGAAGTTTGGTTTCTTCTGAGGCCTTTGGTCTTTTCCCCTCGGCTTATAGATGCCCACCCTGGTGCTGTATCCCCACCTCTGTTCTAATCCACCCCTCCCACATGCACACTCATGGTGCACCCTATGTACAGATGCCTTCTCCTCCCACCCCTCCCACATGCACACTCATGGTGCACCCTATGTACAGATGCCTTCTCCTCCCACCTCTCCCAGGGGTCAGCACCATGCTTTGCAAACAGGTGCACAATCAATGTCTATTGGATTTATAGGCAGTAGTGAAAAAGAGCTTGATCCGTTTTTCTTGGTAATGTTAACGCAATCCTGATGAAAAATCAGGTCCAAGAGCTATGCAAAGCACCACGTAAACATCACCCTCCTTAATTCTCGGAACTGCGTTTGTCAGAGGCACGTGAGCCAGAACCGTCTTGAATGGGGCTGGGTAAAATGAGGCTGAGACCTGCTGGGCTTCATTCCCAGACAGTTGAGGAATTCTAAGTCACAGGATGAGACAGGAGGTCACCACGAGGTACAGGTCATAAAGACTGTGCTGATAAAACAGGCTGCAGTAAGAAAGCCGGTCAAATCTCAGCAAACCCAAGACGGCCGTGGAGGGACCTCGGGTCATCCTCGCTGCTGCACTCTTGTTTACAAATGCCAAGAAGTTACCCTAAGTGGTCTACAAAGGGGAGGCATGAATAATCCACCCCTTGTTCAGCATACCACACAAACGGGCGGCCAGGAACCCCGGGCTGTGCTGGCTGTGGAGCAGCCACTGCATTCTTTTGCTCCTTTACTGTCCTAATAAACTTGCTTTCATTTTCCTCTACAGACTGGCCCTGAATTCCTTCTTGTGCAAGATCCAAGAGCCCTCACTTGGGGTCTGGACAGGGACCCCTTTCCTGTAACAGTTTTACTCACAAGACATCTGACACCAAATCTGTGGGCTTTTTCTTCCACCCAGCAACCAATCAGTTCTGATTATCCAAATACCAACTAGGTATCCTACAATTCAGTTCTGACCTGCCTACCTGGAGCTAGAGTCAAATTCCACAGGTTACGGTTTCGGTCTCACAAAACGGCCCCCACTTCATGGGAGTTCCAGGTTATCACCAGCACTTTTGACTCACCAGCGATAAATTCAAGGGTTCCCACACAATTCCTCCATCTCAGGTTTGATAAATCAAGAGAACAGGCTCATGAAACTCAGGAAAGTGTTTTACTTACTATTACCAGTTTCTTAAAAACAGCACAACTTAGCAGCAGCCAGAAAGAGACAGGGCAAGGTATGGGAAGGGGGTGCAGAGCTTCCAAGCCTTCACCGGGCTCAACACCCTCCCAGCACCTGAAAGTGCTCCTGAACCCAGCAGCTCTCACATACTCTTCTTCAGATGTCTTATGGTTCCATTATTTATTTTTATTTTTATTTTTGAGACATTGTTTTGCTCTTGTTACCCAGGCTGGAGTGCAATGGCGCGATCTCGGCTCACTGCAACCTCTGCCTCCTGGGTTCAGGCAATTCTCCTGCCTCAGCCTCCTGAGTAGCTGGGATTACAGGCACACACCACCGTGCCCAGCTAATTTTTTGTATTTTTAGTAGAGATGGAGTCTCACCGTGTTGACCAGGATGGTCTCGATCTCTTGACCTCGTGATCCACCCACCTTGGCCTCCCAAAGTGCTGGGATTACAGGCTTGAGCCACCGCGCCTGGCGGTTCCATTATTTAAGCATGATTTTTTTTTTTTTTGAGACGGAGTTTCACTCTTGTTACCCAGGCTGGAGTGCAATGGCGCGATCTTGGCTCACCGCAACTTCCACCTCCTGGGTTCAGGCAATTCTCCTGCCTCAGCCTCCTAAGTAGCTGGGATTACAGGCATGCACCGCCACGCCCAGCTAATTTTTTGTATTTTTGGTAGAGACGGGGTTTCACCATGTTAACCAGGATGGTCTTCATCTTTTGACCTCGTGATCCACCCGCCTCGGCCTCCCAAAGTGCTGAGATTACAGGCATGAGCCACTGCGCCCGGCCAGCATGCTTGATTAAATCACTGATAATTGGTGATTAAACTGAATCTCCAGCCCCTATTCCTTCCCAGGAAGTCACAGGCTGGAGCTGAAAGTTGCAATCCTCTAATCAAGGCAAAGTTGGTTCCCCTGGCAACGGGCAACCAGCCCCCATCCTCCAGGAGTCCCCTCATTAGCAAAACCTCAGGTATGGATGAAAGGGGCTGGTTAGGAATAACAAAAGATTTCCTCTTGCTCCTATCAGTCAAGGAATTCCAAGGGGTTCAGAAGCCTCCATCAGGAAACAGAGACAAAGACCAAATATGTAATTCTTGTTATCACAAATTCTCACAGCCATCCTGTCTGGCACGCTCTGTTAACAACGTCCTCATTCTACGATGAGGCAACTGGTAGATAATAATCACAACATAGATTACAGCATTTGTTATGTATAAGCAACAGTTCTATAATTATAGATTATACCCTATACTGCAGTACATATACAATCACACATATACTATATATAAGGTATTATCCTATAACCTAAAAGTAGTAGACATTAGGCCGGGTGCGGTGGCTTATGCCTGTAATCCCAGCACTTTTGAGGGCCGAGGCGGGTGGATCATCTAGGTCAGGAGTTCGAGAGCAGCCTGGCCAACATGGTGAAACCGTGCCTCTACTAAAAATACAAAAATTAGCTGGGTGCAGTGGCACATGCCTGTAATTCCAGCTACTTGGGAGGTTGAAGCAGGAGAATCACTTGAACCCAGGAAGTGGAGATTGCGGTGAGCAGAGATCAAACCAGTGTACTCCAGCCTGGGCAATAAGAGTGAAACTCCGTCTCAAAAAAAAAGTAGTAGACATCAATACTTGTTATTGTGTTATTTACTATTTCTACAATAACCCTATGTGGAGAGAACTACGACCCTGATTTGATGAGTGAGGAAACAGTACTACAGAGAAGTTAAATAACATGAACAGATCCACTGGTATGATGTGCCCTAAAGAAATTCTGAGTCGGCAGGGCGCGGTGGCTCAAGCCTGTAATCCCAGCACTTTGGGAGGCCAAGGCGGGTGGATCACGAGGTCAAGAGATCGAGACCATCCTGGTCAACATGGTGAAACCCGTCTCTACTAAAAATACAAAAAATTAGCTGGGCATGGTGGTGCGCGCCTGTAGTCCCAGCTACTCAGGAGGCTGAGGCAGGAGAATTGCCTGAACCCAGGGCGGAGGTTGCGGTGAGCCGAGATGGCGCCATTGCACTCCAGCCTGGGTAACAAGAGCGAAACTCCGTCTCAAAAAAAACAAAAGAAATTCTGAGTCATGTTCAGAGTGAGCCACACAAGGCTGCTCCGTGAGGAACTGTCTGCCGCACCGAGACGGTACAAACGGCCCGGGGGAAGCTCGTCCGCGTCTCCACCCAGGGGGCTCACCTGGCCGCTGCTAGACCGAGCCCATTTCTCAGGACAGGGGAATTGCGAAGGGGAAAGAGGAATTCACGCAGAGCCGGCGATGCAGGAGACCTCGGTCTCAGTGACTCAAATCCGTCTCCGCGGCAGCAGTTTTTAAGAACACTTGGTGGGTGGCGGGGGAGCCAGTGAGCCGGGAGCGTGGTCAGATGAAATCAAGGCTGTGCTGCGCTGTCCGCTGCGGGGAGGGCCACGGGACCGGCCGATGAGTCCAGGTGGAGCCATCAGCCGTCAGTGACACAGAAGCCTGAAAAGACCTCTCAAAAGGCCGACCCCAGGTGTTACATCCGCAGGGGTCATCAGGGAAGCTGCAAAGCTTGTGTCCCCAGGAGTAACTGGCGGGCGGATCACCTGAGGTCGGGAGTTGGAGACCAGCCTGACCAAAACGGAGAAACCCCGTCTCTACTAAAAATGCAAAATTAGCCGGGCGTGGTGGTGCGTGTCTCTAATCCCAGCTACGCAGGAGGCTGAGGCAGGAGAATCGCTTGAACCCAGGAGGCGGAGGTTGCAGTGAGGAGATCGTACCATTGCACTCCAGCCTGGGAAACAAGAGCAAAACTCCACCTCCAAAAAAAGAAAGCCCTCTATGAAACAGGGAGCGGATCTATTTGATTATACCAGCACCTTGACTTTGGACTTATAAGCCTCCAGAAATAAATGTTTGTTCATGTCACCCAGTCTATGGTACAGATTGAGGATCCCTTATCTGAAGTGCTTGGGAGCGGCGATGTTTTGGACTTGGGATTTTTTAAAATTTTGGAATATTTACAAATATATAACGAGGTATCTTGAAGATGGGACCTGAGTCTAAACATAACATTCGTTTTTTTTTTTTTTTTTGGTTTTTTTTTTTTGAGACGGAGTTTCGCTCTTGTTACCCAGGCTGGAGTGCAATGGCGCGATCTCGGCTCACCGCAACCTCCGCCTCCTGGGTTCAGGCAATTCTCCTGCCTCAGCCTCCTGAGTAGCCGGGATTACAGGCACGCACCACCGTGCCCAGCTAATTTTTAGACGGGGTTTCACCATGTTGACCAGGATGGTCTCGATCTCTTAACCTCATGATCCACCCGCCTCGGCCTCCCAAAGTGCTGGGATTACAGGCTTGAGCCACCGCGCCCGGCACCCAGCTCATTGGTTTCTTTTAAAAAGAAAAGTCAGTGTGTTGGTGTGTTGCCCAGGCTGGAGTGCAGTGGTGGGAACACAGCCCACTGCAGTCTCACACTGGGCTCAGGCAGGTACCACCATGCCAGCTAGTTGGTTTTTTTGTTTTGAGACTAAGTCTTGCTCTTTTCACCCAGGCTGAAGTGCAGTGGTACGATCTTGGCTCACTGGAACCTCCTCCTCCCAGGTTCAAGAAGCAATTCCCTGCCTCAGCCTCTTGAGTAGCTGGGATTACAGGCACCTGCCACCACGCCTGGCTAATTTTTGTATTTTTAGTAGACAGGGTTTCACCATCTTGGCCAGGCTGCTCTCAAACTCCTGACCTCATGATCCACTCGCCTCACTCTCCCAAAGTGCTGGAATTACAGGCGTGAGCCACCGTGCCTGGACTTTTTTTTTTTTCTTTTTAATGTGTATTGATACAGTCTTCCTATGTTGCCCAGACTGAGCTCAAACTCTTGGCCTCAAACAATCCTCTTGCCTTGGCTTCCCAGTGTTGGGATTACAGGTGTAAGCCATGACACCTGGCTCATTTATGTTTTATATACACCTTATACTTATAACCTGAAGCTAATTTTGTACAGTATTTTAAAGAACGTGATATAACCATCACATGAGGTCAAGTGTGCAATTTTCTGCTCGTGGCATCATCTTGTCACTTGGCCAGTGAGCCAGTGGCCTACAGCTCTCTCTCCTGGCCTTGCGGCTGCAGTCTGTCCTTCTGAAATATGCTAACTGAACCCTGCTACCTGTTAAGATGCCCTGAGCCTGATGAGAACCCTTCACTAACATCTTCTCCTTTTTTGTTTGCTTTCAGAGACAGGGTTTTGCAGTGTTGCCCAGGCTAGAAGCAGTGGTGCAATCATAGCTCACTGCAGCCTTAACTTCCTGGGTTCAAATAATCGTCTCAAGGCCAGACACAGTGGCTCATGACTGTAATCCCAGTACTTTGGGAGGCTGAGGCAGGTGAATCACTTGAGGTCAGGAGTTCAAAACCAGCCTGGCCAAAATAGTGAAAGAAACCTCATCTCTACTAAAAATGCAAAAATTAGCTGGGCATGGTGACATACACCTGTAGTCCCAGCTACTCAGGAGGCTGAGGCAGGAGAATTGCTTGAGCTCGGGAAGCAGAGGTTGCAGTGAGCCGAGATCGTGCCACTGCACTCCAGCCTGGGTGACAGAGCAGGACTCTGTCTCAAAAAAAAAAAAAAGTCCCCGAGAGTAGCTAGGAATCTAGATGGAGCCACCATGCCTAGATAATTGTTTTATTAAGTTATTGATTTTTCATAGAGATGTGCCTAGGCTGGTCTTCAACTCCTGGGCTCAAATGATCTGCCTGCTTTGGCCTCCCGAAGTGCCGGGATTACAGGCATGAGCTATCATGCCTGGCCCACTTTGCTGTCTTGAAAGAGTCATTATAACATGTGACAGTTTTCATGAAAAAATCAGGAGGCTACTCATTAAAGAACAGTAAAGCAGATGTTGTCCACGTGGCCGATCGGGATGAGTATAGGGACCCCCACAGGGACCCCCACAGCGATGCGTTACAACAGCGAAGAGAGATTGGGCCCAACTCTGAACACAAGGAAAGGTGGAGATCTACAGCCGAGGAGCAGGGTGGGGGTCGGCAGATAAATTACTGAGAAGAAACACCACAGGTCGGGAGATTCTTGCTGAAGGCAGGCCATGGTGATGAGATACCACATCACCAGAGGCATGATGCAGATAAGGAATTCAATCAGATTTCATGGTGATCAGTACCAGTGGTGCAGGATTCTGACTCGACTGACAGCAGGGTTAGACAATGCGGAGAGAAATACAGAAGCCCAAAAGCAGGACTGGAGGAGTTCAGGGAGATGAGTAGAGTAACAGTCCTGCCTTTTTTTTTTTTTTTTTTGAGACAAAGTTTCCCTCTTGTTGCCCAGGCTGGAGTGCAGTGTTGTGATCTCAGCTCACTGCAACCTCCATCTCCCAGGTTCAAGCAATTCTCCTGCCTCAGCCTCCCAGGTAGCTGGAATTACAGGCATCTGACACCACACCTGGCTAATTTTTTGTATTTTTAGTATAGATAAGGCTTTACCATGTTGGCCAGGCCGGTCTTGAACTCCTGACCTCAGGTGATCCACCTGCCTCTACTTCCCAAAGAGCTGGGATTACAGGTGGAAGCCACCATGCCCGGCCTAGTCCTGCCCTCATCTAACAGAATACAGCAGGAATTATCAGAGCGTGTGCCTTTCTTGGGGATTCGGGCAAAAAATCATAAACTCTAGCCTGCAGAGTAAAAACCAAATTCTTTAGCTTGGTGTACAGTGGGGCCTCCAGGTCTTATCTCCCAGTCTGTCACACCGTTGCCTCCAAATAGTGTTTTCAAGACCAGGCACAGTGGCTCAGGCCTGTAATCTCAGCACTTTGGGAGGTCGAGGTGGGCAGACTGCTTGAGGCCAGGAGTTTGAGACCAGCCTGGCTAACATCGCGAAACTCCATCTCTACTAAAATTACAAAAATTAGCTGCCCACAGTGGTGTATGCCTGTAATTCCAGCTACTCGGGAGGCTGAGGAATGAGAATTGCTTATACCCAGGAGGCGGAGGTTGCAATGAGCCGATTGCACCACTGCACTCCAGCCTGGGCAACAGAGTGAGGCTCTGCCACACACACACACACAAAAGAGGCTACACGTTTGTGTACGTCTCCTGGATGCTTGTCCCTCTTTCAAGCTGGAGGATCTCAAATAAGCCTGAAACAAACCTAAAAGTCGCCGCTTGGAGCCATCCTGGCTGATGGCAGGGCAGGGACGTGCAAAGCTAATGTGGGTCTGCTGACCGTCCTGCCAGTTCTTCCTCAGATGCACCATGCCCTATTCACCCACAGGCCTCCCCTCCTCGCTGTGAACACCTCTGTAGGGACTCAAGCTTCTTGTTCTGGGGTTCAGAAGATGACACCCCAAAATGAAGCCCTCAGTAGCAGCCTCAGAAGCAAATTTTCTCTCTGACCTTCTGCCTTCCTGTCTCTGGCCCCTCATTTTCCCCTGAGGTCAACAATAGAAACTAGAATTATTCTTCTCCAAAGTGAAATCAGAACCCCTTTTCCCTAAAGCCAGCCATTATAGCTAAAAACATTAATCTAACTTTCTCCCCACCTTTCTGTATAAAAACTGACCACAAATAAATCATCTGGGCTGGGCACAGGGGCTCACACCTGTAATCCCACCACTTTGGGAGGCTGAGGTGGGTGGATCATGAGGTCAGGAGTTCAAGACTTGCCTGGTCAAGATGGTGAACTCCATGTCTACTAAAAATACAAAAAATTAGTTAGGAGTGGTGGCGTGCGCCTGTAGTACCAGCTACTAGAGAGGCTGAACCAGGAAAATTGCTTGAACCCAGGAGGCAGAGGTTGCAGGAAGCCGAGATTGCACATTGCACTCCAGCCTGGGCAACAGAGCAAGACTCCATCTCCAAATGAATAATCTGACCTACCTTCTTTGATTGTAGGTCATAAGACCCCCCCCCCCACCATTCCATAGAGGGCCTGCTCTGTACCCAGAAGCAATCCTGCACAGGGAGGCCAGGAAGAATCTAAACAGAGGCCCCACGGGGCTTCCTCACTCAGTCTGCTAGCACGAGGTGGGGCCCTTCTGCCCAGTCATTTGTCTGCATAGCTATCTACAAGCTGTTGAACCACAGCATAAAAATGGACATTTTCCCCGTGTCTTTTGGTCTTCATCCTGAAGGCTTCTGAGTCATGTAAAACTATGATCAAATCACTCTGTATGCCTTTTCTCCTATTCATCTGACTTTTGTGAGTTGATTTTCCAGCAGACCTTCAGAGGGCCATTCCCTTGGCTGCCACACTGTCTTGTTGGTGGGAGGGGACTTCCCAGGGCGGCTTTCTGTTCCTCTCCCTGGGAGGTAACCGCCCACCTCTTTGCATTACTGTCAGTCTCATTCATTTCACCTTCCTGTTGCCCCCGTGGGGTTTTCAGGTCATCCAGAATAAGCCCCACTTGCTCCCGCTCGAGTGAGGCTGCTCGCTCTCATTTGATACCCAGCAAATGCCAAGTTGAATTAATTCAGAGGGAGAGAAATAAAGGCACTGAGGTCTGGTGGCAATTATCTCGATATTCCAGGAGACAACTGAACAAAAGGCTACCAGAGTTCAAAAGAGCTGATGGGTCGGAGTTGGGGGACACTGTAAATTTTAACCAGTGAGGTGTGGGAACTAAAAGGCAGGGAAAAGCCAGTCGTGGAGGTGCGCGCCTGCAATCCCAGCTACTCGGGAAAATCCCGTGGGCCTGGGAGTTCAAGGCTGCCCGGAATGTGGCAAGACCTCACTTCAAAAAAAAAAGCGTTGCTGGGAAAAGCTGAAGGTGACAAGCTTCAAGCCTCAACACAGGGGTTCAGATTTGTCTAGAAGATACTCAGTCTGTCACAATCATCACAAAACACACAGAAAAGGAGGAAAGCAGCAAGTTTCCTGACACCACTGGTCAAGTCAGTGGGTGTAGGAGGTGCGTGCACACAAGCCTCTGCTCAGTTCCGAGGGCTGCCGTCCTGACTGCCATGAAGCGATTGGCCTGAAACAACAGTCAGAAATCAAGGCATCTGCAGGGCCACGCTGTCCCCGAAGGCTCTGAGAAAGGGTCCTTCCTTGCCTCCTCCTAGACTCTGGTAATCGGCAGCCGTCCGTGGTGTTCCTGACCTTGTACACACCCCTCAAGTCTCTGTCTCTATCATCACATGGCCTCAAAGGGATACCAGTCATTGGATTTGGGGCCTACTCTAGCTCAGCCTGACATTTATTCAGTAAAATCTTAACTTGATTACATCTGCAAATACTCTGCTTCCAAATTAAGTTCACATTTTCAGGAACCAAAAGTTAGGATGTAAACCTTGTTGGGGGCACAGTTTACCCATTATAAGACTTCCCTGCCACTTCTATTTGCACATGCAGTGAACGGGGTCTGAAGGAATGAGGACAGAAGACTGGTGAAATTGAAAACAAACAGCAGCTACTGAGTGTAAGGAATTCCTGCAACAGATCATGAAAAAAACAGCAGCTACTGAGTGCTAAGGAATTCCTGCAACAGATCATGAAAACAACAGCAGCTACTGAGTGTAAGGAATTCCTGCAACAGATCATGAAAACAACAGCAGCTACTGAGTGTAAGGAATTCCTGCAATAGATCATGAAAAAAACAGCAGCTACTGAGTGCTAAGGAATTCCTGCAACAGATCATGAAAACAACAGCAGCTACTGAGTGTAAGGAATTCCTGCAATAGATCATGAAAAAAACAGCAGCTACTGAGTGTAAGGAATTCCTGCAACAGATCATGAAAAAAACAGCAGCTACTGAGTGTAAGGAATTCCTGCAACAGATCATGAAAACAACAGCAGCTACTGAGTGTAAGGAATTCCTGCAACAGATCATGGAAAAAACAGCAGCTACTGAGTGCTAAGGAATTCCTGCAACAGATCATGAAAAAAACAGCAGCTACTGAGTGCTAAGGAATTCCTGCAACAGATCATGAAAAAAAAACAGCAGCTACTGAGTGTAAGGAATTCCTGCAACAGATCATGAAAAAACAGCAGCTACTGAGTGCTAAGGA
The DNA here is from genome assembly GCA_021498475.1 of Saguinus midas. Lineage (NCBI taxonomy): Eukaryota > Metazoa > Chordata > Mammalia > Primates > Cebidae > Saguinus > Saguinus midas. The sequence continues at coordinate 35,294,561 of CM038411.1, read as the reverse complement.
ATTCCTGCAACAGATCATGGAAAAAACAGCAGCTACTGAGTGTAAGGAATTCCTGCAACAGATCATGGAAAAAACAGCAGCTACTGAGTGCTAAGGAATTCCTGCAACAGATCATGAAAAAAACAGCAGCTACTGAGTGCTAAGGAATTCCTGCAACAGATCATGAAAAAAAAACAGCAGCTACTGAGTGTAAGGAATTCCTGCAACAGATCATGGAAAAAACAGCAGCTACTGAGTGCTAAGGAATTCCTGCAACAGATCATGAAAAAACAGCAGCTACTGAGTGCTAAGGAATTCCTGCAACAGATCATGAAAAAACAGCAGCTACTGAGTGTAAGGAATTCCTGCAACAGATCATGAAAAAAAACAGCAGCTACTGAGTGCTAAGGAATTCCTGCAACAGATCATGGAAAAAACAGCAGCTACTGAGTGTAAGGAATTCCTGCAACAGATCATGGAAAAAAACAGCAGCTACTGAGTGCTAAGGAATTCCTGCAACAGATCATGAAAAAAACAGCAGCTACTGAGTGCTAAGGAATTCCTGCAACAGATCATGAAAAAAAAACAGCAGCTACTGAGTGTAAGGAATTCCTGCAACAGATCATGGAAAAAAACAGCAGCTACTGAGTGCTAAGGAATTCCTGCAACAGATCATGAAAAAAACAGCAGCTACTGAGTGCTAAGGAATTCCTGCAACAGATCATGAAAAAAAACAGCAGCTACTGAGTGCTAAGGAATTCCTGCAACAGATCATCCTATGCTTGTAAGATTTAGTGCCCTGGCACAGTGGCTCACACCTGTAATCCCAAGACTTTGAGAGGCCAAGATGAGAGGATGCCTTGAACCCAAGAGCTCGAGACCAACCTGAGCAACACAGTGAGACCCCAGCTCTACAAAAAATGTTTTAAAATTAGCAGGGCATGGTGGCACATGCCTGTAATTCCAGCTACTTGGGAGGCTGAGGTGGGAGGACTGTTAAGAGTCCAGGATGTGCTTGCACCCCTGCACTCCAGCTTAGGCAACAGAGAGAGATCCTGTCTCAGAGAAATAAACAAATACTTAGAGAAAGTCCTTGCAATGTTTGGAGCCTAGGGAGGAATTTAGAATACTTAATGTTGGAGCACAAATAACTGGCAGGTGGTGTTTGTATTAGGGTTCTTCAGAGAAACAGAACTAACAGGATACAGACAGAAACAGATAGACTAAGAGGGTATTCAGTATGAAAACTGGCTTGGATAATTATAGAGACTGAGACGTCCCATGACATCCAATCTGCAGGCTGGAGAACCAGGGAAGCTACTGGTGTAATTCTCAGACCAAGACTGAAGGCCTAAGAAACCAAAAGGCCGGGGCCGGGGCTGGTGGCTCACACCTGTAATCCAAGCACTTTGGAGGCCAAGGCGGGCGGATCACCTGAGGTCGGGAGTTCAAGACCAGCCTGACCAACATGGCAAAAACCCGTCTTTAAAAAAAGAAAAAGAAAGAAACCAAACGGCTGCTGTCAGAGTATGAAGGTACAAGAGCCCGGAGCCCCAGTGTCTAAGGCCGGAGAAGATGGCTGCTGCAGCTCAGGGCGTAGAGAGACTTCCTCCTCTCTGGCATCCAGCACATTGGATGATGCCGGCCCACATCGGTGAGGGCAAATCTCCATGACTCAGTCTCATTCAAATACCAGTCTCTTTGGGAAACCCCCATAGACACACCTGGAATGACTGTCTTACCAGCTATCTGGTCATCCTTAGCCCTGCCACGTTGACACCTAAAATCAATTACTACAGTGTTCACTGGCAGAAGGGCAGACCACAATACACTGAAATGAGAGATGTCAAACACTATCAAGTTTAAAAGTTTATACGCGGCTAAGGGAGGAGGAGGAAGGACTGTGATGAGCAGTCACCTGTGAACTGTCTCTAACTCTGCCCTGGGTACAGAATATGCACTGGATTCTGTTTTATCCATTTGAGCCAGGTGTTGCATCAATGGTTTATGAATGGAAAAATTAACCTATCACCTCCCACTGCTTAAGTAACACACACAGTAAGGGGACACAGATAGAATTTCCCTGTACCTGGGTCTGACAGAGGGAGAATACCCAGGACAGTATGGCTTAAACTGCACCTTAGTGAGCAGGCTAGAGACAGAGATGTTGAGGCCAGGAAGAAGTCTGAGCTCTGAGCTGCAATCAGGACCCACATCAGGGTGTGGGATCCAGGATAAGGCTCTGCTGAGATGGAATCGGGATATAGGTTAGGGTTCCTTTTTCTTCTCTTTTGAGATGGAGTCTCGCCCTGTCGCTCAGGCTGGAGTGCAGTGGTGTGGTCTCGGCTTACTGCAACCTCCTCCTCCCGGGTTCAAGCAATTTTGCTTCAGCTTCCTGAGTAGCTGGCACTACAGGCGCCTGCCATCACGCCCAGCTAATTTCTGTATTTTAGTAGAGACAGGGTTTCACCATATTGGCCAGGCTGTTCTCAAACTCCTGACCTTGTGATTCACTCGCCTCAGCCTCCCAAAGTGCTGAGATTCCAGGTGTGAGCCACTGCACCCAGCCAAGGTTAGGGCTTCTAGGCAATATTGCACAGAAAAAAATAAATCTAAGACACATTGAGGCTGCCAGACTTCATATCAATTGGCAAATACTAGATGTGAGAAGAGAAATGCTGAGATGTCAAAGGTGACTTGAGTTTCAGAAAACGCTATGGGAAGAGCAAGGTGGCAGGAAGCTGAACAGAACTGACAGCTGTTTTGTTTGAGACACGGTCTTGCTCAGTCACCCAGGCTGGAGTGCAGTGGCACAATCACAGCTCAACTCCTCAGCTCAAGCGATCTTCCTGCTTCAGCCTCCCAGGTAGCTGGGACTACAGGTGTGTGCCACTTGCCCAGATGATGTTTAAGTTTTCTGTGGAGACAGGTTCTTGCTACGTTGCCTAGGCTAGTCTCGAACTTCTGGACTCAAGCAATCCTGCTGCTTTGACCTCCCAAAGTTCTGGGACTATAGACAGGCATGAGCCACCATGCCCAGCCAGATAGTTACTTTTTAAATCTTCCCAACTGTCAGGGCATACAAGGAATAGCTGGACATAAAATTCCAGAACTGTAAGGATGTTTTCCCCCTTTACTAGATCAACCAAGATACTGTCCTACAATACACAGGATCTGCATTGACTCACCCAGGAACCAATCACCCATTTGAGGCCTGCAGCAAACCCTTCTTTCCTGGAAGGCAAATTCCAAACTCTACTCAAGGCTCCAACTTCCTGGGATGGTGCTGAGAACTCGTCAGTAAAATGCAGATAATATATCCAGCAAATGAATGATTCAGCAAATGCTGAACAGACTGTACAAAGTCTGCTTCCTCATCCCTCCCTCACTCAGACACACACACACACACACACACATAACACTGGGTCCCTCACTCAGACACAGACACACACACACACACACACACACCCATAACACTGGGTCCCTCACTCAGACACAGACACACACACACACACACACACCCATAATACTGGGTCCCTCACCACTATCCCTTCCCCTCCCTTCCTCACTCAGACAAACACACACACCCCTGTAACACTGGCTCCCTCACTCAGACACAGACAGACAGACAGACACACACACACACCATAACACTGGGTCCCTCACTCAGACACACACACACACCCGTAACACTGGGTCCCTCACTCAGACACACACACACACACCATAACACTGGGTCCCTCACTCAGACACACACACACACACACACCATAACACTGGGTCCCTCACTCAGACACACACACACACACCGTAACACTGGGTCCCTCACTCAGACACACACACACACACACACACCATAACACTGGGTCCCTCACTCAGACACACACACACACACACACCGTAACACTGGGTCCCTCACTCAGACACACACACACACACACCCCATAACACTGGGTCCTCACCACTATCCCTTCCCTCCTTCCTCACTCAGACAAACACACACACCCCTGTAACACTGGCTCCTCACTCAGACACAGACAGACACACACACACACACCATAACACTGGGTCCCTCACTCACACACACACACACACACACACACACTGGGTCCCTCACTCAGACACAGACACACACACACACACACACACATAACACTGGGTCCCTCACTCAGACACACACACACACACACACACACCCGTAACACTGGGTCCCTCACTCAGACACACACACACACACACACACACACACACCCCATAATACTGGGTCCTCACCACTATCCCTTCCCTCCTTCCTCACTCAGACAAACACACACACCCCTGTAACACTGGCTCCTCACTCAGACACAGACAGACAGACAGACACACACACACCATAACACTGGGTCCCTCACTCAGACACACACACACACCCGTAACACTGGGTCCCTCACTCAGACACACACACACACACCATAACACTGGGTCCCTCACTCAGACACACACACACACACACACCATAACACTGGGTCCCTCACTCAGACACACACACACACACCGTAACACTGGGTCCCTCACTCAGACACACACACACACACACACACCACACTGGGTCCCTCACTCAGACACACACACACACACACCCGTAACACTGGGTCCCTCACTCAGACACACACACACACACACCCCCATAACACTGGGTCCCTCACCACTATCCCTTCCCCTCCCTTCCTCACTCAGACAAACACACACACCCCTGTAACACTGGCTCCCTCACTCAGACACAGACAGACACACACACACACACCATAACACTGGGTCCCTCACTCACACACACACACACCAACACTGGGTCCCTCACTCAGACACACCCCCACACACACACCATAACACTGGGTCCCTCACTCAGACACACACACACACACACACACACCGTAACACTGGGTCCCTCACTCAGACAAACACACACACACACACACACACACCGTAACACTGGGTCCCTCACTCAGACACACACACACACACACACCTGTAACACTGGGTCCCTCACTCAGACACACACACACACACACACACACATAACACTGGGTCCCTCACTCAGATACACACACACACACACACACACCGTAACACTGGGTCCCTCACTCAGACACAGACACACACACACACACACACACACACCATAACACTGGGTCCCTCACTCAGACACAGACACACACACACACACACACACACCATAACACTGGGTCCTCACTCAGACACACACACACACCACACACACACACACTGGGTCCCTCACTCAGACACAGACACACACACACACACACACACACACCATAACACTGGGTCCCTCACTCAGACACACACACACACACACACACCCTGTAACACTGGGTCCCTCACTCAGACACAGACAGACAGACAGACACACACACACACCATAACACTGGGTCCCTCACTCAGACACACACACACACACACCACCATAACACTGGGTCCCTCACTCAGACACACACACACATACCCATAACACTGGGTCCCTCACTCAGACACACACACAACACACACACCATAACACTGGGTCCCTCACTCAGACACACACACACACACACACCATAACACTGGGTCCCTCACTCAGACACACACACACACACACCAGTAACACTGGGTCCTCACTCAGACACACACACACCATAACACTGGGTCCCTCACCACTATCCCTTCCTCCCTTCCTCACTCAGACAAACACACACCCCTGTAACACTGGCTCCTCACTCAGACACAGACAGACACACACACACACACACACACACACACCATAACACTGGGTCCCTCACTCAGACACAGACACACACACACACACCCGTAACACTGGGTCCCTCACTCAGACACACACACACACACACACACCATAACACTGGGTCCCTCACTCAGACACACACACACACACACACACACCCGTAACACTGGGTCCCTCACTCAGACACACACACCTGTAACACTGGGTCCCTCACTCAGACACACACACACACACCACACACACACACCGTAACACTGGGTCCCTCACTCAGACACACACACACACACACACACACCATAACACTGGGTCCCTCACCACTATCCTTCCCTCCTTCCTCACTCAGCACACACACCCTGTAACACTGGCTCCCTCACTCAGACACAGACACACACACACACACCATAACACTGGGTCCCTCACTCAGACACAGACACACACACACACACACACACCCGTAACACTGGGTCCCTCACTCAGACACAGACACAGACACAGACACACACACACCTAACACTGGGTCCCTCACTCAGACACAGACACACACACACCGTAACACTGGGTCCCTCACTCAGACACACACACACACACACACACACACACCTGTAACACTGGGTCCCTCACTCAGACACACACACACACACACACACACCTGTAACACTGGGTCCCTCACTCAGACACAGACACAGACACACACACATACACACACCCTACACACCTGTAACACTGGGTCCCTCCCTCACACACACACACACACACACACACACATAACACTGGGTCCCTCACTCAGACACAGACACACACACACACGTAACACTGGGTCCCTCACTCAGACACACACACACACACACACACACACCATAACACTGGGTCCCTCACTCAGACACAGACACACACACACACACAGTAACACTGGGTCCCTCACTCAGACACACACACACACATAACACTGGGTCCCTCACTCAGACACACACACACACACACACACACACCCGTAACACTGGGTCCCTCACTCAGACACACACACACACACACACACACACCGTAACACTGGGTCCCTCACCACTATCCCTTCCCCTCCCTTCCTCACTCAGCACACACACCCCTGTAACACTGGCTCCCTCACTCAGACACAGACACACACACACACACACCATAACACTGGGTCCCTCACTCAGACACAGACACACACACACACACACCGTAACACTGGGTCCCTCACTCAGACACAGACACAGACACAGACACATACACACCCCTACACACCTGTAACACTGGGTCCCTCACTCAGACACACACACACACACACGTAACACTGGGTCCCTCACTCAGACACACACACACACACACACACACACACCCGTAACACTGCATCCCTCACTCAGACACAGACACAGACACAGACACACACAACCCTACACACCTGTAACACTGGGTCCCTGACCACTACCCTTAAGGATTCAAAGCACTTGAGGAGCAAACAGCAAAGAAGATCACGAAGGATCAAACTCACATTCATGGAAACATCTGCAGAACTGTAATGATCAGGGTGTTTCCCTCCTAAGAGAGTCAAAACCTCTCCAGGAGCGAAAGTGAGAAAATCTGCAAGGACTGAATAAAGAACAGGTAGCCCTGCCTTTCATCAGGCTGAGGAGACAGACAGTAACCTGCTGTGCATTCACAGGACACGGTTTCCCCCAAGGTCCTGCGGAAGTGGTGAAATGCCACAACACCCACTTGACAGAGGACTCCTGCTTCTAACCAAGAATGTCCGAGACCCCCTGCTACACTCATTTGCGACTGGGGGAACTCAATGACTAAGCCACCCTTGCGTCCTGACAGCTGATAAAACTCAGTGAACCCCAGCTTTTCCCAAGCTCACCTCTCAACAGCAACCAGTGCAGATTTGACTCCCACTTCCCTGACATATGATCAATTATTAAAACTTCATGCTTCCATGAGGCCTCAACGTCACGCACAGGCTGAGTACCCCAAGCAACTAGGCACACTGGTGTGATAAGCCTGGTCTCTCCCTCGAGGTCCCCTTCTCACCTTCCCTGACTGTGACCCAGCAACATGCACCAGTAAAATCCCCTCATACCCTTTGCTCATGGTGTACCCCACCCTGACCCCCCAGCATAGGTGCTCGCCCACAGGTTCTCTCTTTCTTGGCTCCCCACGTGCACTTCAGAGTCCGCTTGCACTCCTCCAACAAGGCCCCTGCGCCCCTGCGGTGCCGCCCTCTCCAGGGCCTTTGAGCATAATAAATCCTTTAATTGCATCTCATTCCTGGACTCTAATTGCTGCAGCCACCTGGTTAAAAGATCCCACAAGGGAGACTTACTCTCACATTTATATCACACCTGACATCCTCCCCCTCCTCCATCCTCCACCTGGAGCCAAACCTTGCAAAGACTTCTCCCCGATCAAGCCACACTCCCGCCTCCTCTGGGTGCCCCCCTCACTGCATCAAGACAATCAATCCGGTCACTTCAGCAAATCTGAATTTGTCAAGGTACAAGCTTGTCCCTGATGGTCTGGCTGAACAGGCATTAACCACCCAATGCTCAAGACTAGCTCCAAATACCAATGGTTGGGGTCTCCGCTTTATTTTCCTGACTGTAGCATCCAATACAGATTTAAAAGAAAGAGATGTCATCTCTTCAGTGATAAATCCGCCGTTTTTAGAGGTACTTTCACTGGAGCTTCTGAGAGAGGGTTATGTCAGTCTACCTGCAGACCTCAAAGTGTTTTTTTGCTTTCAACAAAAGAAAAAAAAAAAGAGATGAACAGGCCTCTGTGACAGCTGAGAGGCCTCTATAGTGAGAAAATATAATCATGCAAAGCTTTCACCCAATAGCTTCTCACTAACCCCTTTCCACAGACCACGATAAGGGACCAGATCAATGCCTTGCTGTCCATGTCCCCTCCAAGTCTGTGTCCAACACAGTAAGAACTAGCACTTATTCCGAGGACTGTTCCTAAAGCACAGTTTATTGAGCATATGCTATGCCCAGCTTACAACAGAGCTTCTCACACTGCAAAAAGCAACCCAGTCCCTGCTGCCTGGTTAGCACGCAGGCTGTGGCTGGGGCTCCCGGAGAAGGCAGGTGCGGTTGGTCCAGTGATGGGCGGTGGGGCTTCACATATTTGCACACTTGCATTTGTTGTAGTCTTAGTCTACACGCATGTTTTGAGGCACGATGGCCTCCACAGGGGGCCAATGTCAGAGTGTGATGGCTGCCCACCTGCAAAGCCCTGGGCTTTAAGCCATACGGCACATTTCCCTGTGCACACTTCACTTTCCGGGTTATACAGCATTCACAATTTCCTTTGCTATCGTCCATTCACCTTTCCACTCTGCAAGATGACTCTCTCCCACCCTCTGCCTCCTGCTGTCACATTCCACCCGCTCTTATCCCTGTCAGCCAAGGGCCCTGAGTCACAGACCGGGTTCTCCAGAGAAAGAGAACAAATAGCATATGGAGCGGGAAGAGGGAAGGGGTGGGGATGTAGCGCTAGAGATCAATAGAGAGATGAGAGAGATTGTTTTCTTTCAAGGAACTCATGGGCTCTGTAGATTGCAAGGGCTTGTAAGTCCAAACTCCGCAGTGCAGGCTGCAGATCCAGAAAGTCCACAGGCGGAGCTCCTTCCTCAGGGCCTTCAACAGATCGGACGGAGCCCACCCACGTTATGGAGGGTAACCCGCTGCATTAAAAGTCTACAGACTGAGCGATTAATCACATCTAAGCAACAGCCTCAGAAACAGCCTGACTGGTGTTTGAACAAAAACTGAGAACGATGGCTAGCCAAGATGGTTCATAAAACGCCACTCGCTCCTTAGTTACTGGCATCAGGCTGTCATCTGGGGGCCGATCACCGTTCACCACCAAGGGCTTCACTGCTTCGCTTGGTCCATCTCCTGCTCAGGTCGGAATGTGGACACTGACAAACCGGGGCTCGGGAGACTGCCAGTCAGAAGCGATTGCTCCCTCCGGCAGGTCGGAGGAGGCAGCGCCCGAGGCCCTGAGATTAGAAGAGCGGCGGAGCTAAGGGAGCCTGTGCCTCAGTCCAACCACCGGGTCCCATTTACCCAGCGGGGCCGCTTTCTTTGGGGAAACTGACTTCCTTCTGCCTGCCCTGGAAAGGGGCGCGAAGGAAATCAGCTGCACGCGGGAGGTCCCCTCCGGAAGACGGAGTAGGGGCGGTGGGACTCAGGCCTGCTCAGGGACCTGAGCGCTTTCTCTCCAGCTCTGGAGCCCGAAAAATGAGTATGCCCCGGAGACGACCCACGTGGGAATCTGGGCTGCACTCAGCAGAGGGAGTGGCCAGCCGCCGTTTCGGGGGGGGGTTCCCTAATTTCTGCTTGCCCCTCACTGCCACATAAGCTTGCCTCATCCCCTCCCTGCGCCCCTGTGCCCGCGGTCACCGTGGTCCTTCCCCGACCCCCACTCAGGGCCAGGACTCACGGCAGCCACTCTGCGCCCTCCCCACGGCTGTCGAGTGCTCGGAGCGGCCTCCGGCTGCGCGGCCCTTCTCGATCCCGGGTCCCTGCACGTGGCGTCAGGCCCGGAAGGCGCGTCCCGCAGGCGCGGGAGGGGCCGGTGGCCCCGGCTTCGGCCGGGAATTCCCCCCACTCTCCATCCCGCACCCCAGTTCCAGCTTTCAGCCTCAGCCGCGACTCCCGGACGGCCGTTCCGGGCGTCCACCGGCCCGCGTGTCCCGGGAGCGCCGCGGAGCAAAGAGCCCCCGGGCTGCCCTTCCGGACCCGCGGCCGCCCCCGCGAGCGCCCCCGCAGCCCCCGCCCCGCCGCGCCTCGACGCCTCGGCCTCCCGCCCGCCGCGCGCCTCCCCCCGGCGGGCCCTCGGGGAGGCCCGGGCGCGGCGACGTGGCTGACCCACAAAGCCCCCGGCCCGGCGGCCAGGCCTGGGCGCGCGCGGAGCGGGGCGGGCCGGGGGTGTCGGGTGTCACCCCCAGCGCACACCTCGGCCGGGGGGCGGGGGAGCGAACCACTGAGATGCGGAGACCTCCCCGGTCCTAGAGCGGAGCAGGAAGTGTCCCAGGGGAGGGAGCCCGAGGGCTCCGGCCTTTCCTTCCCGCGGCGACCGGCGGGCTCCGGCGGCGAACGGCCTGCGCCGCCCGCCAACAGGGACGCGCCGCGGCGGTGAGTGCACCAGGGCCCCGGGCCGGCCCCGCCCCGCCCTCCGCGGCCCGCGCCGGCCTCCGCGGCGCCGTCTCCCGGCCGGGACCCGGCGCTCGGGAAGGTGCGGGCGGCGGCCAGAGCAGCACGGTTGTTTTTCAGGCGCCTCCATTTGCCCCCGGGCCGAGCCGCGGCTTTCCGGATGAGCGAGAGACGCGGTGTGGACGCGCCGGGAGAGGAGCCGGGCGCCGGCGGAGACCCCGCCTCAGCAAGTCCGGCCGGCAGGGCGCGCTGGGAGGATGCGGAGGGCTGCGCTGGACTTCCGCCGCCGCGGGAGGGCTTTGGGCCGGGCGCCGCGAGGGAGCCGGAGGCTGTGAGGTGAGGAGCCGGGGCCGGCCGGGCGCGAGAGGGAGGCGGAGCGCGGGGCCCTTCCCCGGCCGCAGCGACCTGCTCCTTCCCTTCCTCCGGTCCTGCCCGGTCCCTCCTCCGCCCTGCGGGGCCCTCCTCCGACTCGCTAACGTGAGTTCATTCATCAGGCGTCTCCTCCGAGCCTCCCACGCGCCAGGTGCCGCCGTGACAAAGCGGGACGCGGCCGTCTGGTCGCAGACGACCCGAGTGGAAGCCCGCCGCGGGAGCTGGCGGCCCGGGGGGGCGCCGGTGCGCGGGGGGCGGCCGCGAGTGGTCCCGGGCGCCGCAGGTGTGTGATGGGCGCCGCGGGGGCCGCCGAGCCGGGCGGGCGGGGCCGGAGCCTCCCTGGAAGGCCACCCGGGGAGGGGAGCGCGGTGGGGCGTCCAGCCCGCCGCCCCCACACGCGTTTCCGCACAGGCTGTTACTTGGGAAAGCAGGGATTCCGAGGAGTGGGTTTTTCTGGAGCCACTCAGTTGTCCGGTAGCTTTTCTGGCATCACCTGCCTTCCTGTGACTTGGGAGTGAGGCCCGTGCCCCCTTCCCACCTGTGAGCTGTTGGAGGTTGAGACCCGCCACGCTGGACGACCTCATGCACTTGGGGGAGTGGCAGGCTCCTGGCAGGGCCCGAGGACCACGGAGGCCCGATGGCAGAGAAGGGCACTGTGGGTGTCCGCAGGAGCCTTTCCCGGCCCCGTGTTCCCAAGTGGCGATCGTGGGCACCAGCCAGGCACACTGGGTGCTGATCTTTTGCCACCCTGCGTGTGTCGGCCACCTGTGTGCCCGGCATCTGGGAGGTGTGAGCATCCCTGAGCCCCACCGCGGGGCTGTGGTAGCTGCAGTGTCTGGGGGTTGGATGAGGGCTGAGCTATGTGGTGACCGACCCGCTCTTAAAGAAGGGTGTGCCATTGCCTGGAATGTGGTTTGAGGATGTCAAGGATAGAGAAGAGATGGAGGCGAGGTTGAAGGTCAAGGCATCTAAGTATGTGATGAAGGTGTAGGTGTTCTGAGATGCTCCAGAGACTTGGCGGAAGGTTTATATGAAACCAGCGAGTTCTTTTGTTTTGTTTTTTTTCGAGACGGAGTTCCGCTCTTGTTAACCAGGCTGGAGTGCAATGGCGCGATCTCGGCTCACCGTAACCTCCGCCTCCTGGGATCAGGCAATTCTCCTGCCTCAGCCTCCTGAGTAGCTGGGATTACAGGCACGCACCACCATGCCCAGCTAATTTTTTGTATTTTTAGTAGAGACGGGGTTTCACCATGTTGACCAGGATGGTCTCGATCTCTTGACTCGTGATCCACCCGCCTCGGCCTCCCAAAGTGCTGGGATTACAGGCATGAGCCACCGCGCCCGGCCACCAGCAAGATTTCTAAATGCCGTGTTGTGCCTCTCTGGTAAACTGCATGTGGCTGCCTCATGTGATTTCCTTGTCTCTGGGCGTTTTCTTACCTGTGCTTCATCCCCTGCCTCCCATAGCAGGCTCTGCTGGGCAAACCTGATTCCAGCTGCATTGTCCATCAGCCCTCTGCCACCACCAGCATGGTGGATTTTATATTCCCGGATGTGCTTTTGAAGGCTAATCCAGTGCATGTCTGTCTTTGTCTTCCCAGCTCTATTTGTAAAGCTCTTAAGAGCAAGCACAGTGACTTCAGCTCCAAACCTTCAAGATAGTGGCCTGCTTGGCCTGCCCATCTCGGGTCTCTCCAGGAGGACCCAGCCGCTCAAGGTACCAGAGAGTCTTGATTACATCTGCATGTGGCGCTGTTGGTTTCCTGGGGTGCTCAAAACACCAGTGTCACGTTGAAATGCCACCACTTTTCTCCCAGATTTCCAGCCTTGTTCACCCAGTCACTGACTTACAGGAATACACACTTAATGGTACTGTTGGGGGTGGGGGAGGGGAGAGCCTCTTTCTGTCCCTGTCATGCTGTGTGTAAAGCCCAGCCACACCAACACTCCCTACATTTCCCAGGGCTTCTCCAAAGGGCTGCTATCTGAGGGCGTTGACAGTTTCCTTGTCACTATCCCCCAGAAACGACCGCAGGAGACCAGAACACTGAAGCCAGTGATTTCTGTTTGGAAATAGGGTCGTCTTCTGCCGCTGACCCCCATCAAATCCCATCATGCCCACAGCCCTGTGCCCCCGAGTCTTGGCTCCGAAGGAAAGTGAGGAGCCCAGGAAAATGAGGAGCCCACCAGGAGAGAACCCTAGCCCCCAGGGGGAGCTTCCCAGCCCAGAGTCCTCTCGGCGCCTCTTCCGCCGTTTCCGCTACCAGGAGGCGGCGGGCCCCCGGGAGGCTCTGCAACGCCTCTGGGACCTGTGCCGGGGCTGGCTGCGGCCAGAGAGGCACACCAAGGAGCAGATTCTGGAGCTGCTGGTGCTGGAGCAGTTCCTGGCCATCCTGCCCCGGGAGATCCAGAGCTGGGTGCGGGCCCAGGAGCCTGAGAGCGGGGAGCAGGCTGTGGCCGCAGTGGAGGCACTGGAACGGGAGCCGGGGAGACCCTGGCAGTGGGTGAGTAGAAGGCGTGGGGCTGGCACCAGGAGAGAGCTGGTGCTCAGACACTTTGGCTGGGCCATGCATCTGCATGGGGAGCAAGGAGTTCCATCTAGAGCCATGTACTTTGGTTAGGCCCAGACTAGAGATTCCCAAGAAAGCAAGTTTTACTCCCTGAAGGCTCTAATTTGGGCATGATAGTGTCATCCCCTTTTACTGCCCAGTCCAAGGCGTAGGTTGAGCCTTTGGTGGTCCACTGTGGAGTGAATGGTCACCGGACCAAGGGAGAGATGGTACCTCTTCACCGAGCCCTGAAAAGCTCTCTCTGGGATTACAGCTCAAGCACTGTGAAGACCCTGTGGTGATTGATGATGGGGACAGCCCTCTGGACCAGGAGCAGGAACAGCTGCCGGTAGAGCCCTACAGCGACCTTGCAAAGAGCCAGGATGCCCAGCCCATGGCCCTGGCACAGTGCCTGGGGCTCCCAGGCAGACCACCAAGCCAGCTCAGCGGGGACCCAGGTATGCAGCCCAGGGGTGTGTAGGAGGGGTAGTCTGGGGGAGTGCGTACCCATACTGTGCACTGGGTGTGGTTTTTGTTAAGCTGATGGCTTTTACATCAGCAGTTTTCTCCTATCTGTGAGCTGTTACCAGGGTCTGAGTCCCTTCCTAGAGCAATTAAATGAGAACCTCATCAGCATGTTTGTCTTCTTCAGGGTTCTGGATCCTCTCGGAGGGAACTGTTCTGTAGTGGGTGTTGTGAGGTTGTGCCCTCTCATCTCTTTGAGGGTGCATCTCTGCAGGACCTGTCAGCTGGATGACGAGGACCCGTCAGCTGGATGACAGCTAGGGCCTGCCAGTGTACAGCTAGGGCTTGCTGCCTGAACTGAGCATGGCCATCTCTTCCTGTCTCTTGGAACCTGTTTCCTCAGTTAAACAACTGCTGTCTACAGAATCATTGTGAGGCTGTAAAGAGATATAAAAATATTTTGGAGGGACATAGGGTGGAATCTACTGTGTGAGGCCAGAACATCAGCTAGACATGGTTTGAGTATGTATACAAAGTACACGGTGGCTACAGGAACGTAGTTTTATCATCAGATAAACAGAGTTGAACCTTTGGGTATGACCTGAGGCATACTTCTAAACTCTGAAAGCGTTGGTTTCTTGCTCTGTCCAACAGAGATGGTAATCACCCTTTCTGGGGTTTTTGGAAGATTAAATTATATACAACCTGTAAAAGGTTGAGCGCAACTTCTGAGGTGCCCAAAATTTAACTTGAAGTACTTGTCATGGGAAACTGGCGCCCTTGGATTAAAGGAAGTTAGGCACATGGGTTCCTTTTGCCACAGAGCTCTATAGGTACAATGGAAGAAAAGTGTCTGGGGGGCCAAGGGTGCTTTCTGATGATTTACAGAAGTCATGTTTGGCGTTACGGTAAGCTTTTCAGTAATAAAACCAAAATGCCCATTAAATTTCTCTGTGTGGAAAAACTATGGTGACTTCTGTACAAATCACATAGACTCTTCTGCCTCTTCTTGCTAAAAGTCATGATTGGTGTGATACTTGCTACCTTAACGAAGTGCCACAGACTGGATGTGGCTTACGTAACAGAAATGTATTCTCTCCCAGTTCAGGAGGCTGCAAGTCTGAAGCCAAAGTATCAGCAACCTTGGCTTCTTCAGAAGGTTCTCTCCTTGGCTTGTAGATAGGTCTGATGCTGACACTGAGAAGTTTGCAGATAGACATTTAGAAGGAGCTAGGGGACAGGCGTGGTGGCTCATCCTTGTAATCCCAGCATTTTGGGAGGCCAAGGTGGGCAGATCACCTGAAGTCAGGAGTTTGAAACCAGCCTGGCCAACATGGTGAAACCCCATCTCTGTTAAAAATACAAAATTAGCCATGTGTGGTGATGGTCGCCTGTAATTACAGCTGCTTGGGAGGCTGAGGCAGGAGAATCCTTTGAACCTAGGGGTGGAGGTTGCAGTGAGCTGAGATCACATCATTGCACTCCAGCCTGGGAAAAAACAGTGAAACTCCATCTCAAAAAAGGAAAAAAAGAAGGAGTTAGGAGGGGAAGTCTCTTATGCCATTGGCTCTCCTTGGGACCCATAAAAACCTATGAATAACCAGCCCTGAAAGCTGACAACAAGCTTTGTGCCAGGACTCTGGATGATGGGCAGTTTTCTTTCAGGGAAAGGAAGATGTTTATACTAAAAGTTTGCAGAGCAGGTGTAATAGACACCATCCCTCTCTGGGTATCTTTACATGGTCTTTCCTCTGTGTGTGTCTGTGTCTGTGTCTTAATCTCCTCTTTAAGTACACCAGTCATATTGGATTAGGGTCCACCAGTATGGCCTGATTTTCTCTTAATTACCTCTTTAAAGACCCTGTCTGCAAATACAGTTGCATTCTGAGGAACCTAAGGGTTAGGGCTTCAACATAGGCATTTGAGAGGGGCATAACCTAGCCCCATAACAACAGGTATAAGGGAAGCAGCCAGTCGCCCACATCAGCAATGCACGTGCAAGTAGCTTGGGTTATGCAGGAAGTGGGGGGCTGTGAGAGGCTTTGTAATGGGGTCTGGGAAAGCACAGTGGAGGAGGGGAAGGAGTTTCAGGAACCACAACAGCCTGTGCAGTTGCTTCTTGATAAAGTTCTGAGGTAAGCCAGCAACACAGGTGGGCTTTGGGACAACAGGGCCAGCTGTCCCATTCCGTGAGCAATAATGAGTAGGCAAAGTAGATGTGCTGAGAGTTGGCAGTCAGGAAAACCTGAACCACTGGGACAGTTTCCGACTGGAATGCACTACCCGTCAGAGCTGTGTAGTTCCTCATCTCGAGGGTCTTCCCCAAAAGCTAGATTCTGTGTAGGGCTGCAACTCTCTGAAGTGATTCTGATTCTTGAAAGGGTCCATGTATTCATTTATCAGGGCCAGAAGTAGGGCGGGGCTGTGTATTCATATATGTACACATATCTAGGATGTCTACATGTCCCAGAAGGTGGCAGGTGTGAGGGAGCAGAATTAAAACACCACCTGCTACCCAGGCTCGGTGGCTCTCACCTGTGCTTCCAGCTACGCAGGGGGCTAAAGCCGAAGAATCACTTGAGGCCAGGAGTTTGAGACCAACCTGGGCAACATATTGAGGACCCACCTCTAAAAAATAAAATACCCCCTCTAGAAGATGTTGGTCAAAGAGTACAAAGTTTCCATTAGATAAGATGAATAAATTCTGGAGATCTATGGTACAGCATGGTGATGGTGATTAAAAACAATGCATCTTATACTTGAAAATTGCTAAGAAAGTAATTAAGAAATGTTCTCATCACAAAAATACATGAAGCGTAGGTTTGTTAATTAGTTTAATCATTTCACAATGTATAATCATCACATTGTAGAGTTTTATATGCAAAATACATATAGTTTTTGTCAGTTAAACCTCAATAAAACTGGGAGGTAAAAGGAAGTTAAATAAAGATGAAGATAGAAACTTAAAATAGAACATACACACAAGAAATACCACCTCCTCAAATCTACACCCGTCTAGCCTGAGCTTCCCTTCGGACACTGGGAAGAGGCTGCCTTGCACAGACCCCTAGAATGGCACTGCCATCTGCATGGGTTCCTGCCACAGGCCTTAGCTCCACATAGCCACTCCTGCAACTGCTGTTCCTGAAGGCTTTGTATCCTGGTCTGAAAGGTCAGAGACACTGGCTTCTGGGGTTTGCTTTGGTAATGACTTAACATGTGATGTAGCATTGTAGACTGTAGCCCAGCTCTCCAGGTCTTACTCTGAGAAGGGAGTACCTTTTGAAACAGCTCATTTTTACATGGCTGCACTGTTGGCAGGGGACGTGACTCATTGCAGAAGCCTGAGCAAGGTGTAGTTTCCAATCACAGGACAGAAAGTGGCAGAGTCCCCAGTAGGCTGGTGAGATGGTCCCAAAGCCACACTCAGCACTTCGTACGAGGGTCTTTAGGGTACTGTGCCAAATGCTTTTTCACAGTGCCTACAGTGATAGCAGTTTTTCTTTTTTGTTGAATTTCTGCTTTGAGATTGACAAGATTGCATGTATTTACAGTGTGCAGTGTGATGCTTTGATATCTGTACACATTACGAAATGACTAAATCAAGCTAATTAGCTAGGCATGGTGGCACACCTGTAGTTCCAGCTACTCAGGAGGCTGAGACGGGAGGATTCCTTGAGCTCAGGAGTTCTATTCCAGCCTAGGCAACATGGTGAGACTAGTCTCTTAAAAAAAATTCAAGCTAATTAATATAATGTGTTACCTCATATATCTATCCTTTGTGTGTGTGTGGTGAAAATACTTCAGGTCTACTCTCTAAGCAGTCTTCAAGTACATAGTACATTGTTACTGCCTGTAGTCACCAGGTTGTACAATAGGACTCCTGAACTTACTCCTCTCGGGTAATTGAAATTGTGCACCCTTTGGCCAATGTCCCCCCATTCCCTCCATTCCCTACCCTCTGGCAACCAGCGCTCTGCTCTCTGCTTCTATGAGTTGAACTTGTTTAGCGTTCACATTTAAGTGAAAACATGCAGTATTTCTGTTTCTGTGCCTGGCTTACTGCTTGTAGCATGTCCTTCAGGTTCATCCATCTTGTCAGTAATGACAGGATTTTCCTTCTCTTTTATGGAGTTCCACAGTAATTTGATTGCCAACAGCCCCTACCTTTTTTTTCTTTTGAGACAGAGTCATGTTCTGTCGCCCAGGCAGGAGTGCAGCTGTGGCTCACTGCAGCCTCCATCTCTCGGGCTCAAGCAATCCTTCTGCTTCAGCTTCCCAGTTTTTTGATTTTTAGTAGAGATGAGGTCTCGCTGTATTGCCCAGGCTAGTCTCGAACTCCTCAGCTTAAGCAGTCCTCCCACCTTGGCTTCCCAAAATGCAAAGGTTACAGGCATGAGCCACCACATCCAGACCCTAACAGTCCTTATAGATTCCTCAACTCTAGCTTTTTCTTCTTTTTCTGCTGCTGCTTTTTTTTTTCTTTTTCTTTTTAAGAGAAAAATATTCTCTGTGTTGTCCATGTTGGTCTGGAACTCCTGGGCTCAAGTGATTCTCCCACCTCAGTTCCTGGAATAGGATTAGCTAAGATTACAGGCATGCATCACCTCCCACGGCTGAACTCTGTAGAGTTTTAACCTTTATTTATAACAATGCTGAGGTCTGGGTACTTACCCGAAGTGAAAGAGTGAATTTAATTGACCATGCTTTCATGAACTCAGCCAGGCACACTCTGTTATAGCCCCCTTTATTATGTCTGAAAACAAAGTCGTGGCAATCTTAGTAGTTACAGAGTGCTTTTCATGTACATCATTTTGTAATCCTCATTTTGCAGGTAAGAACAGAGCCTCGGGTTTTATGAAAAAACAGCTCCCTCTTGGTGCCTCTCTTGTGATTTTCTTGGCTACCAAAACTGAAGTGAAGAGCCGAGCCCCAGGAAGCTCAGGAGGTGGCACCAGGCCTGGCCCTGGCCCCCTTTGGGACACCTTTTCTGATCTCTTTCAGTTCTGCAAGATACTTTCCTTCTTCAGGAAGAGAATGTACGGGACACCCAGCAGGTGGTGACCACCCTGCAGCTACCCCCGGTGAGTGATTTCTACAAGAGTCCTTGAAAATCCCATGTTTACCTCTCTGTAGGCTACAGGGCAGCTTTCCTAGGACCCCAGCCAGCTTTCCAACTGCCGCACAGGACGTTCAGTCCCGGCCCAGAAAAGCTAAAATAGAGTGTGGGCTTAAGAGACACTCTGTTTCTCCACCAGCTCTTTAGTCCCAGCCACTCACTGGGTTGACTGTCATCAGGGCACCTTCAGGAAGCTTTGTGCAGACAACAGCAGGAAACAAAGGCCCATGAGTTCCCACAGATGGGCCTCTCCGCATGTCTGAGTTCCCCTCTTGTGAAAAAGGAGGTCTCTCTGCTCTTTTATTTTACAGAGAATTTTTCAAAAACTTTAATAATTGTCACAGCCATAGTTATAGGTTAGAAATGTTAGGAAGTAGAGGGAAGAAAGCACAGGTGATTTCAGTCCTGTCACAGATCTGTGTGGTGAGTCATTCCAGAATTCCCTCAAATGTTCTCGTTTGTGTTTTCGTCTAACACTTGCCTATTCAGGTGCTCTGAGGAGTCAGAGTCAGGGCTGGGGGCTGGTCCAGCAGGTGATCCTACTCACCTCTTTCTGGCCCAGTTGCTGCCTTTGGCTGTGCTTTCTGGCCGTATCTGCTTCATTTTCCCTCCTGACACTTTCCACTGGCTGGCGTGATATTTAGTTCTGGCAACATCATCCCCTCCCATGGGAACAGGAGGTGCGGTTCCTGCTTTTGTTTAGTTGCTCCTTACCCAATAGAAAGAAAACTGTGAAAAACAGTAGACACACTATGATCGTGTCTCAGCAGAATGTAGGAAGCTGAGCAGTTTGCTTCCTGCACAGTTCATTCAACATGACTTTATTTTTATTTTTAGAGATAGGGTCTTGCCTTGTCACCTAAACTTCAGTGTAGTGGCACAGTCATTGCTCACTGTAGCCTCAAACTCTTGAGCACAAGCGACCCTCCTACTTCAGTCTCCTGAGCAGCTGGGACTGCAGGTGCATGATGCTACACCCAGCTAAGTTTTGTAATTTTTTTGTAGAGACAGGATCTCACTATGTTGCCCAGGCTAGTCTCAAACTCCTGACCTCAAGTGATCCTCCTGCCTCAGCCTCCTGAAGTGTTGGGATTACAGGCATGAGCCACTGTGCCCGGCTGACATGACTTTGAACTTGGAGAAGGAAGGGCTAAGGATGGGAAAGAGTTGGCCAGGTTACCCAGTTCCATAACTTGCTTTTGCCCCACCACAGCTGTGGTACACACCCTTGTATGCTGATGCTCAGCACATACATGTCAGCATCTACTACATACTGTGACCATTCCCAAACACAAAGGAGCTAAAACTGGTATTTCTTATTAAAAGTTGGTACCTTCAACCAGAATAACACAAGGGGATGTTATTAATTCAGTACCTAATGAAGTTTGGTCTTCAGCTTTCAATTCCTGTAGTACCTAGTAAATGCCATGGCGAGCACAGTACAGAGATTTCGATACGTCCATGCTGTTTTATTACTCTGATAGTTTCTGCGCAGTGCACTAAAAGTCACCATCATGAATGTCTTGTTTGTAAGTGTTTTTAATTTTTAATTGTGGTAAAACACATATAGTTTTAAGTATGCAGTTCAGTGGTGTTAAGTACATTTACGTTGTTGTACATCCAATCTGTAGAACTTTTTCATCTTCCCAAACTGAAATTCCTTACATATTGAATAATAACTCACCATTTACCCTTCCCCTCGGCCCCTGGCAACCTCCATTCTACTTTTAGTCCCTATTAATGTGACTATAAATACCTCATATAAGTGGAATTATGCCCTGTTTGCCTTTTTGTGACTCATTTATTTCACTCAGCATAATGTTCTCAGGTTCATCTATGTTGTAGTATGTGTCAGAATTTCCTTCCTTTTTAAGGTTGAATAATACTCCACGTGTGTATATATCACATTTTTATCCATTCATCTGTCGATGGAAATTTGCGTTACTTCCACATTTTGGCTATTGTGAATAAGGCTGCTGTGAACATGGTACACATAAAGTTTTGTTTTTCTTTTTAAATTAACTTTATTTTTACATAATTGTTGATTCACATGCCATTATAAGAAATAACACAGAGATCCTGTGAACTTTTTTAACACTTAACGGTAAAACACAGAGTAAAAATCTTATGCTATAAAAATCTAGTACAATGTCACACCCAGAGTATTGACACTGATACAGGCAAGATAGAGTAGGTGCTTCACCAGAAGGATACCTGCTGTTACCTAAGGTCCACACTCATTTCTCCCCTACTCTCACCCACTCTTCAGCCTCTGGCAACCACTGATCTGTTCTTTATCTCTATAATGTCATTTCATTTCAAGAATATTATAGCAATGGATTCATAGAGTATGTAACCTTTGGGGATTGGCTGTTTTAAATCAGCATAATTCTGTGGAGCTTCTTTCAGGTTGTTGCATATGTTACTAGTCCGTCGCTTTTTATTGCCAAATAGTATTCCATGGCATGGAAGTCCAACAGTTTGTTTAACTATTCACTGGCTGAGGAACATCTGGGTTGTTTCCAGATGGGGTCATTATTGCATAAAGCTGCTATAAATATTTGCATGCAGGTTTTTATGTGCACATCAGTTTTCATTTCTCTCGGATAAATGGCCAGGTATGCAGTTGTTGGTAAGTATGTATTTAGTTTTAAAAGAAACTACTCTGTCCTTCCCAGAGTGGCTGTGTCGTTTACATTCCCACCAGCAACATATAAGTGTATTAGTCTGTTTTTATGCTGCTGATGAAGACGTACCTGAGACTGGGCAACTTACAAAAGAAAGAGATTTAATGGACTTACAGTTCCATGTGACTAGGGAGGCCTCACAATCATGGCAGAAAGTGAAAAGCATGTCTCACATGGCAGCAGACGAGAGCTTGTGCAGGGAAACTCCCCCTTATGAAACCATCAGATCTCGTGATACTTACTCACTATCATGAGAACAGCACAGGAAAGACCTGCCCCCATGATTCAGTTACCTCCCATCTGGTCCCTCCCATAACAGTGGAAATTCAACTTGAGATTTGGGTGGGGACAGCCAAACCATATCAGTGAGTAATCTAATCTACATTCTCCAGAACTTACCAAGATGTGGTATTGTTTGTTTTTTTATTTTAACCGTTCTTATAGCGTGCAGTGGTATCTCATTATGGTTTAAATTCGTGTTTCTGTAATAGCTATTAATGTTGAACATCTTTGCATGTGCTTATGTGCCATCTTTACATTCTCTTCTGTGAAGTGGCTCTTCATAACTTTGGTCTGTGTTCTAATTATAAAGTGGCTCTTCATAACTTTGGTCTGTGTTCTAATTGAACCATATTGCTTTTTTACTGTTGAGTTTTGAGAGATCTTTACAACTTCTAGATACTAGTACTTTGCTGGATACATGTTTGGCAAATACTTTCTCCCACTATGTAGTCTTTTTTTGTAGGGGTGGTCAGAGGATGTAATTTAGTACTTGAAAATTTTTAATCGCTATATAGTAGTTGTACATATTTATGGGGTGCATGTGATATTTTGATATAAGCACACAATGTGTAATTATCAAATCAGGGTAATTGGGATATTGATCACCTCATTTATCATTTCTTGGTGTTGGGTACATTCCACATCTTCTCTTCTGTTTTGAAGTATACAGTAAATTTTGTTAACTGTAGACGTTCTATTGTGCTGTTGAACACTAGAGCTTATGTCTTCTATCTTCTTCTATCTAACTGTATGTTTCCTCCCATTAACCAACCTCTTTTCACCCCCATTGCCGCTTCCCAGCCTCTGGTAATCACCATAATTCATGTAGTTTGTTTTTCTGTCCCCTTAATGGGGTCATTAGCAGAGCAAAAATTTAAAATTTGGATCAAGTCTAATTTGTCATTTTTTAAGGGTTGGGTTTTTGTTGTAAAGTCTAAACTCCCTTTGCTTAATCTAGATTGCAAAGATTTTTTTCCTCTGTTTTCTTCTAAAAATTGTAATTATACACTTTACATTTAGATCCATTATCTGTAATCCATTTGCTTTTAAGCCCTGATCTATAATTTTTATATAATATGACATGCAACTTAGATTGAGGTTCATGTTTTACCGGTGGATGTCCATTGACAGGGTTTCAGTACGTTGGTTGGAAAGCTTATCTTTCCTTAAATTGCTTTTTTACCATTCTTTCCTTTTTTTCTGAAACATGCTCTTGCTCTGTCTCCTAGGCCGAAGTGCAGTGATGCACGTCAGCCTTGCCACCTAGACCTCCTGGGCTCAAGCAGTTCTCCTGCCTCGGCCTTCCAAGTAGTCGGGACTATAGATGTGTGCCAGCACACCTGCCTAATGTTTTGTTTTTTTTGTGAGACTGGGTCTTGCTATGTTGCCCAGGCTGGTCTTGAACTCCTGGGCTCAAGTCATCCTCCCACCTCAGCCTCTCAAAAGTGCTAGGATTACAAGTGTGAACCACCATGCCCAGCCTGCTTTTTCACCTTCATCAAAAACCAGTTGGGCATATTTGTGTAAGTCTATACTTGGATTCTCTGTTCTGATCCATTGATTTTTATGTCTCTCCCTCCACTGATATTGTACAGTTTTGACTACTGTAACTATATAGTAAGTCTTAAAATTGTGCTCAATAATTCCTACCATTTTATTCTTCTTCTCCAAAATTATTTTAGCTATTTTAGTCCCTTTGCCTTTCTGTACAAATTTTAGAATAATCTTGTTTGTGTCTATGAAAAGTCTTGCTGAGATTTGGATAGGAGTTTCATTCAACCTGTATAAATTTGGGGGTCATTAGCATCTTTACTAACTTGATAGTAAATGTGAATTTCTATCTGTGAGTGTGGTATTCCTCTTCATTTATTTATTTATTCAGTTTCTTTTATCAGTGTTATGTAGTTGTCTGCATACAGTTTCTGTACATGATCTGTTAGATTTAAACTGTTTTGTTCTGTTTCTGAGACAGCGTCTCACTCTCGCCCAGGCTGGAGTGCAATGGTGCAGTCTTGGCTCACTGCAGCCTCCACCTCCTGGGCCCAAGTGATACCCTCAGCCTCCTGAGTAGTGAAAAGAATTTTTATTCGTTTCAGTGTGTTTTAAAATTTCCATTGTGCCTTCCTATTTGACTCAAGAATTATTTAGAAAGGTGGTGTTTAATTTCCAAGGATGTGCGGACTTTCCTGTGATTTTTCTGTTATTGATACCTAGTTTCATAGGTGTCAGTCAAACCTAGTTTGATTCTATGGTAATCAGAGGACACACTGTATGATTTCAATTGTTTTAAAAAGTTTTTGAGGCATGTCTCTCTCTTCTAGGATTTTGATGACCCAGTATATGTTCTGTGTTGGTATATTTCCTGTGGGCATTTGAAAAGAACATATATTCTGCTCTTATTTTGAGTGAAGTGTTCCATGAATGTCGATTGGATTATGTTAGTTGATAGTGTTACTGAGTTCTTTTTTATCCTCCTTATTTTCTGTGTAATTGGTTGTTCTATCAGCTTTGGAGAGAGGAGTGAGGATTGCTGAAGTTTCTGAGTATATACAAGATGATTTTTGTATATTTCCTTTCAGGTCTATCAAGTAACCCAGAAAAAAATAGGAAAAAGGAAACAGAAACAAAAACAGATCAGACAGACTTAAGCCCTAACATGTCAGTAATGACATTAAATACAAATGGAATTTTGCAATACTTAGAATAAACACTAAAAGAGCTATACAAAAATATATGTACACTCAACCACACTAGGTAGATCAAAATGGAATTCTATAAAATGTTCAAGTAACCCAGACAAAAATAGGAAAAAGGAAACAGAAACAAACAGAGCCAGAAGTTTGCCCCTCTCTTATTTAGCACATAAGCATTTAGGATTGCCATGTCTTGTTGGTGGATAGACGCTTTAATTATGATGTAATGTCCCTTTCTTTCTCTGGTAATTTTTTTTGCTCTGTAGTCTACCCTATCTGATATATCTTAATATAGCTTCTTTCTGTTGATTAATAATTGCGTATTTATTCCATGTTGACCAGGATGGTCTTGATCTCTTGACCTCGTGATCCACCCGCCTCGGCCTCCCAAAGTGCTGGGATTACAGGCTTGAGCCACCATGCCCGGCAATATGGCAATACATCTCCTTTTCATACCTTCACCCTTCTTCCCCTATTATAATGCAGTTGTGTTAAATATTTCCTCTGTATCCATTTAGAACCATATCATAGAGTGTTGTAATTTGTGCTTCCACTGTCAAACATTACTTAGAAAACTCAAAAGGAAGCAGAAAACCTATTTATTACCCATATTTTGTTCTTTCTTTTTTTTTTTTTAAGAGAAGGAAAGAAAAAAGGAGTGAAGGAAAGGAAGAAAGAGGGAGAGAACGGAAATGTTGCTTTATTCTAAAAATGGGTATTAATAATGGTCGATCAATATTTCATTTCAACCTATGAGTAGGTGTGATGTGGTATTGACAAGAATGTATATTTTGTATATTTAAAGTGGAGAGCTCTATAAATGTTTATTAAGTTTACTTGTTCCGGATCTGAGTTCAAGTCCTGGATATCCTTATTAATTTTCTGTCTCATTGAGTCTAAATCTCTTTATAGGTCTTATGTATCTGGGTGTTAGGATCGTTAGCTCTTATTGTTGCATTGGAACAATAAGAAACGAAGGAGAAAATACTAAGGGCAGCCAGAGAGAAAGGTCAGGTTACCCACAAAGGGAAGCCTGTCATAGACTTACAGCAGATCTCTCAGCAGAAACCCTACAAGCCAGAAGAGAATGAGGGCCAATATTCAGCATCCTTAAAGAACAGAACTTTCAGCCCAGAATTTCATATCCAGCCAAACTAAGCTTCACAACTGAAGGAAAAATAAAGTCCTTTATGAACAAGCAAGTACTCAGAGATTTTATTACCATCAGGCCTGCTTTACAAGAGCTTCTGAAAGAAACATTACACATACAAAGAAACAACCAGTATTAGTCTTTCTAAAAATATACCAAAAAGTAAAGAGCATCATCATAAAGAAGAATTTACATCAACGAATGGATAAAACAGCCAGTTAACATCAAATGGCAGTAATCCTAAATTTAAATCGACTAAATCCCCCAGTCAAAAGATACAGCCAAAACCCAACGGTATGCTACATCCAGATCCATTTCACAGGCAAGGATACACAAAGACTCAAAACAAAGGGATGGAGAAAGATTTACCAACCAAATGGAGAGCAAAAATAAGTAAATAGCAGAAGTTGCAGTTCTTGCATCTGATAAAATAGATTTTAAAGCAACAGAGATACAGTGGTAAAAGGATCAATGCAACAATATTACCCATATTTTGGCTTACTGTTTTCTTCCTTCTTATGTTCCAAGGTTCCTTCCTTTTGCCTGCAGTGTTTCCTTAGCCATTCTTTTACGGTAGCTCTTCTGGTGATGGACTTATTTTTTCCTCATCTCAGTAGATCTTCATTTCCCCATCATTCCAGAAGGATGTTTTCAGCAGATAAAAGATTCACAGTTCACAGTTTTCCTTCAGCATTTGAAGAATGATGTTACCTCCTGGCCTCCATGCTTTCTGATAAGAACTCTGCTCTTTCGAAATTTTTCCCTGTAAGGGAGGTGTTCTTTGACTCTGGCTGCCTTTAAGATTTTTTCTTTTTTCGTCTTCAGTTTTCAGAAGTTAAATTATACTGTGCCTTGGTATGGATTTCTTCAGATTAACCTGTTTAGAGCTTGCTCAGCTTCTTAAATTTCTGGGTTACGTCTCTTTCCAAGTTTGGGAAGTCTTGAGCTAGATTTTTCGAGTACTTTTTTGGTCCCTCTTCCTTTCTCCTTTCCAGGGTGCTAAGGACACAGGTTTTAGATCTCTTGTTAGAAACTGTAATTTACAAAGGTACGTGAGACTCTGTTCATTTTTTTCAGCCAGTATTCTCTCTGTTGTTCAGATGGGATAACTTTATTTTTCCATCTTCAAGTTGACCGAGTCTTTCTTCCGTCGCTTCCTCAGCTGAGCCTATTTGCTGAGCTTCTTATTTCATATTGTGGTTTGTACTGTTTTCTGTTTCTTTGCCTTTCCAGACACTTTCTGTATTTTCGTTTGTTTCAAGTGTGCTTATAGTTGTTCACTGAAGCATTTTATCACAGCTTCTTTGTCAGATAGTTCTAACGCGTCTGTCACCTGTGGGTAGGCATCTGTTGCTTATCTTTTTTCGTTCGGTTTCAGATCTTTCCAATTCTTGGTGAGTGATTTCCTGCCTGCACATTTTTATAAGACTCTGGACCTTAACTTCAGTGTAGCTGGTTTTGGTTGGTTGTGTTGTGTTGTTTTTGACATTGCTTCAGCAAGTGAAGGGCAGGTGGTACACCACTTCTTATACCCTGCTGAGAGAACATCAGGTTCCCTCTCTGATCTCCACTGGCACCAAAATGGGCATGCTCCTCATACACCTGAGTCGGAGTGGGAGTTAGCTCCTACATGGTCTCTGCTGGTGAGTTGGCAGGGGGGCTTCAGCCAGCAGGGATGGAGGTCCCAGCTTCCTATTTGGCCTTCTCTGAGACCACCCGATCAGGGATGTGAAGGCACCTCTTTGCACCCTGATGAGGGTGAGAGTCTGGGGTCCCCGCTCATTCTCTGCTGGTGTTGGTAAGAAAGGGCAGTTTTCTTTTGCGGTGTGAAGTGGAGCAGAGCAGTTATTATCTGTTTTGCTGGGCTGCCCCTTGCCAGGTCCAGTGGCTGTGAGAGCAGGCTTTTGTTGGGGCTTGTTTTCTTGGTCTGTGCCCATGGACATTTCTGGGTAGCTGGCTCCTTTGGCATCAAGTCAGGGAAATATGTGGTGGACAGAAGAACCAGTGAACTTAGCACTTGTTCCAAGGTCCCTGGCCATTCTGCCACCCTCTCTCTACTTTTCAGATTCTTCCATTGCTCATTTTATGTGCAATGTCCAGGACTTTTATTTGTATTTAGCGGGAGGAATTAGAAAACTCTCCTCTGAAGATTTCATCTTAAATAGACATGTTTATCTATTTTCCCCACCCCTTCTCATGTTAAAAATTCACAAATTTTAGGAAGTGAAAAGATACCACTCATTCCCGGTCATGTGAGAAGACTCTGAATGAATGGCCTAGTGAACTTCCTTCTAGATTTTTCTCTGCCATTTTGTGTGCCTCATTAGGATCCTGCTGTAGATCAATGTCGTGTTTCTATGCTTCTCCCCAACATGGAAGCATTTGTCCGTATGGTTCTAAAAGCTCTCTGGGTATCCTGCAAAAAAGGCCTGTCGGATTCTGTTGCTGACTGGAGGGTTGTCTCTACCCACCTGGCCACTGGACTTGGGTTTGCTTCTGTGATACCATGACTATCTAGTCAGTGTTCTGTTGCTTATAACAGAATACCTGAAATGGTAATTTATAAAGAAAATAAATTTACTTCTCATAGTTATAGAAGCTGAGAAGATTCAAGTGGATGGGCTCCATCCACTGAGAGCCTTTGTGCTGGTGGGGGCTCCGTGGTGTCCTGAGGTGGGTGCAGGGTATCACATGTCCCAACATTCTTGCTCGAGTCTCTCTTCCCCCTCTTACAAAGCCACCAGTTCCACTCCCATGATAACCCATTAATCGCCTCTTAGAGCCCACACCTTTCAATACTGCCACATTGGGGATTAAGTTTCCGACACACGAACTTTGGGGATACATTCAAACTATAGCAAGTAGATTCTCAAACACCTAACCAAGGCTCAAAAAGCAGCCAAATCTGCTGTTAATGTCCACTCTCAGTTTCTCCCTCGGAACCCCCACTGCACACACACCCCTTCCCCGAAGTCTTGTCAGAGTGCTGGATTCTTTTTTTTATTTTTTTGAGACGGAGTTTCGCTCTTGTTACCCAGACTGGAGTGCAATGGCGCGATCTCGGCTCACCGCAACCTCCGCCTCCTGGGTTCAGGCAATTCTCCTGCCTCAGCCTCCTGAGTAGCTGGGACTACAGGCACGCACCACCATGCCCAGCTAATTTTTTGTATTTTTAGTAGAGACGGGGTTTCACCATGTTGACCAGGATGGTCTCGATCTGTTGACCTCATGATCCACCCGCCTCGGCCTCCCAAAGTGCTGGGATTACAGGCGTGAGCCACCGCGCCTGGCCTGGATTCTTTATATTTTTGTTAACCGTGGCAATTACCATTTTTTCCCCATTTAAGAACAAATATCAAGTTGTCTTCCACAAGTCCTTGTAAGGAAGTCCCGTGGCTTCTTGAGGCCTCTTTTGCACGCCACAGAACAGCCTCGGAAGACAGGCTTTTTCACACTGACCTCTTCCTAGCAGCAGATCCACTTAGGGGCTCATCCAGATAACAGCTTCTGACCAAGGCTTCACCCCTGGACCTACTGAGTCAGAATTTTTACCAAGATGCCTGGGTGATTCATATGTACAGGCAAGAGTCCTTGCTCCAGAACCCTGATTCAGATTTAGAATTTTTGAGGTCTTCTCTTTATTTTTATTTTAAACTTTTTGTTTGGAATTAATTTTAAAGTTAGGGAAGATAGCAAAGATAGTACAGAGACTTCCAAATACCCTTTACTTCACTTTCCCCCATTCTCTCCCTCTTTTTTTTTTTTGAGACGGAGTTTCACTCTTGTTGCCCAGGCTGGAGTGCAATGGCACATTCTCGGCTCACCACAACCTCCTCCTCCTGTCTCAGCCCCCACTGTAGCTGGGATTACAGGCACGCGCCACCACATCCGGCTAATTTTTTGTATTTTTAGTAGAGACGGGGTTTCACCATGTTGCTCAGGATGGTCTCAATCTCTTGACCTCGTGATCCACCCGCCTCGGCCTCCCAAAGTGCTGGGGTTACAGGTGTGAGCCGCTGTGCCTGGCCTTCTCTCCCTCTCTTTCTTACCTCCCCCATCTCCTCATTTTGTTTGTCCCCACATCTTCAGTTAGATGCAGACATTTGTGCCCCCTTATTCAGGCCAAAGGAGCCTATTTCCTAAACACAAGGAGGGTCTCTTAAGTAACCACCATACAATTATCACATAGTAGAAATTTGACCTTAACACAGTCATGATCCAGTGGCGTCGTTTCCCATCCTAACACTTCCTCCTTGGCCTGTCAGTGCTTGTCACGCTGTGGATAGTTCTGAAGAGTAGGATGTCGTGATGGGTGATGTACCTTCCTTCCCTCAGGTGGGGTTTGACTCACCGTGACACTCAGGTGCACATTCTGCAGGAGAACCACACTGGCTTGTGCACTCCTCAGCGCAGCACATATAGAGGCATTGAAGATGGCATGTCCTGCGTGGCTCATGTCAGCTCTGATCACTGGGACACGTGTGCAGTTTATGTATAATGATTCCAGCGGTGTTTGTTTTTTATATTAACATTCTTTTACTTTTCACCAGATTGATTACTTTAAATGCCCTCTGCCCTCTTATGTTTTTGCTTTCTTAAAAAAAAAAAGACTAGTCAAGGCTGAGTGTGGAGCCTCACACCTGTAATCCCAACACTTTGGGAGGCCGAGGTGGTTGAAACACTTGAGCTCAGGAGCTCCCAACCAGCCTGCCAACATGATGAAACCCTATCTTTACTAAAAATACAAAAATAAAGTAGCTGGTCATGGTGGTGAATGCCTACAGTCTCAGCTGCTCAGGGAACTGAGGCACAAAAATAGTTTGAACTTGGAAAACAGAGGTTGCAGTGACCCAAGATTGTACTACTGCACTTCAGCCTGAGCGACAGAGCAAGAGCATGTCTCGAAATAAAAAAAGAAAATCATTCCTTCCCAGCCCTGTCGTAGGTGCCTGGCCCCAACACCCAGGGAAACCATCTGACAGTAACTGGTAGTTTTCCAGAAAGGTAGGCAGATGCAAGATATGTTTTAAAAATTATTCTGGGCCAGGCGCGGTGGCTCAAGCCTGTAATCCCAGCACTTTGGGAGGCCGAGGCGGGTGGATCATGGGGTCAAGAGATCGAGACCATTCTGGTCAACATGGTGAAACCCCATCTCTACTAAAGATACAAAAATTAGCTGGGCATGGTGGTACGTGCCTGTAATCCCAGCTACTCAGGAGGCTGAGGCAGGAGAATTGCCTGAACCCAGGAGGCGGAGGTTGCGGTGAGCCAACATCGAGCCATTGCACTCCAGCCTGGGTAACAAGAGCGAAACTCCGTCTCAAAAAAAAAAAATTATTCTGTTCCTTTTTTGCTTTTCACATATATACTAGTAATATAAAAGTCCTATGAGTTACTTTTCTTTTTTCTGCAAAAATTTTATTTTGTGGTCCTTTCCAATTATTTACAGGACTGCTTTATTTTCCTGGTTCCCTAGTATTATATGGATATGCCATCTTTTTAAAAATGAAAATTAGGCCAGGCACCATGGCTCACATTGGTAATCCCAGCGCTGTGGGAGGCTGAGGTTAGAGAAGTGCTTGAGCCTGAGTTTGAGACCAGCTTGGGTAACAGCAAGACCCCGTCTCTACAGAAAATAAAGAATTAGCCAGGCGTGATGGCTCACACATGTAATCCCATCTACTTGGGAAGCTGAGCAGGAGGATTGCTTGAGCCCAGGAGATTGAAGCTGCAGTGAGCTGTGATTGTGCCACTGCAGTCCAGCCTGGGCGACAGAGCGAGACCCTTTCGAAAACAAGATAAAGATAAAAACAGAAATTAGTTTTTTGACACATCCACATGGTCCTGCCACACCTATCCCCAGAGTCCATGTCCCTCTTCAGAAGCAGCTAACCTGACCTCCCAGACACCCTGCGCTTGGTGGCAATCTGGATTCTGCTACGCACAAGTGTTTTCCTGCAACAGCACACTTTGAAGAGAATTCCTTCTCAGTACAGAGAGGCCTTCATGCTTTCTAATGCATGTAGGATCCTCCCTGGTGAGGTGTTCTGTAGCTTACTTAATCAGCTATCTTGTTGGTGTGTGTAAACGTTTTCAGTGTTTATTGTATCAATGCTGCAGTGAAGCAGCTTTTATAGACTTAATGTTGCACATGTGCAAAATAAACTTTAGAAGCTCTTCACTGAAGGTTGAGCATGATGGTAGCTTCATGGACATTGCCCAGCAGCCCACCACGGGAGTGGATGTGCAGCTGCCCCAGCACCGAGTAGGAAGGCCTGTTTTTCCACATCTGTGGCCACCCAGTGAGGCAGCTGCCATTTGGATTCTACCTAACAAGATAGGGGTGAGGTGGATCCAAGAGCAGAAATTGCAAAGCAGTGTGTGCCTTGGAGCCTGCACCTGGGGTAGTCTGTCTCCTTTCTCCTCTTTCTGTGGGCTCTTCCTTCAGCCCCACCTTCCATCCCCCACTCCCCTAGTGCTGTGGTCTGAATGATTTTATGTTGTCCTCTCCGAAAATTTCACGTTGAAATGCTAGCCCCCAAGCGGCATAAAGAGGTAGGACGTTAGGGAGATGATCAGGTTAGAAGGGCAAATCCCTCATAAATGGATTGGTGCCTTTATCAAGGAGGCCTCAGAGAGTGGCCCTGCCCCTTCCACAATGAAATGATGGCCATCTGTGGAGCGAGAAAGTGGGCCCTCAGCAGAACCTGACCATTCTGTTTCAGCTGGGGACTTCCCAGCCTCCAGAACTGTAAGACATACATTTGTTGTTTACAAGTCCCCAGTCTGCATTATTCAGTTATAGCAGCCCAAATTGATTAAGACAGAAAATTGGCACCAATAATTTGGGGTGCTACTCTAACAAATACCTACAATGTGGAAGAAGCTAGGGAGTTAGGTAATGGGTAGAGGCAAGAAGGGTTTTGAAGTGCAGGCTAGAAAACCCTGTTTTGCCTTGAACAGACAATTTTTTTATTTTATTTTTTGAGATGGAGTCCTGCTCTGTCGCCCAGGCTAGAATGCAGTGACGCAATCTCTGTTCACTGTAGCCTCTGCCTCCTGGGCTCAAGTGAGTCTCCTGCTTCCACCTCCTGAGTAGCTGGAATTACAATCATGCGCCACCACACTGGCTAATTTCTGTATTTTTAGTAGAGACACAGTTTTGCCAGGTTAGCTATGCTAACCAAAAGAAAAGAGATTTGAATCCTCACCTTTTTTTTTTTTTTTTTTTTTGAGACAGAGTCTTGGTCTGTTGCCCAGGCTGGAGTGCAGTGGCGCAATCTCAGCTCATTGCAACCTCTGGTCCCTGGGGTTCAAGTGATTCTCCTGCAGTAGCTGGGATTACAGGCATCCACCACCACGCCCGGCTAATTTTTGTATTTTGGTAGAGATGAGGTTTCACCATCTTGGTCAGGCTGGTCTCAAACTCCTGACCCCAGGTGATCTGCCGGCCCTCGGCCTCCTAAAGTGCTGGAATTACAGATGTGAGCCACTGTGCCCAGCCTCACCACTATATTTTGAAGGCACATAACTTGTTTGATTTCACAGGTTCACAACTGGAGAGAAATTTGTCTCAGGTAGAATTGTGCCTTGAGTCTCACCCATAACTGATTTAGGTGTTATTTAGATGAGATGTTCAACTGCGGACTTTTGAGTTGATGCTGGAATGAATTAAGACTCTGGGGGTTATTGGGATGAAATGAATTTGTTTTGCCTGTCAAAAGGATATGAATCTAGGGGGAACCAGGGGCAGAATGCTATGGTTTGAGTGTTTATATCTCCCCAAAATTTGTGTTGAAATTGTAATCCCCAGATGATTGTATTAGGAAATGGAGCCTTTTGGGGAGACGATGAGGTGAAAGGGCAAAGCCCTCATACATGGGGTTCGGGCCCCTCATAAAAGAGGCCCCAGAGCACTCCCTTGCCCTTTCTATCATGTGAGGACACAAAAGATGCCTGTCTGAACCAAGAAGTAGGCGCTCACCAGGCACCCAACCTGGTGCCTTGATCTTGGATTTCCAGCCTCCAGAACTGTGAGAAACAGATTTCTGTTTTGTATAAGCTGCCTGTCCTGTGGTATTTTGTTATCACAGCTTGAAGACTAAGACTAAGACACCAGCTTGTCCCTGCACTGAGGCATCCCTGTTCTGTGGTTTCAGAACCGGGTTTCTCCATTCAAGGACATGATTTTATGCTTCTCTGAAGAGGATTGGTCCCTTCTAGATCCTGCCCAGACTGGCTTCTACGGAGAGTTCATCATTGGGGAGGATTGCGGGGTCTCAATGCCTCCAAGTAAGACATAACTTCCCCCAGTACCTCAAGACCAGGGAACTGGGCAGGGGGGTTCTCACTTTGGGTAAGAGTCAACTTCCTCCCCTAAGGTCAGGGAAGCGGGGGTTGCATCAGATCTCTCTGTTCACCCCCAACCTTGATGGGAGGTCATTTGCACAGAGCGGCCCTATAGGCAGTTTGTCTGGTTGACCATCACCTGCCATCTCACCACATCAGGCTTACCAGGCTATTTGTCACAGAACCAAATAGAACGTGTGCTGTATGTTCATTTTTCTTCCATTGCTTTTACCCTTTTGTCCCTTTATGTCTGCTTTACACCTGATAAGCCTCAGAGAGACACCCCAAGCCCATAGCTCTCCCCACCGAGCGTTCCCCCCACTGCCCCTGCGCTGCCTGCCCTGGCCTTTTCACTTCTCACCCTGATGGTGCCCCGCGTGTTGGGCATCCCTCCACCTTCTCTCTTCTGGACCAGTCCTGGTTGCTCTAGGAGCAGATCACTAATAAACATGCACCCTGCGTTTTTCTTTGAATAGACGACCTAGCTACCCAGCCAGATCTCTCCCAGGGAGAGGAGAATGAGCCACGTGTTCCAGAGTTGCAGGATCTCCAGGGGAAAGAAGTGCCCCAGGTCTCCTACTTGGGTGAGTAATGATTCCAGAACTAAGAGGGCAGAGCAGGGTTAGGGGTTGCTGGCAGCAGAGGTGAGCCCACTCCCTGGCTTCTCTGCAGCCCCAGATTGCCTTCTCAATTTCCCCAGACTCTGTCTGGGTCTTGCATGTCTTGCCTTGTCTCTGACTTTTCATAGAAAGAATGGGGGATCTTAAGTTTGCCAGGCATTGGGATTGTACCCTCTGCCACGGACTGGGGAATAATAGGAATGTCTTTCTCCTCTGCCTATAAGTAACATCTAGTTTGTGCTGATGATACAGTGGCCCCTCCAGGAGTGAGGTCAGACATTCATGACAAGCCTGGTTGCAGAGGAAGTGTCTCCTCTCAGCTGGACACTGAGTGCAGCCCTTTCAAATGCCTCACCTGTTCAGTCCTTCCGTCTACCTGGTACAGGGGTGCTGTGAGGACACTGAGGTGTGGGGAGGTGCTGGGTGTCAGCAGCATTTTCCAGCCCTCCTTCAGGCTGTGTCACCAACACTTGCACCCGTGACCTCCATACCATGGTGCTTCGAAGCATCTATTCTTTCAGGAGAAAATAGCTTTGTACAGAATCGTCAGCAGCCCTACACCTCCCTCCCTCTGGGACCTGGAGCTGGCATGAAGCGGACAGGGTTTTGATGCACCATCCCCACCTGGAGCAAGCGTTCAGAGCCTTGGCGTGGCACAGATGGGTAGTCCTGTCCCATGTCTACCCCACAGGCTCTGCATAAGCTGTTTGTGCAGGCTGTGCAGAGTGTGCAGGAGAGTGTGTGATAACTGTAGAAAACCCACCGCAGAAGTGGAAATAAATGCGGGCTGGGGGAGGTACTTGTGTCTGGCCACAGAGTAGGTGGAGTGGAACCCAGATCTGCGTAGATTCTGTCTAGCTTCAGAGCTCATGTTCGTGGAGTTGGCCCATTTTGCCTTCAAGTTCATTCACTCAGCAAACACTTACTGAGTGTCTACCCCCTGCCAGTCCCCGGGAGGGAGCGCAGGGCCACCCTCATAGCCTGCCGTCTATTCAGATAGCACCCTCTTAGTTAGTGCTGTAGGTGCCAGACAAATCAATTTTTCTATTTCCTCCTCCGGTTAGACTCTCCAGGTCTCCAGCCATTCCAGGTAGAAGAAAGAAGAAAACGTGATGAGCTCCAGGTGCCAGAGTTCCAGGCCTGCCCACAGATGGCAGTACCTCAAAGCACCTGCCCAGGTAAAGAAGGGTCAGGGAGATATGGGGTGGCCTGTGTGTCTGTGGTGTGTGGCATGTATATGTGCATGTGTGACATGGGGGATGGTTGTGTTGAATGCATGTGTGCGTGCATGCACATGTGGTGTATGGGTGTGGTGTGGCATGTGTGGTGTTAATGTGCAGTGGGAGGGCATGGAACAGTTAGGAATTGAACTCTTCAGGATCCCCACTGACTGCTGCTGTGGTGTTCTGAGATGCTTGTTCTGATTCTGTTTTGCTGGGGTTGTTCCCCAGCTCACTTTCAATCCCAGGCTCACCCTCCTTGCCTTTCCCAGGGGCTAGGAGGTGTGTCAAAGCAGGGTGCCGCTGTAGTGCTGTTGGTGATGTGGGGAGTGTTTTTCTTCTCTCACACTGATGGCCAGCATCCTGGCACAGAATCTTGGAATTGGGACTAAAGAGATGGTTTCTGGTGTACTGAAGCTTCATGGGACTCCTGGAAAGTGTATGTTCCATTTCTGCTTTCAGAGAAATAGCCACAGTGTAGACTGAGTCGTCTTGGTCAAGGTCACCACCTCCAGAAGCAGAGGCTACAGTGCTGCTGTCTTTCTTTCTTTCTTTCTTTCTTTCTTTTTTCTTATTTTTAGACACAGTCTTACTCTGTCACCCAAGCTGGAGTGCAGTGGTGCAATCTCAGCTCACTGCAACCTCTGCCTCCCTGGTTTAAGCAGTTCTCCTGCCTCAGCCTCCCAAGTAGCTTGAATGACAGGCATGTGCTACCATGCCTGGCTAATTTTTTTGTTTCTTTTTAGTAGAGACAGGGGGTTTCACTGTGCTGGTCAGGCTGGTTTGAACTCCTGACCTTGTGATCCACCCGCCTCAGCCTCCCAAAGTGCTGGGATTACAGGCGTGAGACACTGCGCCCAGCCCATAAGTTCTTCTAAATACCAAACCCAAGTCTGTGATTCTTACTTGAACCCATGTGTCATTGTAGTTTTCTGCAGCAATGGAGACTGACTCACACAATCTGTTCTACCTATGATGCTTTTGAAGGCAAGATTTGTGCCATTTCGACCCAGCTCTATGCATCTTGTCCTTGGCCCCCTTTCATGCGTGGACAAAGGGGATTTTCTAGTGTGGGAGATATGAAAGGATGAGATCCTGCTCCACAAGCATTGATGCCCACTCCTGGTTTTCCAAGTAGCCCACCTCTGCATGCCAAGGGTGATGCACTTATGTGGGGCCCACTTGGAGTTCAGGTGCAAGCTGGATGTTTGTGATGCACTTTGGATCTTCTCCAGCTGCTTTCTGCCCATAGCATGTCTGTCAGCCCCATTAGCATACTTTTAGAAGGTGGATGGGTGTTCATTTACACATAGGAGTTTTCAACACCATTCTTCTGCTGGACTCTGACACAGACTGCTCTGAACCAGCCAGAAGCAAAGGGCTGCTCCTGAGAAGGGGGAGAGATGATGGATTTCAAAGAGTAGGCACTGTTTTAGCTCCAGCCAGCCCACCTTCCTAAAAAGTTTTTCCCACCAGCTGATGCCCAGGTAGCTGGTGACAGCCCTGCTTCTCTGTATCCATGCTCATGCAGGGCACCCCCACACGTTCAGTCTGTGCCAGTCAGACAATGCTGCTGCATCCGCCGCTGAGGAGGAACATCTCTTCTTGTTTGTTGTGTTCTCTCTGTGATTGCCTAGTTAGTATTCATTTATCCTTATTCGTTTATTTTCACACTTGTTTTTTTTATGTTCCAAACATTGCACCAGGATTCAGTGATTTGCATGATTACATGCATTGTATCTTCATGGCACCTTCTGAGATGGGTGCCATGATGTCTCTGTATTGAAGGTGGGGCACCTGAAGTCACTTGCCCAGAGTCCAGTGCTCACAAGCTGTAGGTGGCGGAGTGAAGATTTGAACTCAGGCTGGCACAGTGGCTCATGCCTATAATCCCAGCACTTAGGGAGGCCAGTGTGGGCAGATCACCTGAGGTTAGGAGTTTGAGACCACCCTGGCCAACATGGCAAAACCTGTCTCTACTAAAAATACAAAAATTAGCCAGATATGGTGGCACACACCTGTAGTCACAGCTACTGAGGAGTCTCAGGCAAGAGCATCACTTGAATCCAAGAGGTCAAGGCTGCAGAGATCATAACACTGCACTCCAGCCTCAGCGACAGAGTGAGACTCTGTCTTAAAAAAAAAAAAACACAAATGGCTGGGCGTGGTGGTTCACGCCTGTAATGCCAGCACATTGGGAGACTTAGGCGAGCAGCTTGCCTGACGTCAGGAGTTCAAGACCAGCCTAGCCAACATGACGAAATCTCAGCTCTACTAAAAAATACAAAACTTAGCCAGGTGTAGTGGTGGACGCCTATAATCCCAGCTTCTCAGGAGGCTGAGGCAGGGAGAATTTCTTGAACCTAGGAGTTGGAGGTTGCAATGAGCCGAGAGCTGAGATCATATCACTGCACTCCAGGGTGGGTGACAGAGTGAGACTCCTTAATAGATTTGAACTCAGGCTGTCAGGCTTCAGACCCATGCCTTTTACTCCACGTCACTAAACCACAGTTTGCTTTTTCTGTGGATTGTTAGAAACTGAAAATAATGGGTCTGAATCCCTTGCCTCTGCTGTATTTATGCATAGTTTCTTCCGTTTCCCTAAACTTTATGTGTCTTGCAACATATAAATGTTTTGTTTTTTTAAAGATGGGGTCTCTTTATGTTGCCCAGGCTGGTATCGAACTCTTGGGCTCAAGCAGTCTTCCTGCTTTGGCTTCCCAAGTAGCTGGGGAGACTGTAGGCATGTGCCATCATGCCTGGCTTAAGTGTTTTCTTACAGTTTTTAAATGTAGATAAGCTTATTTGTCATCTTTTTGGTTTTATGTCTTGCTTAAGAAAGCTTCTCCATTCTGACTTTACAAGAATGTGTAATAGTTTTTAATAATGCCTTTATCATTTTGGTTTTCACATCTAGCTTCCTAGCCTCCCCTGCTTTTCCCCTTAACCCCCTCAGCTCACAGGAAGTCATTCATTCCCGGCCTGCAGAGCATCCTTGTTGAGGTGTCAGTCATGGACTTACCTGCATGCTGGATGCCTCTGCCACTCGGCCCACAACAAACATTTGCAGCAGCCTGGCCATTTGCTTGCTCTGTGGCCACAAGCCCTGGTCCCCATATCTGTTGGGCTCAGTTCTGCTGAAACCTTGGGCAATTTCACTTCTCTGTCTTAAATTTTTGGTTTGTAAACAGAGATAATAGTTAAGCTGCCTTGTAGAGTTATTGTTAAGAGTTAAATGGTTTGATGCATATATTGGCAGTTAGACCA
The DNA here is from genome assembly GCA_021498475.1 of Saguinus midas. Taxonomy (NCBI): domain Eukaryota; kingdom Metazoa; phylum Chordata; class Mammalia; order Primates; family Cebidae; genus Saguinus; species Saguinus midas. The sequence goes on along the minus strand of CM038411.1, from coordinate 35,254,853 downwards.
ATAGCTCTTTTCTTTTTTCAGACAGAGTCTCACTTTGTCACCCAGGCTGGAGTACAGTGGTGCCGTCTTGGCTCACTGTGACCTCCACTTCCCGGGTTCAAGCAATTCTCCTACCTCAGCCTCCTGAGTAGCTGGGATTATGGGTGTGTGCCACCATGCCTGGCTAATTTTTGTGTTTTTAGTAAAGACAGGGTTCCACCATGTTGGCCAGGCTGGTCTGAAACTCCTGACTTCAAGTGATCCACCCACGTCGACCTCGTACCGTGCTGGGATTATAGGCATGAGCGACTGTGCCTGGCATAATAACTCTTTTCTGTCTTCCCTAACCTTATCCTGATAGCTAATTCAGGGACAACATCCCCCACCTGTGGGTAACACCCCCATGTGCACCGAGGAAGAACTGTCCAGACCCAGGCACAGTCAGGGACAACACCCCCCCACGTGTGGGTAACACCCCCCATGTGCACTGAGGAAGGAGAACTGTCCAGACCCAGGCACAATTGGTGCCTGAAGAATATCTTAGTTTATAGTGTCGTTGCTCAGCTGTTTCCTTTATGTAATCCTTCTTATATAATCATATATTAGTTTATAGAATTAGTGTTTGAAGTGTAACTTACTGCTAACATATATCTAGTTTATATAATCATACTTAATACTTACATCTAGTTAGTTCTATATAATCATATAGGTATTGTAGTCGGAGCTGTACGGACACATTTAGTGCTGATTTATAGAATCCTTCCATATAACCATAGAGTAGTTTGTAGCAGGAGGAATGCCTAGAGCAGTCACAGAACAGAAGCAATACATGGGAAAACAGCCAGACCAGGACGAGAACCAAAGACCCAGGCGGTGGCGTCCCTGCCTGAAAGGGCATACGCTGTGTGGCAGGCTTGGAGCAGGAGCCTCTCCTCCTGATAAAGGAGCTGTGGTACCTGCATCCAGTTTCTGTGGAAAGTCGGTCTCAGGCCTGAGATCCCTCAAATAACCGAGGGAGAAGAACCCCTCTGGTGTGACCAGTCACGGCGGCTGTACACCCTGTCAGTCTTTTCTCGCTTCTGTGCTAGCTCAAAGAATCCTCCCATAAATATCTTAAGAGCATAAGTCTGTCAGCTCCCACTGCATTAAAGTTACAGTATCTTTCTGTTAGAAACCCGTTGAAGTCTCCAGCCCCTAGATAAGAAGTACTGTACACAACACCTGTTGCACACAGCCCACCTCCTTGCCTCGGTGACCTAATGGGGGTGGACCCTTTTCTGTACATGACCCTCTACTACTGTGCATGGCACAGCCCCTACTGCACGGCCCACCTCTCTGCCCAGGTGACATAATGGGGTGGTCCCCTCGCTCGTGACTCACGTGATTATATATGCCCTATTACTAAGCCTATAGATGATGACATCACTCATGACCCTGCCCCCTGCTTGTACCTAATAAATACAGATGCTCTGGGGCATTTGGGGGCCGTCGCTGATCTCCACTCACAGGTGGTGTGACCCCCCCAAGTCCAGATGCTCTTCACCAGTTCTTCAGTGTCCTGTCTCTTCACCTCTTGGATCCTGCACCTCAACACAGCATAAGGGACACCCCACGACCCTGTGGGGCCCCCATAGCCCTACGCCCACCCACCACCATCTTACACACACACACACACACACACACACACACACACACACTTTTGTTTTTATTGCTGGACTGAGAACTCTTTGATGGTGCTTATCCTCTGGTATTTTGGGCAGGCTTCTAGTAGTCTCATCTACTTTCTGTCTTCAAGGCGTTTTCTCCACATTGTGTTGATAGTACATAATAAGACTATCCTTGAGTTACTTCCCCTTTTGTAGAAATTCTGCATGGAATTTTGGTCATGGAGCTGACTTGAGGTGGTGTTGTCTGCTATGTGCTATCTTACTCTGAGGCCTTTCGTACCAAGTACAACGGACTGGGTGGCTCAAATAGCAGGATTTTATTTTCTCACTATTTTGGAGGCAGCTAATGGAAGGTGACGGTGTCAGCAGAGCTGGTGTCTTCGGAGGCCTCTCCCCTTGGCTAGGACACGGCCTCCGCCTTGCTGCGTACTCACGTGGTCTAAGCTCTGTTGTCCTGTCTTGATCTTCTCTTATTGGAAACCAGTCACATTGGACTGTGTGGAGCCCACCCTCCCATATGTCCTCATGTTGACTTAATTACTTCTTGAAATAGCCCGTCTTCATTCTGAGGTCCTTAGGGTTAAGACTTCAGTGGGAAATTTTGGGAGAACACAATTCATCCTGTAAGACCTCACCCTTGGAACCTTCACAATTCATGTCCTTCCCACGTGCAAAATCCATTCACCTCATCCCAGCAGTTCCCAAATTCTCAATCTATTTCAGCATCAACTGTAAGTCCAAAATATTATCGAAATATCAGCCTCTCAGTTGGGTGTAGGTGAGACTCAAAGTATGATTCATCCTGAGGCAAAATCCTTTCTAGCTATGAACCCGTGAAACCAGATGCTTTCTGCTTCCAAAATACAACTGTGAGAAAAGCATATGATAGACCATTCTCATTCTAGAAGAGAGAAATCCAAGGGTAATGGGTCACAAGCAAGTCTTAAATCTAGCAGGTCAGGTCTAGGTGTGATGGCTCACACCTGTAGTCCCAGCACTTTGGGAGACTGAGGCGGGTAGATTGCCTGAGATGGGTGGATCACTTGAGCCCAGGAGTTTGAAACCAACCTGGGCAACACAGTACGACCCCATCTTTCTTTCTCTCTCTCTCTCTCTCTCTCTCTCTCTCACACACACACACACACACACACACACACACACAGTCTCTGTCATCTGGTGCTTTCCTTCCTATAGTACATGGGTTCTTGGCAGACTCAGTACCCACTCCCAGACTCACATTCCCCTGACTCCCTTGTGACTGATTTGACAAATGGCCCCACTGCTTCCACTACTGCTCAGCATCTCTCTGCTCTCCCTAGTCTCTGTGTCTTCTGCCCTGCTTCTGTTTGTCCAGCTTCTCCTGTCCTGAGCTTCTCTGACCCGCCAGGGCTCTCCTCCCTGCAGCCATGAAGCCCAGACCAACCACATTCCTATTAATATCTGGGAGGGCCTGGCACCACTACCCCTGACCTCTGTGAAATGTGGAACACATTTCACAGAAGTGGGAAGACACAGGCCACCTGTATGATGGGCTCTGCTCTGTAGGCCAGGACCTTAGGCCGGGCTCTGCTCTGCCCACCCAGCCCCTCGCTATGGTTCTCCCTTCTCGACATCACAGACTCAAGATGCATTGAGCCAGCTTCAGTCTAGGTTAGGAAGTCCAGAGCATGTTTACCCATCACCACCTGTGGCCTCAAAAATGCGGTGCTACTGAGACGGGGAAGCTGGACCCTGGGCAGTCTGGGACTGCTGAGCAGCTAGCAAGGCTGAGTCACACCTCAGCCCTCCTTCCTGGGACAGATCATCGTAGTTTATGTGCAGATGCGGCAATTAGTAGGTCATCAGCTTGCGTCCAGGGACATCTAGGGCTGTGCGTGTCAGAAGTTCAGCACAGTCCGTGGACCATGCAAGTGCCAGCATGTGACGGCGGCACCTTCCTGGAACTGCGTGTGTAGGATGCAGAGTCTTCCTGTCTCCCAGGCCCTCACTATCCCGATAGTTTTCCCCCATGCTTTGTTAAATAAGTGATCTGTAAACGGTCAGGCTTTACATGGATAGAGACTCCAAGGGCTTGGGGGATGGGGTGGTCTTGGTGGTTAGAGAACAAAAGGGTTGGGTGTGGGAGGTAAGGGAAAATGGCTGGGAAGAGGGCGAGCAGGGAAAAGGCACCCAGCATGCTCTGGACACAGTGTGGCCCATGCTGAAGATTTCCTCACAGGCCACACCAGTGGCCCCTGCAGGACTGGCCAGGCCAACCCCATCACCGAGGAACATTGTAAAAATGTGGGTTTGCAAGCTCCAAGCTGAGGCTTCCAGTGTGGGGTCAGAGGGGCTGGGATATAGCCTGCACAGCACCACTGACCTGCATGTTGCATTCCTGTAGCTGGCGGCAACCCGCGATCTCTAGAGAACAGCCTGGACCAAGAAGTGACCATCGAGATCGTTCTCTCCAGCTCTGGGGACGAGGACTCCCAGCACGGCCCGTACTGCACAGAAGAGCGGAAGAGCCGCACAGAAGAGCCGAGGAGCCCCACAGAGAAGCAGCACAGCCTCCCCGCCTCCCACCGGAGCAGCGCTGAGGCCGGGGCCGAGGTACAGAGCTCCAGGAAGTCCTACGTCTGTCCAAACTGTGGGAAAATCTTCCGCTGGAGGGTCAACTTCATCCGGCACCTGCGGAGCCGCAGAGAGCGGGAGAAGCCGCACGAGTGCTCGGTGTGCGGGGAGCTGTTCAGTGACAGCGAGGACCTGGACGGGCACCTGGAGAGCCATGAGGCCCAGAAGCCTTACCAGTGTGGTGCCTGCGGGAAGAGCTTCCGCCTCAACTCCCACCTGCTCTCCCACCGGCGAATACACCTGCAGCCGGACAGACTCCAGCCGGTGGAGAAGAGAGAGCAGGAGGGGTCCGAGGACGTGGACGAGGGTCCCAACGACCCGCTGGAAAACGGCAAGGCCAAGCTGAGCTTCCAGTGCTGTGACTGTGGGAAGGCCTTCCAGCGGCACGACCACCTGGCTCGGCACCGCAGCCACTGTCACCTGAAGGACCAAGCCCGGCCCTTTCAGTGTCGGTACTGCGTCAAGAGCTTCATGCACAACTATGACCTCCTGCGCCACGAGCGCCTGCACATGAAGCGCCGTTCCAAGCAGGCTCTGAACTCCTACTGAGCCTGCCCGCTTGGTGCGGCCTCACCCTGGGCGGTGCTGCCCACTCACATTGGTACTGATCAGCACCCCCACCCGGGACGCACCTTCCCCAGCATAGAGAGCACACCTCCCTCCTCCTGTCCTTTGCTCTCAGGTAGTGTCCAGCGTTCAGGTGGTGCCATGGTAGCACTCTCCCTCCCCCAGGTAATGAGAGAGTGAGTGTTCTCTTTCTGCTGTGCCAAAAAACGGGGATGTGCCACCACCAGGTTGGACATGCCAGGTGTTCTATGTCTTAGAGACCCTTGCCCCATGCTCCCCAAGCTCGGGGAGTCAAACTGGGCTCCCCCGTCGGGGCAGCACCCTGGTCATCAACCAAACCTCGGTATCCTCCCTCCCTTCCTTCCCTGTCTGAATGCTGGGATCTGCTGCTGAAGCTCCAGGGTGCCTGCACTCTTCCACTCGGAAGCTGCTGGAGGGTGTTGGGCTGGAGGAAGCAAGAAGGCAATGTGGGAATGATGGGCTCAGTGGGGAGCAGGGCCAGGCGTAGAGAGCACACTCCCTCCTGTCTGAGCCAGACATGTCATGTCTGAGCCCCAGGTTTGTGGCCATCAGGTGGGCAGGAGCACCCCGCAGATCCAAGACGATCAGACAGCCCTTTTGGGCTTGGAGTCTGAGGCAGGGGTCTGCAGAGCTTGAGTTCACAGTCATCAGACCTTTTCATTTGTCCTGGGGGCCAGTTACTAGGGATCTGGAGCACACCAAAAACAAAGCTCACATTTTAATTTGTGTTACACACATACCCCAAGATGTCTGTACCCTAAAGATGCTTGGCAGATGCCTGTGGGTTGGAAGCCGAGGCATCATCATTTAAAAGGCACTTAGGTCCCTTCTTCCAGTCTGTACTGCCTAAGAATGTGGAGCTCAGCCCCCAGTGAGGGGTTCTCCTGTCCTCCTGCCTGGGTGAGCCAAGCTCCAGAACAGAACCTCCCTGGCGTCACACTTCACGTATGCGTTAGCTCGGACTGCTGGTGTCGGTTTTCTAGGTGTGTTTTAACACTGGCTGGCTTAGAACAACAGGGATGGATTCCCTCACGGTGCTGGGAGCTGCAAGTCCAAGATGACGCTGTCAGAGCTGGCGCCTTCGAGGGCTGTGAGGGAGAAGCGGCTTCGTGCTTTTGCTGGCAGTTGCCGTTCCTTGGTGTGTGGAAGCGTCAGTCTCTGCCTTCATCTCCACATGGCACTCTTGGCTGTGTGTGACACCAGTCATATCGGATTAGAGCCCATCCCGCCGACGCCAGTATAACCTCATCTATGGCCGCAGCAAGTCTTCAACAGTAAGGTCACATTCTGAGGTACTAGAGATTGGGACTTCAACATTGGAATTTGAAAGGGACAGAATTCAACCCACGACTCCAGGTAAACGTGAGGTATGCTGTCATTCCTAATTCACAGATGAGTCAATACAATCGAGCGAGCTTGCTCACAATGCCATCGAAGGCAGGGTTCAGACCCAGGTGTTGGCATTCAGCACGGGTGTCCTCTGCCTGGAAGAATCTTACTCAGTAGCCTTAAAGGCTGACAAATTCCCCTCCCTCCCTGCCTCCTGGCGGGCTGGGCAGGCCAGCTGGAGCTCTGTCTTCACCTGGGGTTCTGGACTGGGGGTGACAGTATGTCGTGAAACGTCAAGCAGTTTAAAACATGGTACTCCTGAAAAGCTGATTGTGTTGGCTAGGGTCAGCCTGAGGGCATCAAGCCTGTAGTGTAACAGTGATTTAAACTGCAAGTGAGGCCAGATGAGTCTTTTGTATTATTTATATGTCAGATCCTACCAACAGGCAGTAAGCCAGGCAAAGTTCCTGGTGCTCCTTGTCATGGAATTTTCACATTAAGAAGCTTCTGGGCCAGGCACAGAGGCCTGTAATCCCAGCACTTTGGGAACCAAGGTGGGTGGATCGCCTAGCTGTTTGACACTAGCCTGGGTGACATGGCAGAATCCCATCTGTACCAAAAATACAAAAAATCAGCTGGGTGTGGTGGTGCACATTTGCAGACCCAGCTACTCTGGAGGCTGAGGTGGGAGGATTGCTTGAGTCTGGGAGACAGAGGTTGCAGTGAGCCGAGATCACACCACTGCACAAAAACCTGGGTGACAGAATGGGACCTGACTCAAAAATAATCAAAAAGCCTCAGCCCCAAACTCATGACAAGATTATATAATCACAACTACTGTTTCTGTGTAGATGCATCTGCATGCCCAGGAACAGTAAATGCAATAAAACCATTTGGTTATACTTCGAACAGGAAATAAGCTGTTGAGGCTTTTAGTTTCTAAATAGTTTGTCTTTTATATCAACCTATCTGGACAAGGGAGAAATTGGATTTTTAAGGCCAAGGAGTGGGGAAAATTCCAAGTAGAAGCCAGGCTCTGGGTTCACATTTACCCCACCTACCTGTGTGATCCTACCTCTCCTGAGGATTCTCTCAGGAGCTCTGAGGCCTTGGAAAGGTTATTTACCTTCCTGCTCCAGACATCTGACTCATAGAGGAACACTGTTCTACCTACCCCTGTATTGTATGTGTAAAACCACATCATGAACGAGAAAGTGACGAAGGGAATGTGAGGGAACTAGAAACTACAGGGAGGCTGTCTCTTGAGTTCCTACCACCAATCCAGAGCCAACCAAGGCACCTCAGGAAATGGAATTGGAAATCCCCCTGGGAAATGCAGCTGAAACCCGGTTTATCCCATGCAGCAGGAGCAGCTAGGGGTTACCTGCTCTGAGGAGAGGTCTGACAACTCTCCAGCCCAACCAGCACCTTCCACCACAGTGGTGTAGGGGGCTGCACCAAAGTGATCTTTGTCTCCCTGAGAACAGCTGCCCCTCAGTTCTTCCCTCCCACCCCAGGGGCTGGGCAGCTGTCTGGAGCTATGTCTCCACCTTGCTCTGGAGGTTGAGACCCCATCTGAGGAACATCCTCTCTCTTCATTCCTCTGATCCCTTGGCATTGCCACAAACCCACAGATCCATAATAAAAACTCACTAGCTGAATCAATATTCGTGTTAGGCTTTTCATTTAAAAAGTAAAAGGTGGCCAGGCATGGTGGCTCATTCCTGTAATCCCAACACTTTGGGAGGCCAAGACAAGGATTGCTTGAGCTCAGGAGTTTGAGACCAGCCTGAGCAACATAGTGAGACCCCATCTGTATGGAAAAAAAAAAATAGAAAAGTTAGCCTGCTGTGGTGGCACATTCCTGTAGCTACTTGGGTGGCTGAGGCGGGGGAAGATCCCTTGAACTCAGAGACAGGTTGCTGTGAACGGTGGAGTGCCACTGTACTCCAGCCTGGGCAACAGAGCAAGACTCCATCTCAAAAAGAGGTAAAATGTGAAGCACAGCCAAAAGGTGAAAATCTGATGTTTTCTAGGACATGTAGGCTTTAGATAGTTCTGGTCACCTGATCTGGCCGCTCCTCAAAAGAATAAATAACTGTTTCATACACAGGGTAGATTGTACTCCTGGTCACACCACAACTTTAACCTAACGTTAGCCATTTTTCCGTTTTCTCTATCTCCCCAGCTCTTGCCTCAGAAGAAGAAACAAATAAAAGATGAGACCACTGGTGGGAGGGTCCCTATCAGTCCTAAATCACACTGTGGCACAAAGGAAAGAGAAGGCAGAGATCTTGTCCAAGTCACTCTTCGGTGAGATGGTTTCCCTTCCTTTGCCAAAAGCAGAGTTTGGACCAGACACGAGTACTTGTGCTAGCAGAGTTATTTATGCAGTTCAGTGATGATTATAGCACTTCAGAAATTCCATCAAACAAGCTCATTTTTTTTTTTCCTAAGAGGCAGTCTGACTATTTCGTGCAGGCTGTCTAAACTGAGTTCCTCCCACCACGGCCTCCCAAAGTGCTGGGACTGTAAGTGTGAGCTACCACACCCAGCCTCCAGACACACTTAATATTAGCAACAAACACTGTTACTGTTTGGTCTTAAAAGTGATGGTCAGTGTCCACTACTATTCCATGCAACAAGGCTAGAGGTTACAAAACTTGCTTAGGGCAGACTGGCCACAGGAAGAGGCGTGTTGAGGGGACAGCTGGAAGACCAGGTACCTCCAGCAGCCCAGACCCATATGGGGGCAGCCAGTAGAATTTCAGCAGCCCAGCATCTGGGGGAGGGTTGGGAGGGATTGGGCGCTCATAAGGGCAAAGCCCATGGGGTCCATTTATACCTATTTTGCCCATCAAATACCAGTTGGGAACTTGATCTTCTCTTGAAACGGTAGCCTATAACCAGGTCACCATGATTAATGTACATATAATCACCAAAGTACAGAGAAGCCATAGAAATTCCCTCTGAGCAGATGCAAAATTCTTAAAGTGTGGGAAAGCAGATTCCTCAGGAATGCATGCAAGTGGGATTACCTCACACAACTTGGCCACAGCCAGGAATATCACAGGCAGGCTGATAACCGTGACAAAGGTCTGTCTTCTAATCACAACCAAATGGCAGGAGAACCACCCTTTCCCCATCACCTGCTTTAAAAAAATGTCTTGCTATGTTTGTGTCTACCCTGGCCCATTTTACTCGTTTTGGTACACCGTGTCAAAACGTGGTGAGGTTGGATACCTGCTGTTTTGTACTTTTTTATGTGATCAGTCAAGTGTAGCCACAAGAGAAGACAAAGGAGAGTCTTAGGAAAAGACAAAGTTTATTCTGCTTACAGGTCCTAGAGACAGGAGGCACAGCAGGCCATACAGGGCCACACAGGAAAGACCAGGTGGCAGGAGGCAGAGGACACGAGCAAGGAGAAGGTTTGGGCCACTGTCTTTTCGGGGTTTCCTTGGACAGAGTCCAGGCAGGGCAAAGTGAATAGTCTAGGATTGACTAGTCTGAAAAATTTCTGTGGGCTTTGGGTTACAGAGATGGTTCCTAATTGCACCAGACTCTGGGATGCATAAGGCAGAGGAACGTCGGTCAGGTCCGATACTGGAGGTTCGGGTCTGGATGGGTTAGTTCGCATATCAAAGGCACGCTCCTTGCTGGGCAAGGATTCACTGGCACAGAAACCTCAGGTAAGATAAGGAGTCCTGAGGACTAAACTCTGACCGGTGTTGTCTTAAATTTCCTCCTGACCCGCCTGGAGGAAGTCATTCCCAAGGGCCAGACCTAACATTCTCTTCCTCCAGCCCCGAATTTTAAAGCAAGCTCCTCTTCTATAACCTACTACAAATCAGAAAGTCTGAATTCTACCTATGACCTGTAAGCCTCCGCTTCAAAGTATCCTGCCCTTTGGAGGCTAAACCAAGACTTCATTTCAATGGATTAATTCATGAATTTGCCTGTAATTTCTGCTTTCCTAAAATTTACGCCTGCCTTTATGTTTCTCCTTCTTTTTTTTCTTTTCTTTTTTAAATGACGAGTCAAATGCAGTAGTGAGAAGTGGGGGATGAGTAGAACAAGGCATTTGATGTGTAACTGACTGAGCAGTTGAGGTAACTCATTGCCTTGGCACCAGCCACCTCGCCTTTAAAAACCCTTACTTGCCAGCCACTGTGGAAGACAGATACCCAGTGTGAGCTGCCTGATTCTCCTTGCTTGGCATCCTGCAAATAAACACCTTCCTTTCTCCTGACCTAAACCTCAGTGTGGATATTTGGCCTGACTGCGCTGGACGAGTGGATCCCAGTTAGATTCAGTATCAGCCAGGTGTGCAGTGTTGGGGCTTGGAGATGGTAAGTGCAGACCTGCATTACAGTTGAGAAGAAGAGGGCAGATGATTTCCAATGCATTCCTTTCTCACCACTGTCTCCACTGTTGACCACCAAGGGCAGAGACCTCTTTGACTGTGTCCACTTACCTCATCCAGCTTGGGGTCTCAGATAACCTGCTCCTGCAAAATGAGAGTTTGATATGTATTGGATAGAGCTGCACCCCATCACTTCTGCCTTCCAAAACTTCCATCCAAGTGGGTGCTTGGAAAACAGAACTTCCATCCAAGTGGATGCTTGGAAACCAGCATGTCCAGGTGCTGGGGAGAGCTGCCACTGCCCAGATGCCAGTCTCTGGTATCAACTAGGTATCCTGCAAACACCCTTTTTCCAAATAAGGCCACATCTCAGGTCCCAGGGGAAAGATCTTCATGGGGGGCCCCATTCAGACTACTACTGTTCTTTTAAGGGAGGATTTTTTTTATTTTGAGACGGAGTTTCACTCTTGTTACCCAGGCTGGAGTGCAATGGCGCGATCTCGGCTCACCGCAACCTCCGCCTCCTGGGTTCAGGCAATTCTCCTGCCTCAGCCTCCTGAGTAGCTGGGATTACAGGCACGTGCTACCATGCCCAGCTAATTTTTTTTTTTTTTGTATTTTTAGTAAAGACGGGATTTCACCATGTTGACCAGGATGGTCTCGATCTGTTGACCTCGTGATCCACCCGCCTCAGCCTCCCAAAGTGCTGGGATTACAGGCGTGAGCCACCACGCCCGGCCCTAAGGGAGGATTTAAATCTCAGAATCAGGTAATCAATCGTGTTCTTCCACTACAGGAAACCAAAGCTGCCCTCCATGTTCTGGTTTCCACAGTAAGGTGACATTCCCTCAGGAAATAGTTACCTTCATGTAACCAACTCAAGTTCAGCTGCTCACAAGAAGCAAGGTGCGGTAAGAGGAAAGCAGCTTTATTGATGAAATGCTAGCAGGTGGGAAATGCCAAGGCCTTAGAGAAACCATTTCCGAAGTCTGGGCCGAGGGAGGGGCTTAAAGAAGGGAAGCCTGATGTGAAAGGTGGGCTGCAGTTGTGCGGGGTGCAGCGCGGTGTCTTGCAGTAATGCCTACCTTGAGCACAGGCTGGCACTGTCTTCACAGCTGCCATGGCCATGTGACTGAGCAGCTTAGCAGCCAAGCCTCAAACCACGTTTTAAAACTTTCTTCCTTTTCCTTTTCCTCCTCAAAACCCCTAGTCTCAAGCTATAATAACTTCATTTTATTTATTTATTTATGAGACAGAATCTTGCCCTGTGCTGCAGACTGGAGTGCAGTGGCACAATCTGAGCTCACTGCAGCCTCCGCCTCCTGGGTTCAAGCAATTCTCATACCTCAGCGTCTGTGGTAGCTAGGATTACAGGCATATGCCACCATGCCCAGCTAATTTTTGTATTTTTTAGTAGAGACGGGGTTTTGCTATGTTGGCCAGGCTAGTCTCGAACTCCTGACTTCAACTGATCTGCCCACCTCAGCCTCACAAAGTGCTGGGATTACAGGCGTGAGCCATAATGCTGGGCCAACTCATTATTTTGGCTTCTTTCCACAAGTGGTGAGCAGCCAGAGCCTTTATATGCTGCTTACAATCAGGCAATAGATTATCGATCTTGAGGCAATCCGTAAGTCGGGGAGGATTTCACAGCTGGACCTGCATACCCGGTGTGTTTTAAACCCTGGAATGTTTTAACAAGCATATGGTTAGATAAAGGTGCATGGGGTAAAGAAGTATACAGTGGAAAACGGAAGGGGCTGGAGTTTCAGAGTACATTTCAAGGTTGTATTTTAAGACTAAGGAAAAAAGTTTTTAGTTTGTTTCAAGGTTATATCTTGAGACTGGAAAGAAAGGGAAGAAAAATATTTTAAAATGTGTTTCGAAACTATATTACTGGCTCACATTCAGTAAAAATCTTGAGTGTTACTAGGTGTGGTGGCTCATGCCTGTAATCCCAGCACTTAGGGAGGCTGAGGCAGGCGAATCACTTGAGCACAGGAATTTGAGACCAGCCTGGGCAACATGGCAAAACCCTATTTCCACAAAAAATACAAAAATTAACCAGGCATGGTGGTATGCACCTGTGGTTTCAGCTACTCCGGAGGCTTGGGCAGGAGGATAACCTGAGCCAGGGAGGTCAAGGCTGCAGTGAACCTTGATCATGCCACTGTACTCCAGCCTGTGTGACAGTAAGACCGTGTCTAAGAACACAAGAATCCAGAGTGTGAAAGCTGAAAGAAGCCTGTGTGACAGTAAGACCTTGTCTAAGAACACAAGAATCCAGAGTGTCAAAGCTGAAAGAAGCCTGTGTGACAGTAAGACCTTGTCTAAGAACACAAGAATCCAGAGTGTTAAAGCTGAAAGAGACACAGTAAGCTGTCCAGAGCCCTCCTTTGGCCACTGAGGACATCTTAGTTAAATGTTTTCTCTGAGGTCACAGACAGGGTTTGGGCTGTACCGTTTCCTGCAGCCTCATTCCTGCTGTCGCCACAGCAGACGCAGGAACCTATGTGCCTTGCCCTCAGACTGCAGCAGAGCGGTGGCGAAGCCGCACGGTCCTCACGGGCTTCAAGCTGGAGGAGGAATAAACCTGAGAGATGTAGTCGCCTTCCTGTGGGGACAGGACACTCTGAGAGTAGTGAATGGGTGAGTGATGGACAGGACTCTCTGAGTAGTGAATGGGTGAGTGATGGACAGGACACTCTGAGTAGTGAATGGGTGAGTGATGGACAGGACACCTGAGTAGTGAATGGGTGAGTGATGGACAGGACACTCTGAGTAGTGAATGGGTGAGTGATGGACAGGACACTCTGAGTAGTGAATGGGTGAGTGATGGACAGGACACTCTGAGTAGTGAATGGGTGAGTGATGGACAGGACACTCTGAGTAGTGAATGGGTGAGTGATGGACAGGACACTCTGAGTAGTGAATGGGTCAGTGATGGACAGGACACTCTGAGTAGTGAATGGGTGAGTGATGGACAGGACTCTGAGTAGTGAATGGGTGAGTGATGGACAGGACTCTGAGTAGTGAATGGGTGAGTGATGGACAGGACACTCTGAGTAGTGAATGGGTGAGTGATGGACAGGACACTCTGAGAGTAGTGAATGGGTGAGTGATGGACAGGACACTCTGAGTAGTGAATGGGTGAGTGATGGACAGGACCTCTGAGTAGTGAATGGGTGAGTGATGGACAGGACACTGAGTAGTGAATGGGTGAGTGATGGACAGGACACTCTGAGTAGTGAATGGGTGAGTGATGGACAGGACACTCTGAGTAGTGAATGGGTGAGTGATGGACAGGACTCTCTGAGTAGTGAATGGGTGAGTGATGGACAGGACACTCTGAGTAGTGAATGGGTGAGTGATGGACAGGACACTGAGTAGTGAATGGGTGAGTGATGGACAGGACTCTGAGTAGTGAATGGGTGAGTGATGGACAGGACACCTGAGTAGTGAATGGGTGAGTGATGGACAGGACTCTCTGAGTAGTGAATGGGTGAGTGATGGACAGGACACTCTGAGTAGTGAATGGGTGAGTGATGGACAGGACACTCTGAGTAGTGAATGGGTGAGTGATGGACAGGACACTGAGTAGTGAATGGTGAGTGATGGACAGGACACTCTGAGTAGTGAATGGGTGAGTGATGGACAGGACTCTCTGAGTAGTGAATGGGTGAGTGATGGACAGGACACTCTGAGTAGTGAATGGGTGAGTGATGGACAGGACACTCTGAGTAGTGAATGGGTGAGTGATGGACAGGACACTCTGAGTAGTGAATGGGTGAGTGATGGACAGGACACTCTGAGTAGTGAATGGGTGAGTGATGGACAGGACACTCTGAGTAGTGAATGGGTGAGTGATGGACAGGACACTCTGAGTAGTGAATGGGTGAGTGATGGACAGGACACTCTGAGTAGTGAATGGGTGAGTGATGGACAGGACACTCTGAGAGTAGTGAATGGGTGAGTGATGGACAGGACACTCTGAGTAGTGAATGGGTGAGTGATGGACAGGACACTCTGAGAGTAGTGAATGGTGAGTGATGGACAGGACACTCTGAGTAGTGAATGGGTGAGTGATGGACAGGACACCTGAGTAGTGAATGGGTGATGGACAGGACACTCTGAGTAGTGAATGGGTGAGTGATGGACAGGACACTCTGAGTAGTGAATGGGTGAGTGATGGACAGGACTCTGAGTAGTGAATGGGTGAGTGATGGACAGGACACTCTGAGAGTAGTGAATGGGTGAGTGATGGACAGACACTCTGAGTAGTGAATGGGTGAGTGATGGACAGGACACTCTGAGTAGTGAATGGGTGAGTGATGGACAGGACTCTCTGAGTAGTGAATGGGTGAGTGATGGACAGGACACTCTGAGTAGTGAATGGGTGAGTGATGGACAGGACACTCTGAGTAGTGAATGGGTGAGTGATGGACAGGACACTCTGAGTAGTGAATGGGTGAGTGATGGACAGGACACTCTGAGTAGTGAATGGGTGAGTGATGGACAGGACACTCTGAGTAGTGAATGGGTGAGTGATGGACAGGACACTCTGAGTAGTGAATGGGTGAGTGATGGACAGGACTCTCTGAGTAGTGAATGGGTGAGTGATGGACAGGACACTCTGAGTAGTGAATGGGTGAGTGATGGACAGGACACTCTGAGTAGTGAATGGGTGAGTGATGGACAGGACACTCTGAGTGTAGTGAATGGGTGAGTGATGGACAGGACACTGAGTAGTGAATGGGTGAGTGATGGACAGGACACTCTGAGTAGTGAATGGGTGAGTGATGGACAGGACACTCTGAGTAGTGAATGGGTGAGTGATGGACAGGACACTCTGAGTAGTGAATGGGTGAGTGATGGACAGGACACTCTGAGTAGTGAATGGGTGAGTGATGGACAGGACTCTCTGAGTAGTGAATGGGTGAGTGATGGACAGGACACTCTGAGTAGTGAATGGGTGAGTGATGGACAGGACACTCAGAGTAGTGAATGGGTGAGTGATGGACAGGACACTCTGAGTAGTGAATGGGTGAGTGATGGACAGGACACTGAGTAGTGAATGGGTGAGTGATGGACAGGACACTGAGTAGTGAATGGGTGAGTGATGGACAGGACTCTGAGTAGTGAATGGTGAGATTTTTCTCAGCTGGGTTTTAAGTGTGAAGAAGCAAGTACTTTTCCTCATCTTATGGCTGGGTGGGAAGAAGTTTATGAGGAAGGCCTGGCTGAAACTGGGCGGTTCCTACCCGCCTGGTCTCCCCTTCCTCAGCCCCCAGGGAAAGTGGAGCCTGGAGCTGCTCTAGTGGTTGGGCCCTCCCAGGCTGTGCTCCATCTCAGAGCTTGGCTGAATATAGGACGTCTGCTGAGCCTCAGGCCTGGCAGTAATGGTGAAGTCAGGACACATCCAGAGAAGAAAACAATGGTTTTTAATAAGAAGAGCCTGGTCTTTTGAAATGGGGTGGGGAGAAGGGACTTCGGGATAGGAGGACTTCTCTTGCCTGGAAGTGCCTGGGAGCCATACTTGCCACCCATGCCCTCTCCTTGCCCAGTCATCCATCGCAGCCACCAGCCCCGCTGGAAAGGGGCACAGGCAAGTCCAGGGTGCTCTGGCTCTGCTGCCCTGTGACCCTCACACTCCTTCCTGTCTCCTCAGAGGCATATGCCAACCTGCCCCTAATTTTGCTAATTTTGTATTTTTTAGTAGAGATCGGGTTTTTGCTGCAGCAGGAGAGCTCGGAGAGTTGGCCCAGGCTGGTCTCAAAGTCCTGACCTCAACTGGATCTGCCCGCCTCAGCTCTATCGCTGTATGCTGGGATTATTACAGGCGCGAGCCATAACACTGCTGGGCCATCTCATTATTTTGGCTTCTTTCCACAAGTGGTGAGGTGAGCCAGCTCTGAGCCTTTTCTATATGCTGCTGCTACAATCAGGCAATAGATTATCGACCTTGAGGCAATCCGTAAGTCGGGAGGTGGATTTTCACAGCTTGACCTGCATACCCGTGTGTTTTAAACCTCTGGAATCGTTTTAACAAGCATATGGTTAGATACAAAGGCGCATGGGGTAAAGAAGTATACAAAATGGAAAACCGGAAGGGGCTGGAGTTTCAGAGCATTTCATTGTTGTATTTTAAGACTAAGGAAAAGAGTTTTTAGTTTGTTTCAAGGTTACATATCTGAGACTGGAAAGCAAAGGAGGAAGAAAAATATTTTAAAATGTGTTTCAGCTATATTACTGGCTCAATATCTCAGTAAAAATCTGCAGCAGTGTTCAGGACTGGTGGTGCCGCTGGCTCATGCCTGTAATCCCAGCACTTAGGGAGGCTGAGGCAGGCTTAATCACTTATAATACAGGTGAATGTGAGACCAGCTCAGTGGGCAACATACAAACCCTCATTTCCACAATAAAAAATACAAAATTAACCAGGCATGGTGGTATGCACTTGTGGTTTCAGCTTCTCTCGTGAGGCTTGGGCAGGAGGACAACCTGAGCCAGGGAGGTCAAGGCTGCAGGAGCCTTGATCATGCCACTGTACTCGTAAGACCGTGTCTAAGAACACAAGAATCCAGAGTGAAAGCTGAAAGAAGCCTGTGTGACAGTAAGACCTTGTCTAAGAACACAAGAATCCAGAGTGTCAAAGCTGAAAGAAGCCTGTGTGACAGTAAGACCTTGTCTAAGAACACAAGAATCCAGAGTGTTAAAGCTGAAAGAGACACAGTAAGCTGTCCAGAGCCCTCCTCTGGCCACTGAGGACATCTTAGTTAAATGTTTTCTCTGTCTGAGTAGTGAATGGGTGAGTGATGGACAGGACACTCTGAGTAGTGAATGGGTGAGTGATGGACAGGACACTCTGAGTAGTGAATGGGTGAGTGATGGACAGGACACTCTGAGTAGTGAATGGGTGAGTGATGGACAGGACACTCTGAGTAGTGAATGGGTCAGTGATGGACAGGACACTCTGAGTAGTGAATGGGTGAGTGATGGACAGGACTCTGAGTAGTGAATGGGTGAGTGATGGACAGGACTCTCTGAGTAGTGAATGGGTGAGTGATGGACAGGACACTCAGAGTAGTGAATGGGTGAGTGATGGACAGGACACTCTGAGTAGTGAATGGGTGAGTGATGGACAGGACACTCTGAGTAGTGAATGGGTGAGTGATGGACAGGACTCTGAGTAGTGAATGGGTGAGTGATGGACAGGACACCTGAGTAGTGAATGGGTGAGTGATGGACAGGACACCTGAGTAGTGAATGGGTGAGTGATGGACAGGACACTCTGAGTAGTGAATGGGTGAGTGATGGACAGGACACTCTGAGTAGTGAATGGGTGAGTGATGGACAGGACACTCTGAGTAGTGAATGGGTGAGTGATGGACAGGACACCTGAGTAGTGAATGGGTGAGTGATGGACAGGACACTCTGAGTAGTGAATGGGTGAGTGATGGACAGGACTCTGAGTAGTGAATGGGTGAGTGATGGACAGGACTCTGAGTAGTGAATGGGTGAGTGATGGACAGGACACTCTGAGTAGTGAATGGGTGAGTGATGGACAGGACACTCTGAGTAGTGAATGGGTGAGTGATGGACAGGACACTCTGAGTAGTGAATGGGTGAGTGATGGACAGGACACTCTGAGTAGTGAATGGGTGAGTGATGGACAGGACACTCTGAGTAGTGAATGGGTGAGTGATGGACAGGACACTCTGAGTAGTGAATGGGTGAGTGATGGACAGGACACTCTGAGTAGTGAATGGGTGAGTGATGGACAGGACACTCTGAGTAGTGAATGGGTGAGTGATGGACAGGACACTCTGAGTAGTGAATGGGTGAGTGATGGACAGGACACTCTGAGTAGTGAATGGGTGAGTGATGGACAGGACACTCTGAGTAGTGAATGGGTGAGTGATGGACAGGACACTCTGAGTAGTGAATGGGTGAGTGATGGACAGGACACTCTGAGTAGTGAATGGGTGAGTGATGGACAGGACACTCTGAGTAGTGAATGGGTGAGTGATGGACAGGACACTCTGAGTAGTGAATGGGTGAGTGATGGACAGGACACTCTGAGTAGTGAATGGGTGAGTGATGGACAGGACACTCTGAGTAGTGAATGGGTGAGTGATGGACAGGACACTCTGAGTAGTGAATGGGTGAGTGATGGACAGGACACTCTGAGTAGTGAATGGGTGAGTGATGGACAGGACACTCTGAGTAGTGAATGGGTGAGTGATGGACAGGACACTCTGAGTAGTGAATGGGTGAGTGATGGACAGGACACTCTGAGTAGTGAATGGGTGAGTGATGGACAGGACACTCTGAGTAGTGAATGGGTGAGTGATGGACAGGACACTCTGAGTAGTGAATGGGTGAGTGATGGACAGGACACTCTGAGTAGTGAATGGGTGAGTGATGGACAGGACACTCTGAGTAGTGAATGGGTGAGTGATGGACAGGACACTCTGAGTAGTGAATGGGTGAGTGATGGACAGGACACTCTGAGTAGTGAATGGGTGAGTGATGGACAGGACACTCTGAGTAGTGAATGGGTGAGTGATGGACAGGACACTCTGAGTAGTGAATGGGTGAGTGATGGACAGGACACTCTGAGTAGTGAATGGGTGAGTGATGGACAGGACACTCTGAGTAGTGAATGGGTGAGTGATGGACAGGACACTCTGAGTAGTGAATGGGTGAGTGATGGACAGGACACTCTGAGTAGTGAATGGGTGAGTGATGTGAGTAGTGAATGGGTGAGTGATGGACAGGACACTCTGAGTAGTGAATGGGTGAGTGATGGACAGGACACTCTGAGTAGTGAATGGGTGAGTGATGGACAGGACACTCTGAGTAGTGAATGGGTGAGTGATGTGAATGGGTGAGTGATGGACAGGACACTCTGAGTAGTGAATGGGTGAGTGATGGACAGGACACTCTGAGTAGTGAATGGGTGAGTGATGGACAGGACACTCTGAGTAGTGAATGGTTGAGTGATGTCGTCATTGTTTTTGTCAGGATGGAGGGGGTGAGATTTTTCTCAGCTGGGTTTTAAGTGTGAAGAAGCGAAGTACTTTTCCTCATCTTATGGCTGGGTGGGAAGAAGTTTATGAGGAAGGCCTGGCTGAAACTGGGCGGTTCCTACCCGCCTGGTCTCCCTTCCTCAGCCCCCAGGAAAGTGGAGCCTGGAGCTGCTCTAGTGGTTGGGCCCTCCCAGGCTGTGCTCCATCTCAGAGCTTGGCTGAATATAGGACGCCTGCTGAGCCTCAGGCCTGGCAGTAATGGTGAAGTCAGGACACATCCAGAGAAGAAAACAATGGTTTTAATAAGAAGAGCCTGGTCTTTTGAAATGGGGTGGGAGAAGGGACTTGGGATAGGAGGACTTCTCTTGCCTGGAAGCCAGGGAGGTCAAGGCTGCAGTGAACCTTGATCATGCCACTGTACTCCAGCCTGTGTGACAGTAAGACCGTGTCTAAGAACACAAGAATCCAGAGTGTGAAAGCTGAAAGAAGCCTGTGTGACAGTAAGACCTTGTCTAAGAACACAAGAATCCAGAGTGTGAAAGCTGAAAGAAGCCTGTGTGACAGTAAGACCTTGTCTAAGAACACAAGAATCCAGAGTGTCAAAGCTGAAAGAAGCCTGTGTGACAGTAAGACCTTGTCTAAGAACACAAGAATCCAGAGTGTTAAAGCTGAAAGAGACACAGTAAGCTGTCCAGAGCCCTCCTCTGGCCACTGAGGACATCTTAGTTAAATGTTTTCTCTGAGGTCACAGACAGGGTTTGGGCTGTACCGTTTCCTGCAGCCTCATTCCTGCTGTCACCACAGCAGACGCAGGAACCTATGTGCCTCGCCCTCAGACTGCAGCAGAGCGGTGGCGAAGCCGCACGGTCCTCACGGGCTTCAAGCTGGAGGAGGAATAAACCTGAGAGATGTAGTCGCCTTCCTGTGGGGACAGGACACTCTGAGAGTAGTGAATGGGTGAGTGATGGACAGGACACTCTGAGTGGTGAATGGGTGAGTGATGGACAGGACACTGAGTAGTGAATGGGTGAGTGATGGACAGGACACCGAGTAGTGAATGGGTGAGTGATGGACAGGACACTCTGAGTAGTGAATGGGTGAGTGATGGACAGGACACCTGAGTAGTGAATGGGTGAGTGATGGACAGGACTCTGAGTAGTGAATGGGTGAGTGATGGACAGGACACTCTGAGTAGTGAATGGGTGAGTGATGGACAGGACTCTCTGAGTAGTGAATGGGTGAGTGATGGACAGGACTCTCTGAGTAGTGAATGGGTGAGTGATGGACAGGACTCTGAGTAGTGAATGGGTGAGTGATGGACAGGACTCTGAGTAGTGAATGGGAGTGATGGACAGGACACTCTGAGTAGTGAATGGGTGAGTGATGGACAGGACTCTCTGAGTAGTGAATGGGTGAGTGATGGACAGGACACTGAGTAGTGAATGGGTGAGTGATGGACAGGACACTCCAGTAGTGAATGGGTGAGTGATGGACAGGACTCTCTGAGTAGTGAATGGGTGAGTGATGGACAGGACACTCTGAGTAGTGAATGGGTGAGTGATGGACAGGACTCTGAGTAGTGAATGGGTGAGTGATGGACAGGACACTCTGAGTAGTGAATGGGTGGTGATGGACAGGACACTCTGAGTAGTGAATGGGTGAGGATGGACAGGACTCTGAGTAGTGAATGGTGAGTGATGGACAGGACACTTGAGTAGTGAATGGGTGAGTGATGGACAAGACACTCTGAGTAGTGAATGGGTGAGTGATGGACAGGACACTCAGAGTAGTGAATGGGTGAGTAGTGAATGGGTGAGTGATGGACAGGACACTCAGAGTAGTGAATGGGTGAGTGATGGACAAGACACTCAGAGTAGTGAATGGGTGAGTGATGGACAGGACTCTGAGTAGTGAATGGGTGAGTGATGGACAGGACTCTGAGTGAATGGGTGAGTGATGGACAGGACACTCTGAGTAGTGAATGGGTGAGTGATGGACAGGACTCTGAGTGAATGGGTGAGTGATGGACAAGACACTGAGTAGTGAATGGGTGAGTGATGGACAGGACACTCTGAGTAGTGAATGGGTGAGTGATGGACAGGACTCTCTGAGTAGTGAATGGGAGTGATGGACAGGACCTCTGAGTAGTGAATGGGTGAGTGATGGACAGGACTCTGAGTAGTGAATGGGTGAGTGATGGACAGGCCACTCTGAGTAGTGAATGGGTCAGTGATGGACAGGACACTCTGAGTAGTGAATGGGTGAGTGACGGACAGGACACTCTGAGTAGTGAATGGGTCAGTGACGGACAGGACACTCTGAGTAGTGAATGGGTCAGTGATGGACAGGACACTCTGAGTAGTGAATGGGTGAGTGATGGACAGGACTCTGAGTAGTGAATGGGTGAGTGATGGACAGGACACTCTGAGTAGTGAATGGGTGAGTGATGGACAGGACACTCTGAGTGAGTGAATGGGTGAGTGATGGACAGGACACTCTGAGAGTAGTGAATGGGTCAGTGATGGACAGGACTCTGAGTAGTGAATGGGTGAGTGATGGACAGGACACTCTGAGAGTAGTGAATGGGTCAGTGATGGACAGGCCACTCTGAGTAGTGAATGGGTCAGTGATGGACAGGACACTCTGAGTAGTGAATGGGTGAGTGATGGACAGGACTCTGAGTAGTGAATGGGTGAGTGATGGACAGGACACTCTGAGTAGTGAATGGGTGAGTGATGGACAGGACACTCTGAGTAGTGAATGGGTGAGTGATGGACAGGACACTCTGAGTAGTGAATGGGTGAGTGATGGACAGGACACTCTGAGTAGTGAATGGGTGAGTGATGGACAGGACTCTCTGAGTAGTGAATGGGTGAGTGATGGACAGGACACTCTGAGTAGTGAATGGGTGAGTGATGGACAGGACACTCTGAGTAGTGAATGGGTGAGTGATGGACAGGACACTCAGAGTAGTGAATGGGTGAGTGATGGACAGGACTCTCTGAGTAGTGAATGGGTGAGTGATGGACAGGACACTGAGTAGTGAATGGGTGAGTGATGTCGTCATTGTTTTCGTCAGGATGGAGGGGGTGAGATTTTTCTCAGCTGGGTTTTAAGTGTGAAGAAGCAAAGTACTTTTCCTCATCTTACGGCTGGGTGGGAAGAAGTTTATGAGGAAGGCCTGGCTGAAACTGGGCGGTTCCTACCCGCCTGGTCTCCCCTTCCTCAGCCCCCAGGGAAAGTGGAGCCTGGAGCTGCTCTAGTGGTTGGGCCCTCCCCAGGCTGTGCTCCATCTCAGAGCTTGGCTGAATATAGGACGTCTGCTGAGCCTCAGGCCTGGCAGTAATGGTGAAGTCAGGACACATCCAGAGAAGAAAACAATGGTTTTTAATAAGAAGAGCCTGGTCTTTTGAAATGGGGTGGGGAGAAGGGACTTCGGGATAGGAGGACTTCTCTTGCCTGGAAGTGCCTGGGAGCCATACTTGCCACCCATGCCCTCTCCTTTGCCCAGTCATCCATCGCAGCCACCAGCCCCGCTGGAAAGGGGCACAGGCAAGTCCAGGGTGCTCTGGCTCTGCTGCCCTGTGACCCTCACACTCCTTCCTGTCTCCTCAGAGGGGCATCTCTCTTTGCAACCCCAAAGCATCACTTTTGGGACCGGTTTACTGCAAGCGTGCTGCAGCAGAGGCTCGGAGAGGGCCCAGGTCTGCCTGTGGCGGTGCATCCTGCTCCCTCTTTGTATCGATAATGAATTGACTTTCCAGCATACGTCATGGAAACACTCGTGTGCCACTAACTTAGGGCTATTCAGTTCCTCATTCCAATCTCCAGTCTGCCTGTCTGTTTTCTAGAGAGGCCTGCAAGTCCTGTGTGGAGACCCGGGTGAGCCCTGCCCTGACTGCAGCCTCACCATGGCTGTGTGGGCCCCGCCCTGACTGCAGCCTCACCGTGGCTGTGTGGGCCCCGCCCTGACTGCAGCCTCACCGTGGCTGTGTGGGCCCTGCCCTGACTGCAGCCTCACCGTGGCTGTGTGGCTCTGAGCAATTTCCTCGGAGTCTGTAGAGGTGTCTAGGACAGAGGTGCTGCTGGGCCTGCAAGCCCTTAACCTGAGCTAGGGGGCTGAGGGTGAGGGTGAGCGTGGCCAGTGATGCTTTTTCTTCCAGGTTTTCTTACCTCAAACTGCCCTCCCTCTGGTAGATGATGATCAGGCCGCGGAAAAAGACTCAGGAGTCTTCCTATGATTCGGAAGAACAGACTTGCATTATTCACCATTTACCTCCCGTGGCAGCTGCTGAAATGTCAGGCCCTCTTGGACGAGCTTGGCACATAGCAGCTCACTGAATCTTCATGGTCACCCTGCAAAATTATGCCCATTTTACAGACGGGGCATACAGTGGTAGAGGAAGTTGCCTAGAGATACACAGCAGACCCAAGGTTTCAACTCGGGCAGCCTGTCTAGAGTCTGGGCATTTCATAGTGTGCGGAGCTGCTGTATACTAACAGTAATTAAAGTCATAAAGTAATGAACTCTAGTAAATGATTTTTATATAACTGCTTTGATAAGAGTTACAGATTAGGAATACATAGAGATGTAACAGAATTTTCCCATAGTCTGTAGGGTCAGAGAAGCCTTCCAAGAGAAGTGACTTTGAAAGGAAGATGTGGAAAATGAAAAAAAGGCAGCACGGGAAAAGGAGTAGGCAGGGCTGTCCATGGCTGGACTTCAGGAGGACCCGTGAAGCCCTGGGAACAAGGGACAAGGGCTGTCCATGGCTGGACTTCAGGAGGACCCGTGAAGCCCTGGGAACAAGGGACAAGGGCTGTCCATGGCTGGACTTGAGGAGGACCCGTGAAGCCCTGGGAACAAGGGACAGGGGCTGTCCATGGCTGGACTTGAGGAGGACCCGTGAAGCCCTGGGAACAAGGGACAAGGGCTGTCCATGGCTGGACTTCAGGAGGACCCGTGAAGCCCTGGGAACAAGGGACAGGGGCTGTCCATGGCTGGACTTCAGGAGGACCCGTGAAGCCCTGGGAACAAGGGACAAGGGCTGTCCATGGCTGGACTTCAGGAGGACCCGTGAAGCCCTGGGAACAAGGGACAGGGCTGTCCATGGCTGGACTTCAGGAGGACCCGTGAAGCCCTGGGAACAAGGGACAGGGGCTGTCCATGGCTGGACTTCAGGAGGACCCGTGAAGCCCTGGGAACAAGGGACAAGGGCTGTCCATGGCTGGACTTGAGGAGGACCCGTGAAGCTCTGGGAACAAGGGACAAGGGCTGTCCATGGCTGGACTTCAGGAGGACCCGTGAAGCTCTGGTAACAAGGGACAAGGGCTGTCCATGGCTGGACTTCAGGAGGACCCGTGAAGCCCTGGGAACAAGGGACAAGGGCTGTCCATGGCTGGACTTCAGGAGGACCCGTGAAGCCCTGGGAACAAGGGACAGGGGCTGTCCATGGCTGGACTTCAGGAGGACCCGTGAAGCCCTGGGAACAAGGGACAGGGGCTGTCCATGGCTGGACTTCAGGAGGACCCGTGAAGCCCTGGGAACAAGGGACAGGGGCTGGCTGGACTTCAGGAGGACCCGTGAAGCCCTGGGAACAAGGGACAGGGGCTGTCCATGGCTGGACTTCAGGAGGACCCGTGAAGCCCTGGGAACAAGGGACAGGGGCTGTCCATGGCTGGACTTCAGGAGGACCCGTGAAGCTCTGGGAACAAGGGACAGGGGCTGTCCATGGCTGGACTTAGGAGGACCCGTGAAGCCCTGGGAACAAGGGACAGGGGCTGTCCATGGCTGGACTTCAGGAGGACCCGTGAAGCTCTGGGAACAAGGGACAGGGGCTGTCCATGGCTGGACTTGAGGAGGACCCGTGAAGCTCTGGGAACAAGGGACAGGGGCTGTCCATGGCTGGACTTCAGGAGGACCTGTGAAGCCCTGGGAACAAGGGACAGGGGCTGTCCATGGCTGGACTTCAGGAGGACCCGTGAAGCCCTGGGAACAAGGGACAGGGGCTGTCCATGGCTGGACTTGAGGAGGACCCGTGAAGCTCCTGGGAACAAGGGACAAGGGCTGTCCATGGCTGGACTGAGGAGGACCTGAAGCCCTGGGAACAAGGGACAAGGGCTGTCCATGGCTGGACTTGAGGAGGACCCGTGAAGCTCTGGGAACAAGGGACAAGGGCTGTCCATGGCTGGACTTGAGGAGGACCCGTGAAGCTCTGGGAACAAGGGACAAGGGCTGTCCATGGCTGGACTTGAGGAGGACCCGTGAAGCCCTGGGAACAAGGGACAAGGGCTGTCCATGGCTGGACTTCAGGAGGACCCGTGAAGCCCTGGGAACAAGGGACAGGGGCTGTCCATGGCTGGACTTGAGGAGGACCCGTGAAGCTCTGGGAACAAGGGACAAGGGCTGTCCATGGCTGGACTTGAGGAGGACTGAAGCCCTGGGAACAAGGGACAGGGGCTGTCCATGGCTGGACTTGAGTAGGACCCAGCCCTGGGAACAAGGGACAGGGGCTGTCCATGGCTGGACTTGAGGAGGACCCGTGAAGCCCTGGGAACAAGGGACGGGGCTGTCCATGGCTGGACTTGAGGAGGACCGTGGAAGCTGGGAACAAGGGACAAGGGCTGTCCATGGCTGGACTTGAGGAGGACCTGTGAAGCCCTGGGAACAAGGGACAAGGGCTGTCCATGGCTGGACTTCAGGAGGACCCGTGAAGCCCTGGGAACAAGGGACAGGGGCTGTCCATGGCTGGACTTCAGGAGGACCCGTGAAGCTCTGGGAACAAGGGACAAGGCTGTCCATGGCTGGACTTCAGGAGGACCCGTGAAGCCCTGGGAACAAGGGACAAGGGCTGTCCATGGCTGGACTTGAGGAGGACCCGTGAAGCCCTGGGAACAAGGGACAAGGCTGTCCATGGCTGGACTTCAGGAGGACCCGTGAAGCTCTGGGAACAAGGGACAGGCTGTCCATGGCTGGACTTCAGAGGACCCGTGAAGCCCTGGGAACAAGGGACAGGGGCTGTCCATGGCTGGACTTCAGGAGGACCCGTGAAGCCCTGGGAACAAGGGACAAGGGCTGTCCATGGCTGGACTTGAGGAGGACCCGTGAAGCCCTGGGAACAAGGGACAAGGGCTGTCCATGGCTGGACTTCAGGAGGACCCGTGAAGCTCTGGGAACAAGGGACAGGGGCTGTCCATGGCTGGACTTGAGGAGGACCCGTGAAGCCCTGGGAACAAGGGACAAGGGCTGTCCATGGCTGGACTTGAGGAGGACCCGTGAAGCCCTGGGAACAAGGACAGGGGCTGTCCATGGCTGGACTTGAGGAGGACCCGTGAAGCCCTGGGAACAAGGGACAAGGGCTGTCCATGGCTGGACTTCAGGAGGACCCGTGAAGCTCTGGGAACAAGGGACAGGGGCTGTCCATGGCTGGACTTGAGGAGGACCCGTTCTGGGAACAAGGGACAGGGGCTGTCCATGGCTGGACTTCAGGAGGACCTGTGAAGCCCTGGGAACAAGGGACAAGGGCTGTCCATGGCTGGACTTGAGGAGGACCCGTGAAGCCCTGGGAACAAGGGACAGGGGCTGTCCATGGCTGGACTTGAGGAGGACCCGTGAAGCTCTGGGAACAAGGGACAAGGGCTGTCCATGGCTGGACTTCAGGAGGACCCGTGAAGCTCTGGGAACAAGGGACAAGGGCTGTCCATGGCTGGACTTCAGGAGGACCTGTGAAGCCCTGGGAACAAGGGACAGGGGCTGTCCATGGCTGGACTTGAGGTGGACCCGTGAAGCTCTGGGAACAAGGGAGAGTGGCAACAGATCTGGTTGCAATGTACCTTGAGAGCCTATCACAGCAGGGAGGTAGCGTAACCAGGTTTGTATTTTTACTTTATTTATTTTTTGAGACAGGGTCTCACTTTGCCATCCAGGCTGGAGTGCAGTGGCACCATCATAGCTCATTGCAGCCTTAAACTCCTGGGCTCAAGCTGTCCTCCTACCTCAACCTCCCAAGTAACTGGGGCTACAGGCACACTCCACCATGCCTAAAAAGTTTTTAAATTTAGTTTTCATAAAGAAAAGATTTCACTAAGTTGCCCAGGCTGGTCTTGAACTCCTGGCATCGACCTCCCAAAGTGCTGGGATTACAGGTGTGAGCCACCTTGCTGGCCAAAGTTTGTATTTTTAAAGGTGGCTCTGCTGTAGTGGGGTGTAGAGGAGGGAGAAACGGGTTATAGGAGAAGGATATTGGGGGGCAGGGGCGACTGGAGTATTAGGGAGAAGATAGTGGGATGCTAGGGAGAGGGAGCGCTGGGGGATTTAAGGTGAGTTTCAAGGCCACTGAGCTCGGACAGGTGAGATTCCAGCGTGAAGCAGTTTGGAGTCAACAGCATGGGTGAAGAGAGGTACAGAGATTTGGGAGGTATTTGGGTGGCAAGCTGGGAGGGAAGCTTCCAGGTTTCTGCATGAACACGGGCGATGTCTTGGGGAGGAGGGAGAGTTGCAGCAGCAGTTCCGTGTGGAACATGCAGAGCGTGAAGGGCAGCCACGGCAGGAGGCAGCTGAACGTGCAGTCCAAAGAACAAAGGAGCTTTAGGCTGCTGGGGAAAAGTTGGGGGTCTTGCCCTGTTGCTGTCATTGTAGTTTTGAGAGTAGATGAAGTGGTCAGGGGAAAAAGCACACACAGCCATGTGGCTGGGTGTCGTGCCTCAGGCCTGTCATCCCAGCACTTCAGGAGGCCGAGACAGGCGGACCACTTGAGCCCTAGAGTTCCAGACTAGCCTGGGCAACATGGCAAAACCTCATCTCTATAAAAAATACAAAAATTAGCCAGGTATGGTGGCGTGTTGCCTGTAGTCCCAGCTACTCTGGAGGCTGAAGTGGAAAGGTTGTTTGAGCCCTGGAGGTGGAGGCTGCGCTGAGCCCTTGATTATGCCACTGTACTCTAGCCCGGGTGACAGAGCAAGAACATACATTGATAGAGTTTGGCCTGTGTCCCCACCCAGATCTCATCTCAGTTTATAATCCTCATGTTTTGAGGAGGATCCTGTAATCCCAAAGCGTCAAGCCGAGCGGGTGATTGGATCGTGGGGTGGTTCCCCCATGCTGTTGTGGTGACAGTGAGTTCTTGCAAGATCTGATGGTTTTGTAAGTGTTTGGAATTTCCTCCTTTGTCTCTTTGTCTTGCTGCCTGTGAAGAAGGTGCTTGCTTCTCCTTCCACCATGATTGTAACTTTCTTGAGGCCTCCCCAGAGGTGCGGATCTGTGAGTTAATTAAACCTCCTTTATTTATAAATTACCCAGTCTCAGGTAATATCTTTATAGCAGTGTGAAAATGGACTCGTACATACATCAAAAAACAAAAACAGACAAGGCAGGCTGGATGCAGAGGACTGGCGGGGCATTTAAAAGTCAAGAGGGAGTTTGTATTATTATAAACAAACGATTGGATAAATAAATGGGGAGTAGATATCACCTTTGCCAAACGCCAAATGCTTTACATAGATGATCTGCCCTTGAGGAGTGGGAGCGTAACGCTGCACCCTTAGGTGTGGACTGTGCATGGTGACTGCCTCTCCAACTATGCAGTGTGGAAAGGAGAACAGAGTCACTGTACAGTGGACAGACCTGACAGTCATTACCAGAGGCAGGTGACCAAGGCCAACATTAACAATGAGAAGTCAAGTTGACAGTTTGAACCCTTGATAATGAAGTGCTGAGAGGGGCTCTTTACCTCTGTGATCTTCCAACCCCAAACTATCCCCCATCCCAAACTGGAGTCTAACCATGAGAAAGTCATCAGACAGATTGGGCAAAGTGGCACTTCGGGAAGCTGAGGCAGGAGGATCACTTGAACCCAGGAGTTCCAGACCAGCCTGGGCAACGTAGCAAGATCTCATCTCTATTTAAAAAAAGAAAATCATTGGACAAACCTTGGTTGAAGGATATTTTACAAAATGCCACAATACCTCAAAACCATCAAGGTCATCAAAAACCAGAAAGTCTGAGAAACTGTCAGTCAAGGAGAGACTAAGAAGTCAGGACAACTGGGTGTAAGGAGGCGTCCTAGATCAGTGTCCTGGAACGGTAAAAAGACAGGTGAAAACAGAGGAAATCTGACGAAAGCTTGGGCCTGGGTGTAAGGAGGCGTCCTAGATCGACGTCCTGGAATGGCAACGAGACACTAGGTGAAAACAGGAAATCTGAAGAAAGCTTGGGCTTTAGTTAGTAACATAGCTACATTGATTCATTCATTATAACATGTACCCAACAAATACATTAACAAAATATTAGTAATAGAAGAAACTGAGTGCACAGTTTATGAGAACTCTGTATTCGTTTACCAATTTTTCTGAATGTGTAAAGCTGTTCTAAAAACTGAAGTTTACTTTTTAAAAAACTGATGGGAAAATTTTCACTGGCATCCTAATGGATTGTTTGGGATTCCCAAAGTGGGGAATTATTGAGATAATTTTAGTTGGTGAATGGGTGTAGCATTAAAAACATTAAATCGTATACTGCAAAGTTACTCTTTTCTGCAGCTCTTCTGATTAGATCACACAGTGGACCCTCAGTGCTAGGATGTCTTCACGGCTTCCTTGACACTTACTAATCTCCAGTATTTAACGAAGGCAAACTCATAAACGCAGCTGGACTGCAGTGTCTCCAGTTTAATAGCATTGTTTGTTTTCTTTGAGTCCATCGTCACGCCCCTTTCTTTATGGCAAATGCCACCAGTTGTCCTTTGTATGAGCAATCTGAAACTTTCTTTAAAGAACCTGATTAGTTATTAAAAGGAAGAACATCAAGTGTACTGGTTGACAATGGTGACTTTCCTGATCCCTGGGAATGTGAATTAAAACAATCCTCCCACCACCCTTTGTGTCCTGGAAGTGGCTTCCAGCTGATGACCCACAGGTCCAAATTAACCACCTGGAGAAGGTCTTATGATTCGTGAATACTATTCCAAAAATGGAGGTATTTGGGTGGCAAGCTGGGAGGAAGCTTCCAGGTTTCTGCATGAACACGGGCGATGTCTTGGGGAGGAGGAGAGTTGCAGCAGCAGTTCCGTGTGGAACATGCAGAGCGTGAAGGGCAGCCACGGCAGGAGGCAGCTGAACGTGCAGTCCAAAGAACAAAGGAGCTTTAGGCTGCTGGGGAAAAGTTGGGGGTCTTGCCCTGTTGCTGTCATTGTAGTTTTGAGAGTAGATGAAGTGGTCAGGGGAAAAAGCACACACAGCCATGTGGCTGGGTGTCGTGCCTCAGGCCTGTCATCCCAGCACTTCAGGAGGCCGAGACAGGCGGACCACTTGAGCCCTAGAGTTCCAGACTAGCCTGGGCAACATGGCAAAACCTCATCTCTATAAAAAATACAAAAATTAGCCAGGTATGGTGGCGTGTTGCCTGTAGTCCCAGCTACTCTGGAGGCTGAAGTGGAAAGGTTGTTTGAGCCCTGGAGGTGGAGGCTGCGCTGAGCCCTTGATTATGCCACTGTACTCTAGCCCGGGTGACAGAGCAAGAACATACATTGATAGAGTTTGGCTCTGTGTCCCCACCCAGATCTCATCTCAGTTTATAATCCTCATGTTTTGAGGGAGGATCCTGTAATCCCAAAGCGTCAAGCCGAGCGGGTGATTGGATCGTGGGGGTGGTTCCCCCATGCTGTTGTGGTGACAGTGAGTTCTTGCAAGATCTGATGGTTTTGTAAGTGTTTGGAATTTCCTCCTTTGTCTCTTTGTCTTGCTGCCTGTGAAGAAGGTGCTTGCTTCTCCTTCCACCATGATTGTAACTTTCTTGAGGCCTCCCCAGAGGTGCGGATCTGTGAGTTAATTAAACCTCCTTTATTTATAAATTACCCAGTCTCAGGTAATATCTTTATAGCAGTGTGAAAATGGACTCGTACATACATCAAAAAACAAAAACAGACAAGGCAGGCTGGATGCAGAGGACTGGCGGGGCATTTAAAAGTCAAGAGGGAGTTTGTATTATTATAAACAAACGATTGGATAAATAAATGGGGAGTAGATATCACCTTTGCCAAACGCCAAATGCTTTACATAGATGATCTGCCCTTGAGGAGTGGGAGCGTAACGCTGCACCCTTAGGTGTGGACTGTGCATGGTGACTGCCTCCAACTATGCAGTGTGGAAAGGAGAACAGAGTCACTGTACAGTGGACAGACCTGACAGTCATTACCAGAGGCAGGTGACCAAGGCCAACATTAACAATGAGAAGTCAAGTTGACAGTTTGAACCCTTGATAATGAAGTGCTGAGAGGGGCTCTTTACCTCTGTGATCTTCCAACCCCAAACTATCCCCCATCCCAAACTGGAGTCTAACCATGAGAAAGTCATCAGACAGATTGGGCAAAGTGGCACTTCGGGAAGCTGAGGCAGGAGGATCACTTGAACCCAGGAGTTCCAGACCAGCCTGGGCAACGTAGCAAGATCTCATCTCTATTTAAAAAGAAAATCATTGGACAAACCTTGGTTGAAGGATATTTTACAAAATGCCACAATACCTCAAAACCATCAAGGTCATCAAAACCAGAAAGTCTGAGAAACTGTCAGTCAAGGAGAGACTAAGAAGTCAGGACAACTGGGTGTAAGGAGGCGCCCTAGATCAGTGTCCTGAACGGTAAAAGACAGGTGAAAACAGAGGAAATCTGACGAAAGCTTGGGCCTGGGTGTAAGGAGGCGCCCTAGATCGACGCCCTGGAATGGCAACGAGACACTAGGTGAAAACAGGAAATCTGAAGAAAGCTTGGGCTTTAGTTAGTAACATAGCTACATTGATTCATTCATTATAACATGTACCCAACAAATACATTAACAAAATATTAGTAATAGAAGAAACTGAGTGCACAGTTTATGAGAACTCTGTATTCGCTACCAATTTTTCTGAATGTGTAAAGCTGTTCTAAAAACTGAAGTTTACTTTTTAAAAAACTGATGGGAAAATTTTCACTGGCATCCTAATGGATTGTTTGGGATTCCCAAAGTGGGGAATTATTGAGATAATTTTAGTTGGTGAATGGGTGTAGCATTAAAAACATTAAATCGTATACTGCAAAGTTACTCTTTTCTGCAGCTCTTCTGATTAGATCACACAGTGGACCCTCAGTGCTAGGATGTCTTCACGGCTTCCTTGACACTTACTAATCTCCAGTATTTAACGAAGGCAAACTCATAAACGCAGCTGGACTGCAGTGTCTCCAGTTTAATAGCATTGTTTGTTTTCTTTGAGTCCATCGTCACGCCCCCTTTCTTTATGGCAAATGCCACCAGTTGTCCTTTTGTATGAGCAATCTGAAACTTTCTTTAAAGAACCTGATTAGTTATTAAAAGGAAGAACATCAAGTGTACTGGTTGACAATGGTGACTTTCCCTGATCCCTGGGAATGTGAATTAAAACAATCCTCCCACCACCCTTTGTGTCCTGGAAGTGGCTTCCAGCTGATGACCTACAGGTCCAAATTAACCACCTGGAGAAGGTCTTATGATTCGTGGCTGACATCCTGTCCCTGAGTAGAATATCTTTGCACTGAGTTCCTCACATCTCATCGTGCCTCCCACTCTATTCCAAAAAAATAGCTACTAAGTTTTAAAATAAAAACAAAAAACTACATACCTTCCTCACAGTTTGTGGACAAAGGCAGGCAGAACTCAAAGTCATCCCTCTGCTGAGGTAAATGCACATCTATGTCCTTTGGAAAGGCTAATCAGAAACTCAAAAGGATACAATCCTTTGTCTCTTACCTACCTATTATATATATACCTGGAAGCCCCTCCTCGCTTCAAGTGGTCCCACCTTTCTGGACTGAACCAATGTACATTTCCCATGTACTGATTGATGTCCAATGTCTCCTGTGCCCTGACCACATGTCACCAGGACCTGCTGAGGCTGTGTCACGGGTGCGTCCTCAACCTTGGCAAAATAAACTTCCTAAATTAAGACTTGTTTCAGATACTCTTTGATTTACAAAACATTTATAAAATTATGTCTGCCTTAACAGCCTTAATATCAGTTGACACAGCAAAGAACTTCCCTTCCTCATATAACTTAGAGAAGGCTTGAGGGTGTCCCCTCGTTGACCTGACACAAGGTCACACACAGACCTTCCAAATTCCCACTCATTGCCCCACAAATCATTAGGCTGACCAACATACTCACTGATGCATCAGAACGGAGTGCTTGTTAACCAAACTCTCCTTCTCCCAGGATCCCAGGACTGTGAACCTGAACCCACCCTCAACCTGAGGCAGCAGCCGGCCCCTCCTAAGAACAAGCTGGACGCCAGGTAAAACTTTCTCTGACTACTCCATTCACTCCACTTCCCACCCCTCCCTTCATGTGGCTCCTCCCGTTTCCCCACACTTCATTCTTCCTAGATTTAGTCACTCTTCCCTCTAGAAGAAAAACCCCTTTCTACCCAACGTTTGAGATGCTGGCCGATTTCACAGTGGGAGTATGGTCCCCCTCTTCCTATTACAGCAGCCTCTTCCCCTCCCCCTTCCCCTTGTAATAATCCTTTTCTAGTACGTGACTCCTTACCAAGTCTGGATTTTTTTTTATTTGACACAGTACAGGTGGTATTCGCAGTGGCAGTCTAGTGAAAGTGGTCTGTGAATGAACTAAGAATCAGACATGCTGTATTCATAAGACAAAACAAGACGGTGGTCTGGGGAGATAACTTCCCGATTCATTTTTAATCCTTGCTGTTTGGCTGGATGCCGTAATAATTGTGAGCTCATATCTTTGTCACACCAGAGTTGAAAAAGCACCTGGATCTAGGAGGTGTTTAATAATATTCTGGGTGTGGTGATACAAGCCTATATAGTCCCAACTACTTAGGAGGCTTAATTGGGATGGTAGTTTAAGTCCACAGTTCAAGTCCAGCCTGGGTCACACTACCGTACCTCATCTCAAAAATAAACAAACAGGCCAGGTGCGGCGGCTCATACCTGTAATCCCAGTACTTTGGAAGGCCGAGGCAGGCAGATCACTTGAGTCCAGGAGTTCAAGACCAACCTGGATAATGTGGTGAAACCCCATCTCTACTAAAAATACAAAAAATTGGCCGGGCGCCGTGGCTCACGCCTGTAATCCCAGCACTTTGGGAGGCCGAGGCGGGTGGATCATGAGGTCAAGAGATTGCGATCATCCTGGTCAACAAGGTGAAACCCCGTCTCTACTAAAAATGCAAAAATTATCTGGGCATGGTGGTGCGTGCCTGTAGTCCCAGCTACTTGGGAGGCTGAGGCAGGAGAATTGCTTGAACCCAGGAGGCGGAGGTTGCGGTGAGCCGAGATCGTGACATTGCACTCCAGTCTGGGTAACAGTGAAACTCTGTCTCAAAAAAAAAAAAAAATTAGCTGGGCCTGGTGGTGAGCCTGGAGGATCTCTTCAGCCCAGTGAGTCGAGGCTGCAGTGAGCCATGATCATGCCCCTGCATTCCAGCCTGGGCAACCAAGAGTGAGATTCTGTCTTAAGCAAAAACAAATAAATGTGTCTAATAATTCTTAGCTAACATTACATATGTACTTTTCTTTATTGGTACTTGTTCTCCCTCTGTTACCCAGGCTGGACTGCGGTGACATGATCATCACTTACTGCAAACTTGAATTCCTGAACTCAAGCAATCCTCCCATCTCAGCCTCTGGAGTAGCTGGGACTACAGGTGCGTGCCACCACACCTAGCTAGTTAAAATTTAAACAATTAAATTTGTGATAACTTTTATGGCACCAGTAGGAAATTAGTACAACACACATATAGTTATATATGCTATATATACATGCTATTGTGTGTATAAAATATTTTTGGGAGATTTACACAGCAAGGTTAACATCATTTCCTTTGGAAAAGGGAACTCAGGGTCCAGGTGATAAACGGTCAGAGGGAGACTTTTCCTGTTATTTTGATTTGTCCTTTTGAATTTTGAAGCTTTTTTTTGAGATGGAATCTTGCTCTGTTGTCCAGGCTGGAGTGCAATAACATGATCTCAGCTCACTACAGCCTCTGCCTCATGGGTTCAAGTGATTCCCCTGCCTCCACCTCCCAAGTAGCTGGGATTACAGGTGTGCACCACCATGACTGGCTAAATTTTCTATTTTTAGTAGAGATGGGGTTTTTGGTCTGGCAGGTCTCGAACTCCTGACCTCAGATAATTCACCCACCTCAACCTCCCAAAGTCCTAGGATTACAGGTGTGAGCCAAAATGCCCGGCCCCTGAGTACATTTTTAAACATTAAATTAAATTTAAAAACCTTTTTATACAAAAATTAGCTGGGTGTGGTGGCATGCACCTGTAATCCCAGCTACTGACTGAATGGAAATCAGCCTGACTCCCAGGCTAACGTGGGAGGATCTCTTGAGCCTGCGAGTCTGAGGCTGCAGTGAGCTGAGATCAGGCCACTACACTCTAGCCTGGGTGACAGAACAAGACCTTGTTTCAAAACAAACAAAAATTATTTTTTTCTTGTTGGATTTCTCTGCTGTATGTCCTAGGCAATCTCTACCCCTTCAACTTTAAAGGGAAATGCACTCCCCCAGTGCTGTGGTTTGAACATGGCTTGTCTACAGAAAAACTCATGTCGAAACGTAATTCCCAATGTGGCAGTGTTGAGAAAAGGGACCTTTAGGAGGTGATTGCGCCATGAGGGCTCTGCACTCATGAATGAATTTTTCATTCATGGATTAGCTGATTAATGGGTTATCGTGGGAATGGAGCTGGCAGCTTAATAAGTAAAGGAAGAAAGACCTGAGCTATTGCACTCCACCCCTTGCTATGTGATGCCCTGCCCTACCCTGGACCTCTGCAGAGTCTCCACTAGAAAAGGTCCTTACAAGATGCAGCCCTCCTCTCCACTCCTTTGCACTCCGTTTCACTTACTCCATTCTACTCCATTTCTTTCCTTCCCACTGCCCTGCATTCCATTCCATTCCGTTCCATTCCATTCCATTCCACACCACTCTACTTCATTTTGTCCCATTCTATCCTATCCTACCCTATTCTCCACTCTATTTCATTTTGCGTATCCTATTCCATTTCGTTCTGTAAATGATTTCATTTTATTTTATTCCATTCTACTCCATTCCATTCTATTCCCCTTCCTTTCATTATACTTGACTCCTTCATTTCACTCCATCACATTTTATTCTTTCTATTTTCTTCCATTTTTTTCATTTTACTGCACTCTATTCCACGCCACTCCATTCTATTCTATTCCGTTTTACTCCACTCCATTCCATTTTTCCAGTTTATTCTATTTTATTCCATTTCGTTCTTTTCAATTCCCTTCCACTGCATTCTGCTACATTCTATGCCATTCTGCTGTACTCCATTCCACTCCACTCCATTGCATTCTATTTTATTTTATTATGTTCAGTTATATTCTGTCTTATACAACTCCATTCCATTTTATTTCAATTTATTCGTCTAGTGCATTTCATTTCCACTTCACTAAATTCCATTGTTTCAGTGTGTTCAACTCTCTTCTGCTTTATTTCACTCCATTCCATTCCAATTTGTCCTATTTCATTCCATTTCACTCATTCGGTTCCATTTCACTCCACTCCTATTCTGTTCAACTCTGTTCTATTACACTTCCCTTCCCTTCCTCCTTCCCCTTCCCCTTCCCGTTCCCAGTCTCGTTCCCCTTCTCCTTCCCCTTCCCCTTTTCCTCCCCTCCCCTCCCCTTCCTTCTTTCATCTTGCTGTCACCCAGGCTGGAATTCAATCACAGATCTCAGCTCATTGCAACCTCTGCCCGCCAGGTTCAAGCGATTATCTTGCCTCAGCTTCCCAACAGCTGGGTTTACAGGCACATGCCACCACACCTCAGTAATTTTTGTATTTTTTTTTTTTGAGATAGAGTTTCGCTGTTGTCACCAGACTGGAGTATAATGGCACAATCTCAGCTCACCGCAACCTCCGCCTCCTGGGTTCCCTAGTAATTCTCCTGCCTCAGCTTCCCTAGTAGCTGGGACTCCAGGTGCGCACCACCATGCCCGGCCA
Source organism: Saguinus midas (assembly GCA_021498475.1). NCBI lineage: Eukaryota > Metazoa > Chordata > Mammalia > Primates > Cebidae > Saguinus > Saguinus midas. The sequence continues at coordinate 35,217,271 of CM038411.1, read as the reverse complement.
ATTTTTGTATTTTTAATAGAGATGAGGTTTCACCATGTTGGCCAGGTTGGCCTCAAAGTCCTAGCCTCAAGTCATCCGCCCACCTCAGTCTTTCATACAGAATGGAAATAGCTCTGTAACGGACATCCTACATCACAGGCCACCACCTCCCTGCAGAACAGTAGGATTCAGCTGTGGTCCTACAGGGGAGAGCTGTTAGCTATTCTACATAACCAACAATATGCAGCCTATAGCATTCACAAGAAACGTGGTAACTCCTATTGCAGTGGCTTCTCCTTTAGAGACTTTCTCACGTGAAGGCTGCATAGTCACAAGGCATATTTACCCTAGACCCAACACTTCTTCAGTCACGATTTATCCTTGCCCTGATGCTATGGAAATCAAGATATTTAAACGTGCCTATATTCTGGCAATAATTAACCAGGTTACCAAACTTGTTCAACATACTGACAAGAAAACATAAACGTGGCATATAATTACTTGGTCTACATACCTTACTCTGGGGGGACCATCTTCTGTTCTCCTCTAAGGACTTCCAGCAGCTGAAGAACCGAGACATCCAACAGCAACCCCTCCTTTCCATTGCAGAAAGTGCTAAAAGCACTCCAGACCTTCATACCTGGTGAGCCATTGTTTTTTGTTTTGAGACAGAGTCTCACTCTCTCGCCCAGGCTGGAGTGCAGTGGCGCAGGTTCAAGCAATTCTCCTCCCTCAGCCTCCCGAGTAGCTGGGATTACAGGTGTACACCACCATGCCTGGCTAATTTTTTTTTTTTTTTTTGAAACGGAGTTTCATGCTTGTTACCCAGGCTGGAGTGCAATGGCACGATCTCAGCACACCGCAACCTCCGCCTCCTGGGTTCAGGCAATTCTCCTGCTTCAGCCTCCCGAGTAGCTGGGATTACATGTACGTGCCACCATGCCCAGCTAACTTTTTGTATTTTTAGTAGAGACGGGGTTTCACCATGTTGACCAGGATGGTCTCGATCTGTTGACCTCATGATCCACTGGCCTCGGCCTCCCAAAGTGCTGGGATTACAGGCTTGAGCCACTGCGCCCAGCCCTAATTTTTGTATTTTTAAGTAGAGATGGGGTTTCACCATGTTGGCCAGGCTGGTCTCGAACCCCTGACCTCATGATCCACCCACCTCAGCCTCCCAAAGTGCTGGAATTACAGGCGTGAGCCACCGTGCCCGACTGGTGAGTCCTTTTCAGTGTGGTCCTCATAAGTTTGCCTGCCAACTGCACATCTCCCTTGAAGGAGTCCTCCGCCATGTCACTACTGTTATTTGTTAACTGTTATGAGCTGCTTTTCTTCATGTGAATCATCCACATTTTTGCCTATGGGAGAAAATTTAGCCCATACCCCTAAAGACTGATGGATGTATTCAGCTAAATAATACTTTTTAGACATTACAAAATTTCAAAGACATAATTGTTAATATCAAATGAATAAGTATAAACAAAACAAAAATAAAATGATTTTTATGTAGCACAAAATACTTTTAAGACAGAGTAAATATTAGTCATAAAGAAATCCTTGTTTCAAAAATATAAATATTGTAAAATTGGTCTTTTTGACAAAAAAAGGATAACTTCAAAACTTTTTTTAAAATTACCTTTTATTGATATATAATATGTATATTTTTGGGGTGCATATGCTAATTGAATATATTTCTATAATCAAATTCCATATATGTTTTATGAAGTAAATAAATCATTGGTACCAAATATTAACAGAAGTGGTATCAAAAGGAAAAAACAGATCATTTGTATCTATTAACATCTATGGGAAAACCTTTTATAAAACATTATAAATGTAAACTAGGAGCTTATTAAAAATAATCGACTTTCCAGTGGAAGAGATTAACCCTTCTAGGAAAATGAAAATAGATCCAGTTGAAAACGAATAAGTACGGTGATATCTAAAGCAATGAAGGAGGACATTAAAACAAGTTATGTGGGAATAACTAGACAGTAATATGGCCAAGAATACAGCTTAAATAATTTTATAAACCATAAAAGCAAATGAGTACAAATAGCAAAGGTTTCATATATTTTAATTCTAGTTTAAAAAAAAATACCAGAAGAAAATGCACAAATGAATCACTGTATAAATGGGAGCATGGAAAACTTTCTCACTATGTCTCAAATCCTGAAACAATGAAGGAAGATACTAATATATTTGACTACATAGAGATTTTAAACTAATCTGCATAGTAATATTAAGCATAAGTCACATTAAATGTAGTAAAATGAATATAAGTAAACATAAGTAAAAATTAAGTATGAAGCAAAATTAAGTGAGGAGCAGAGCAAGATGGCAGAATAGAAGGCTCTGCTAATCATTCTCCCTGCAAGGACACCAATTTAACAACTAACTACACAAAAAAAGCACCATTATAAGAACTAAAAATCAAAGGTAAACCCACAGTACCTGGTTTTAACTTCATATTGCTGAAGGAGGCATTGAAGAGGTAGGAAAAGCAGTCTTGAATCACAAACACCATCCCTGCCCCATTGCCAGGCAGCTGTGGCATGGTGCAGAGGGTGATTCTGTGCACTGCAGAGAAGCACAGTGCAAACACTGTGGGGCACTGGTCTCAGTGCCGCTCTGTCATAGCAGAAAACAAAATGGGACAAAACTCAGCTGAAGCCCACCAATGGAAGGGGCATATACACCAGCTCTAGCCAGAGGGAAATCACCAATCCCAGCAGTCCAAACCTGCAGACCTCACTGTCACAGGCTGAAGTGCTCCAGGGCCCTAAGTAAACTTGAAAGGCAGTCTAGGCTACAGGCAAGTTCCCGTGCTGAACTGGTCCATAGCCAGTGGACTGTGGGAGCACATGACCTACTGAGACACCAGCTGGAGCGATTCAGGAAGTGCTGGCATTACCTCGTCCCTACACCCAGGCTGCAGAGTTTGTAGTTCTAAAAGAGAACACCTACTTCCACCTCAGGAAAGGAGAGGGAAGAGTAGGAGGACTTTGTCTTGCAGCTTGGACACCAACTCAGCCACAGCAGAACAGGGTACTAGTCAGAGTCGTGAGGTCCCTTTTCAAAGCCCTGGCTCCTGGACAACATTTCTAGACACACATGGGTTCAGAGGGGAGCCCACTACCTTGAAGGGACGAACACAGCCCTTCCAGGAGTCATCACCTGCTGACTGAAGAGCCCTTGGGCCCGGAATAAGGAGCAGTGATACCCAGGCAGTATGTCATGGTGGGACTCTGAGACGTTCTGGCTTTATGTGAGATTCAGAATATTACCATCTGTGTGGCTATGGAGCAAGACTCTGAGAAAAGCAGAGGGAAAAGTAAAGGGGACTTTATTTTGCACCTTGGGTACCAGCTTGGCCACCAAGCAGGCTCCTGAGGTCCTCAGTTCCAGAACTTGGCTTGGATCTGTGTCCTTATCCTGATTTCATGTTCAGTTGTAATCACTAAAGTTGGAGTGGGGCCTGCTGAGAGGAGACTAGATCATGGGGGTGGCTTCTCATGAATAATTTAGCACCATCCCCCCTTGATACTATGATCACAATAGTGAGTGAGTTCTCATGAGGTCTGGTTATTTAGACGCATGTAGCACCTCCCCCATCTCTCTCTTGCTGCTCTGGCCATGTGACATGCCTGCTCCCCCTTCATCTTCCACCATGACTGTTTCCTGAGGCCTCCCCAGAAGCTGAGCAGATGTCAGCACCACGCTTCTTCTACAGCCTGTGGACCCCTGAGCCAATTGAACTGCTTTTTATTATACATTAATTAGTTTCAGATACTTCTTTATGGCAAAGCAAGAACAGCCTAATACAGAAAATTGGTACTGAGGAGTGGGTCATTGCTATAAAGATACCTGAAAATGTGAAGTGACTTTGAAACTGGGAAACAGGCAGAAGTTGGAAGAGTTTGTAGGGTTCAGAAGAAGACAGGAAGATAATGGAAAGTTTAGAATATCCTACAGATTGGCTAAATGGTTGTGACCAAAATGCTGATAGTGATAGGGACATGAAAGTCCAGATGTCAAGGTTTCAGATGGAAATGAGTAGCTAACTAAGAAACGGAGCAAAGGTCACTTTTGTTAGGTCTTAGCAAAGAACTGGCTGCTTTATGTATCTGCCTTAGAAACTTGTGGAGCTTTGAACTTGAGAAGGATGATTTAGGGTATCTGGTGGTAGAAATTTCTGATCAACAAAGCATTCAAGAAGTAAAGTGGTTGCTTCCAAAAACTTCTGCTCATACGTATGAGCAAAGAAATGATCTGAAGTTGGAACTTACACCTAAAGGGGATGCAGAGCATAGGAGCTTGGAAAATTTGCAGCCCAATCATGTGGTAGAAAAGAAAAGCCCAAAAATGGGCTAGCCATATGCAGAAAACAGAAACTGGACCCCTTCTTTACACCTTATAGAAAAATTAACTCAAGATGGATTAAAGACTTAAATGTAAAACCCAAAACCATAAAAACCCTAGAAGAAAACCTAGGCAATACCATTTAGGACATGGGCATGGGCAAAGACTTCATGACTGAAACACCAAAAGCAATTGCAACAAAAGCCAAAATTGACAAACCGGATCTAATAAATTAAACAGCTTCTGCACAGCAAAAGAAACTATAATCAGTGAACAGGAAGCCTACAGAATGGGAGAAAATTTTTGCAATTTATCCAGCTGACAAAGATCTTATATCCGGAATTTACAAAGAACATAAACAAATTTACAAGAAAAAAACAACCCTGTCAAAAAGTGGGCAAAGGATGCTGGGCGCGGTGTCTCACGCCTATAATCCCAGCACTTTGGGAGGCCGAGGCAGATGGATCATGAGGTCAAGAGATCAAGACCATCCTGGTCAACATGGTGAAACCCCATCTCTACTAAAAATACAAAAATTAGCTGGGCATGGTGGTGCGTGCCGGTAATCCCAGCTACTCAGGAGCTGAGGCAGGAGAATTGCCTGAACCCAGGAGGCAGAGGTTGTGGTGAGCTGAGATCGCACCATTGCACTCCAGTCTGGGTAACAAGAGCGAAACTCTGTCTCAAAAAAAAAAAAAAAAGTGGGCAAAGGATATAAACAGACACTTTTCAAAAGAAGAGATTTATGTGGTCAACAAACATATGAAAAATAGCTCAATATCACTGATCATCAGAGAAATGCAAATCAAAACCATAATGAAATACCATCTCATGCCAGTCAGAATGGCGATCATTAAAAAGTCAGGAAACAATGGATGCTGGTGAGACTGTGGAGAAATAGGAATGCTTTTACACGTTTGGTGGGAATATAAATTAGTTCAATCATTGTGGAAGACAGTATGGTGATTCCTCAAGGATCTAGAACCATAAATACCGTTTGACCTAGCAATCCCATTACTGGGTATATACCCAAAGGAATATCAGTCATTCTACTATAAAGACACATGCATACATATATTTATTGCAGCACTATTTCCAATAGCAAAGACATGGATCAAACCCAAATGCCATCAATGATAGACTGGATAAAGATACATTATAGAATACTATGCTGCCATAAAAAGGAATGAGGCCAAGCACAGTGGCTCATACCTGTAATCTCAGCACTTTGGGAGACCGAGGCAGACGGATCAGGAGGTCAGGAATTTGAGACCAGCCTGGCCAACATGGTGAAACCTGTTTCTACTAAAAATATAAAAATTAGCTGGGCATGGTGGTGTGTGCTTGTACTCCCAGCTACTCAGGAGGCTGAGGCAGGAGAATCACTTGAACCCAGGAGGCAGAGGTTGCAGTGAGCCAAGATTGTGCCACTGCACTCCAGCCCAGGTGACAGAGCAAGACTCCATCTCAAAAAAAGAGTAAAGGAATGAGATCATGTCCTTTGTAGGGACATGGATGAAGCTGGAAGCCATCATCCTCAGCTTCAAACTGACACAGGAACAGAAAAACCAAACACTGCTTGTTCTCACTCTTAAGTGGGAGTTGAACAATAAGAACACATGGACACAGAGACAGGAACAACACACACCGGGGCCTGCTGGAAGCTGTGCGGTGAGGGGAGGGAACTTAGAAGACAGGTTAATAGGTGCAGCAAACCACCATGTCACACATATACCTATGTAACAAACCTGCACATTCTGCAAATATATCCCTTTTTTTGTAGAAGAAGAAATTAAGAAAGAAAAGCCCATTTTCAGGGGAGGAATTCAGCAGGTTGTAGTAATTTGCGTAAGTAAAAAGAAGTCAAGTGCTGATAGCTAAGACAATAGGGAAAAGGCCTCAAAGGCATTTCAGAGACCTTGGCAAGAGCCCCTGCCATCACAGGCCTAAAGGCCTAGGAGGGAAAAATGGTTTCATGGACCATGACCAGGGCTCACCCTGCACAGCCTTGGGACACAACTTCCTGCATCTCAGCCATGCCAGCTTCAGCTTTGGCTCCAAAAGGCCCAGGCACAGTTCAGGCCACTGCTTCAGAAGGTGCAAGCCATAGGCTTTGGTGGCTTCCACATGGTGTTAAGCTGTGGGTGCACAGAGTACAAGAGTTGAGGCTTGGGAGCCTCCACCTAGATTTCAGATGATGTATGGGAAAGCCTGGGTATTCAGGTAGAAGCCTGCTACAGGAGCAGATCCCTCATGGTGAACCTGTACTATGGAGGGGAAATGTGTAGCCCACACACAGAGTCTCCACTGGGGCACTGCCTAGTGGAGCTGTGAGAAGGGGGCCACCATTCTGTTGACCCAGGAATGGTAGATCCACTGGCAGCTTGTTCCCTGTGTCTGGAAAAGCTACAGGCAATCATCACCAGTTCGTGAGATCAGCCACTGGGGATAAATCCTGCAAAGTCACAGGAGTGGAGCTGCCCAGGGTCTTGGGAGCCCACCCCTTGCACTGGTGTGCTACAGATTTGAGACATAAAGTCAAAAGAGATTATGTTGGAGCCTTAAGATTGATGACTGCCCTGCTGGGTTTCACACTTGCAAGGGGCCAGGAGTCCCTTTCTTTTGGCCAATGACTCCTTTTTGGAACTGGAGTATTTACCCAATGCCTATACCCACATTGTATCTTGGGAGTAACTAACTCGTTTTTTGATTTTACAGGTTCATAGGTGGAAGAGTCTTGCTTTGTTTCAAATGAGAATTTGGACTTTGTACTTTCGAGTTAATGCTTGGATGTGTTTAGACTTTGGGGCACTGTTGGGAAGGCATGATTATGTTTTGAGATGTAAGAATAAACTAACACACATGGCATTTCTAGATGTGCCCTGGACCAGAGGGGTGCCCACTGCCCTTAAGGGTGAGTCTAGGCAAGGCAAAATTTACCAGGAGCTGAGGGGAGAGCACTGGGGCCTTTAGGGAATACTCCCCATGAGACATGGGGTGCGGCTCCTCTGCCTTTGGGAAGGAGAAGAAGAGTGGAAAAGACTGCATCTTATGGCTGGAGTGCTAGCCCAGCTGCAGAACGGTCGGACACTAGGTGGTCTTCTAAGGCTTTTGACGTTAGTCCCTGCCTCCCAGACAGCACCTCTGGACACATTCCTGCCTGGGGTAGCTTACCACGCTGAAGAAACAAACATGGGCTTGGCTGGCTTTGCCACATGCTGAGTGTGGAGCCCCAGAGCTTTGAGCAAACAGGCTGTAGCGAGAAAGGGGTTACAGCAGGCCGTGGGTGAGACCCAGCTCTGTGCTTGCTTTGGGACTGACCCAGCACAGCTCTAGAAGGGGTGGCCTCAGTGGTACTTGTGTCACTCCACTGCCAGCTCCAGGTGGCTCAGAACAGAAAGAGAGACTGTTTAGAAGAAAGTAAGAAAAGAAAACAAGAGTCTTTGCCTTGTAAATCAGAGAATTCTTCCAGATCTTGTGCAAGACCATCAAGGCAGTACCTCCATGAGGCTGCAGGAACCACAGCATTAGTGGACTTAGGGTGCCCCCTAAAGCCCATAAAACTTAGCTCACAACACCCAAGTCCTTTTGAATATCAGAAAAGCCTTCCCAAGAAGAATGGTAACAAACAAGCCCGGACTATGAAGACTATAATAAATGCCTAATGATTTAACACCTAGGCACAGACAGACATTGGCAAGTATGAAGATCGTCCAGGAAAACATGACCTCACCCAATGAACTAGATAAGGCAACAGAGATCAGTCCTGAAGAAACAGAGATATGTGACCTTTCAGACAGAGAATTCAAAATAGCTGTGTTGAAGGAACTCAAAGAAATTCAAGGTAACACAGAGAAGGAATTTAGAATTCTATCAGATAAATGTAATGAAGAGGCTGGAATAATTTTAAAAAATCAAGCAGAAATCCTGGAGGTGAAAAATGCAACTGCCATACTAAAACTTGCATTAAAGTTTGTTAATAACAGAATTGATCAAGCAAAAGAATTAGCATAAAGAAAGACTATTTGAAAATATGCAGACAGAGGAGACTAAAGAGAAAAAGAATAAAAAAGAATGAGGCATACCTACAAGATAGACTCAAAAGGACCAATATGGGAATTGTTGGCGAGAAAGAGAAACAACGCAGAACTCTCCGAACCTAGAGAAACATACCAACATTCACTAAAGAAGGTTATATGTTAGAACATCAAGCAGACTTAACACAAAGAAGACAACCACAAGGTGTTTAATAATCAAACTCCCAAAGGTCATCAACAGAAGGAAACAACACACAATGGAGTTTTAATATGTCTGGCAGCAGACTTTTTAGTGGAAACGGTACAAACCAGAAGAGAATGGCATAATATATTTAAAGTGCTGAGGAAAAAAACAAAAATCCCCAAAAATACCCTTTATCCTAAAGTAGTATATCTGGCAAAAATATTCTTCAAATATATGAAGAATGTTTGGGAGTGAGAAATATAGAGTTTCCCAAACAAAAGCTGAGAGATTTAATCAACACCAAGGCTGAAATGCTGAAGGGATTACTTCAATCAGAAAGAAAAGAACGTGGCCAGGCTCAGTGACTCACAGCTGTAATCCTTGCACTTTGGAAGGCCAAGGTGGGTGGATCACCTGACATCAGAAGTTCAAGACCAGCCTGGCCAACATGGTGAAACCCCATCTCTACTAAAAATACAAAAATTAGCTGGGTGTGGTGGTGGGAACCTGTAATCTCAGCTACTTGGGAGGCTGAGGCAGGAGAATTGCTTGAACCCACAAGGCTGAGGTTGCAGTGAGTGGAGATGGGGCCACTGCATACCAGCCTAGCGACAGAGCAAGACTCCATCTCAAAAAAAAAAAAAAAAAGATGTTGGTTTGCCCCAATTTGAATTATAGATTCAAAACAATCCCATTAAAACTCTTTAAAAGTTATGTAGTCAATAATGAAAAATTAACCCTAAAAGTTATATGGAAAGACACATAATCCAGAATGGTTAACAGAACAATGAACAGTAAATTTCTAGTGTTCATATTACATGATTTTAAGATTTATTTTAAAGTTGTAGTAATCAAGATGGCGTGGTATTTGGAAAAGAATAGACAAATAGATCAATAGAACAGAATAGGAAATTCAGAAATAAACCCACAAAATGCAGTCAACTGATCTTTGACAAAGCAGTAGAGGAAATTTAATTTTAAAAAGTAGTTTTTCAACAAATACTGCTTGACACCTAGACATCTATATGCAGAGAAATAAATGAGACAAAGACCTTGCCTTTTTCACAAAGTTAGTTCAACATGAATAAAAAACCTAAATGTTCAGTGGGTAAATAGTGTCCAAAAAAAGAGGAAAAAAAAAAAACCCTAAATGTGAAATGCAAAATTTGAAACTTCTAGAAGATAAGACAACAGAAACTCTAGGATACCTTGGGTTTGACAATAAGGTTTCAGATGCAACACCAAAAGCATGATTCATGAATGACAAAATTGATGAATTGGACTTTAGTCTTGTTTTGCAAAAGATACTGTTAAGGAAAAGACAAGCTGCTGAATGAAACTAACGATTGCAAAAGACATTGTTGACAAAGAACTGTTAGTGAAAATAAAAAAGAAGTCTGAACAACCCAGATGCCAGTCACAAGCCCTGCGGGACCATGTATGCTTCTGAGCCATTGCCTATGAATTGGCCCTGTTAAAACTCTAAGGGTAACTTTAAGACGTACTCAGATATTTTGCTGAATTGCAGCAGAAGAAAATGTCTTTATCAGCAGACCTATCTTTATGTCACTTGCTTCCAGAATAAGAGGTTATTTCAGGCACAGTAGTTTTAGTCTGTGTTAAAAATCATAAGCAGCCTAAAAATACCCAAAAATGAAAAGAATCTGCAGATATATGGAATACATTATATGTTTTCAAAGTCTCCTATGATGAAAAATAAATATGTTGTTTGCCTTTGATTTCCTAAATTCATTCCCCAGCTATTTTCCTAAATATTCCATATCCTTCCAAGATGCTTCTGCAGTTCCTTGAGGGGTTATGCCAGTGATAAACAGTAAAATATGGGCACAGATACCAAAAGGATTCTGCTTCTCCTGCAGAAGTGTAACTCTCTAGAATCTTGAAGAACCAGGAAGTTGCATGAGTAGTGTGGTTGGTCTATGGAGGTACATAGGCTTTGCAGTTAGTCAGAGTTGAGTCTGTATTCCAACACAGCTGCTTAGTGGCTATGGGGTTTTGGAAGTTTCTTGCCTTGGAACAGTTATATAAACCTCAACTGCAAGAAAAGGCATAATGAAACTGATGGCAAAAATTCTTCATTCCTCCCTGCATACGTCCCCTTTGCAATGTGCTTTTATAGCTGCTCCCTTCAAGAGGCAAAAGCTGTACTTCAAAACTTACATCTGGCTGGTCTTATTTGCTCTGGTCAACAGAAAACATATAACAGTGTGCTCCTTTGGGACGTAGGCTCAAAAATTCCTGAGTGCTTTTGTTTTTCTTTCAGAATCCTGTTATCTCTATGATAATAAGCTCACATTAACCTGCTAGGGGATGAGATACCACATGGAGAAGAATGAAGGTGCCCCAGTTGACAGGCAACTCACCCCTAGAAACAGTTAAAATCAGCATCTGACCACACGTCGGAAGGATCCCAGCTGAGACCAAAAGCATTGCCCAGCTGAGCTAAGCTTAAAATTGCTGACCAGCTGAATCATGCGCTAGTAAATTTTGGGTGGTTTGTTAGGCATCACTAACTAATACATACACCCAATACAGACAGGATGTCAAAATTCAATGAGAGACTGATTACTAGTTATGTGCAAACAGTAGGCACCCTCTAGGTACGGATTTTCTTTTCCCTTTATTTAAATTTGGATCTCGTTAGATGGTGATGAGTTATGTAGAGACACATATGTCCACATGTCTATGTGTACATGTGATTGGTAAATTCACCCAGTCTCCCACACCACAGGAGGAAGAATATAACCAATAGTCTGTTCATTAGGGCCAAGGCCAAATACCAACATAAGAAGTTTGTTTAATCTGTTTTCTCTATATCTTCTAAGCTTTGACTTTGGAAGTCAAAGCTGTGGACAGACCTAAAGACTTGGTATTAGGTCCTCCTGGGGCTCCACTGTTCTTTTTTCACTGGCTGATCTTTGGAAGGAAGATGGACAGCAGGGGGGCAGCAGTGGTCTACCAGCCCTTGCTCTCTCTAGGGCACTGTCCCTTCAGCCTTTGGCCTGGGGAGAGATGTTGATAAGGAGGCACCAATCTTTCACTTCTGGGAGGAAATGAAGGTTCAGGCCCTCCACCTCCCTCAGAGCTGCGCTCAGTGTGACAACCACTGGCCATGGGTGGGTACTGAGGGCCTGGAATGTGGCTGCACTGAGACGTGCTGGAAAGGTTTGACGAAATACAGAGTTTCACAGATTGACTACCGAAAATTATATAGTTCATTCATATATTGATTATATATTTAAATGATAATATTTTGAATATATTGAGTTAAATGACAATCAATTTCACTTGTTATTTTAAATGTTTTAAAGGTGGCTACTAGGAAATTTAACATTCACATGTGGCTTACATTTTATTTCTTTTTTCTTTCTTTTTTTTTTTTGAGACGGAGTTTCACTCTTGTTACCCAGGCTGGAGTGCAATGGCGCGATCTCGGCTCACCGCAACCTCCGCCTCCTGGGTTCAGGCAATTCTCCTGCCTCAGCCTCCCAAGTAGCTGGGATTACAGGCACACGCCACCATGCTCAGCTAATTTTTTGTATCTTTAGTAGAGACGGGGTTTCACCATGTTGACCTGGATGGTCTCGATCTCTTGACCTCGTGATCCACCCGCCTCGGCCTCCCAAAGTGCTGGGATTACAGGACATTTTATTTCTTAAAGGATTGTCTCCTTTATGAAATTTCAGGCTGCCTGATCAAATTAACAGGGGCCAGAAAGGTCCTAAAATCTGAAATGTTAAAATCCTTGCCACTATATTGTTTTCATTTGCGAATAACGTATGTATATTATTTATAAATGAATATAACCTTATACAAACGTTAAAGGAAAATACTCCCTGGGCTGGGCGAGGCCCAGGACAAGGAGGAAGCCCTGCATGAAAAGGCTGCAGCCAAGAACCTGTTACTTTGTCGCCGTCAGCCCGGCGTCGGATCACACCCTCCGTCACTCAGGGCCTGAGGGGGCGGGGACTGGAGCCCTATCCAATCAGGGACGCTGACGTGGAAACGGTCCAATCAGGCGCACACCCGGACAGAAGGGCGCGGCTTCCGGGATGTGGCGGGGCCTTCGTCTCGCCTGGTCCTCGCGCGGGCGTCTGTGCTCCGCGTGCTCTGCTCAGGGACGCCCAGGTGGCCGCCACAGCTCTAGCCCGGTGTCCTGCAGGTATCAGGAAATCCATAGCTAAGAGACCTGGACAGCCGGGAAGCTGGGAAATGGTGGGTATATGCACGGGGTCCCGAGGTGGGGCGGGGCTGATGGAAATGGCTGGAACTGGCTGGAACTGGCTGGACGGCCCCAGGCCTCCCCACATCTCCCTCCGGAGCCTGCGGACCCGATACCCCGCCGGCCCCGCCCGGCGCTTGGCTTCCCCTGGCCGCAGGATGTGATGTGGGCCGGGCCGCCAGCCGCGCCCGGCGTCCGGTCCGCTTCAGTGCGCGACTTCCGCCCGGCCGGGGCCGTCGCCGGCAGCTGTGCGCTCGCGGCTGTGCGGTGACGACGGGAGGAACTTGGGGGAGCCCCGACCCGGGAGGAGCCACCGTGGGGGCGCTGTGGGTCCCAGGCCCTCCTTTCGCCTGGTAAACATGAAAAGGGAGTCGCGGTTTAAATGTTAAGGGTTTATTTGAGCGAGGAACTGTTCGTCAGTGCAGAGCGCCCAGCCGGGTTTGCGGGTGCCTGGAGCAAAGGCCCAGGTGCGTGAGGAAGTGAACCGCGTTCAGAACCTGGTGCGGTTTGGTCCTCGCCTCGCTGGGACTGTCCAGGTGGAGGTGTCCTGGTTCTGTAAGGTTTGTGGTTGGTTCAGCCTGATGTCGTTTTCCCCTCAGGTAGTAATTTACAAGACGTGTATTTGAGATCGCTTTCTTTCTTGGAACCCGTGGCCCTAGTGCTACTAGAGTCTAACTACTGACTGCTAGTTAACGATTTTAAACACTCGGGGGGGACTGGTTTCCACTGCGTATGCAGATGTGGGGCAAGCGGGGCCTCACATTCACCGTCCTGTCCCCCCAGCCTCTTTGTCCTTTATTGTACATTTCACGCACAATATTTTAGTCACTTTTTCACAGAGCATTGGATGGCACTTTTTTTAGACATCTGTTTTCTGTTTGGAGACATTTTATGTGAACAGAGAAGAATCTCCTGACACTCTGCTTTTAAAAAAATCTCTGTGCCTCTTCTTTTATCTTCACCAAGCACAGACACCTTATCAGAACGTCTTTGGTTTGAGGTTCTGCTTTGGAAATGGTACAAGGTAATGTGTCCCCAGACACCCTTTAGTCTTTCTAGTGCCTGGGTTTCATTATTGCCTGGGTGTGACCCAGGATGCCCCCAGCAGTGCTGTCTCAGGGAATGTCCAGTGGATATGAACCCCTCGTTCCTTTCCTCCCAGAAGACAACCTCAGTGATGGAGGTGGAGCCTCTTAGGGGAGCAGCTGAATGCCCTGGGACTGAGAGAAATCTCGTTCTACCCTTAGTGTACAGAGCTAACCCCAGGAAGTTAAGATTGTCTTCACCCCACTCCAGCTTCTCTGTTCCGTGGAGACAGGTTGCTGGTCAGCCAGTTGCATGCCGATATTGACAGGAAAAGACAGAAATGACTTCTGACATCTGGATCCTCTCAGACTTGTGAAGGGGAAAAAAAATGTTCCAAAGGACAAGGAAAACCCACTCCAGTGAGGTGGTGCAAGAATCTGCAAAGCCAAACCTCTGGGGGCACACAGTGGGACACGATGTAGTGGCTCCTGGGCAAGCAGGGAAGGTGGGCATTGAATAGTTCAGTGGGGAAACAGAAGAATGTCCCAAGTGATACGATGGCCTGACTTGGCGCTTGAGTCAGATTTGTCTGTATTCCGGTCAGCATTGCCACTTCTTGGGTTTTACACCTTGAAAACTTTTTTCACTTAATTCAACCCTAGTTTTTTTTTTATTAACTGTCTATTGCATTTTAACAGTAGAGCTTCAAAATTAAGAAAATGTTTAAGAGGCGGATTTCAGAAAAGACATTCAATATATAGTCAAATATTCACTGAGTTACCTTTTTCTTCACTAGAATGAGTGCAGTAAGCTTGTCAGGCCTATTCTTTTTTGGAGGGTGATTGTAAACAGAATCCCAGGGCTTAGCTGTGGGAGTGCTACCAGGGAAAGTGAGAGGGAAAATCTCTCTTCCAGTATGGCTGTAGGAAATGAATACATTTCCACAAAGTAAATGTAGTAGATTAATTGGCGAATTACACTGATTCATCAAAATATTAGTTCCTCTTTTTTAAAGAGTGGAGAATTTGTGGAGTTGATATCTCTGTTATTTAGATGTGTGAGTTTAATACTGAATTTTAGAGGATGAGACTTGGCATCTCCTAGATATGTTCATATGTGTGTTTACTAAGTGATTTGAATTATGGAAATAATTTGACATGTTTATTGTCTGAAACTAATGGACGCTTTCGCTGTCTCTATTGAGGTATAAAATATAAGTGCCTTATAATTTTATTCTCTTAGATAAACACTGTGTTTGAGTGGTTTTGCTGGATTCTTCAAACACTGGGCATTTTCTCATTAAAACTAAGTGAATAACCCTGACTGGAAAATAGAAGTCTGAGCCCAGTGACTGAGTTAAGGCCCATCTTGAGCCTGCAAAAGAAGGTCATTGAGGGCCCAGTTAGTTCTTGCTGGGGAGCCTTCCCTGCAGGTGTCCCAGTCTGTGCACCCCAGCGTGAAAGGAGCCCTTGATACCGAGAGGAGCCATAGAGCCCTGGAGAGCTGCGATCCACAGGTGGGTGCCGTTGGGTCAGAATGGAAGTGGAGTCAGGAGGCACTTTCTGAGGATGGAACTGTTATTGTTCTGGGGCTGTTTCTAGACTTTGTCAAATAAAACAAATTCACATTTAGGTAAGAAGTTACTTAATTCTAAAGGACTGTTACAACAGAGGGGAAGCACCAACTATGGTATCTTCCAGGATCTCAAAGCTTAGGCAGACAGGGCTTTCTTTTGTACGGAGGAACAACCCAGAGTAGAAGGAAGGTGAGAGTGAGAGGACCCGATGTAGGTGGCACGTCAGATCCTGATGAGAAAAAGTTTTACTCCCAAAGTGGCCTGTTCTTAGGAGGGTCATAAGTAGGAGTTATATGTTAGCTCAAGCAGATGGTGGTACAAATTCAGGGGCCTGGGAGAAAGGAGAGAATCTTAAGCAGTTTGTTTAATAAGTATTTTGTTCTAACAACTGAAGACAAAATTGTTGAGCTGACTGGTTATAGGGAAGAAATGGGAATTATCTGTGCCTGGCTTTGTGATAGGTATAAGAGGGAGCATCATCTAAGTTATAATGAGAGAGGTGTTGCTTTTTATTAAGCTGTTCTTGGAGAACACAGAGCTGAAGGATTTCATTAATCACAACTATTTACCTGCCATCTTTGCCCACCAATTTCCCTTGCCATGTTCAGCTCTTCCATTTGACTGTTCCTGAGTTGTATCTTTTATAATAAACTGGTAAGCATAAGTACAGTGTTTTCCTGAGTTCTGTGAATAGCTCTATCAAATTATTGAACTTGAGGAGAGGGTGATAGGAGTTTCTTTCTTTTTTCTTTTTTAAGAGCCTGGGTTTCTCCATGTTGGCCAGACTGGTCTCAGACTCCTGACCTCAGGTGATCTGCCCACCGTGGCCTCCCAAAGTGCTGGCATTATAGATGTGAGCCACTGCGCCCGGCTCTGGGAGTTTCTGAGATACAGGCAGTAGCCCAGAAGTTTTGGTGGGCCTCGGGGACACGTGACTGGCCTCTGCAGTGGCGGCAGTGTTGTGGGACTGAGTCCTGAACCTGTGGGGTCTGTGCTGACTTTGGGTGGTGTCAGAACTGAGTCGTTGGACACCCTGTTGGTGTTCAGCAACTCCACACATTTGGTGTGAGAAAAAAGACGGCACAGTGGCCTGGGCTGGAGGCACCTCAGGGTGTCTCAGGAATGGGAGGTTCTGTTCTGCACACACGTCATGCATTCTCCTCCGATTCCAGTTCTCTCAGAGTCAGAGAGGACTGAGGACTTAGAAGCAAAGACTTCTGCAGACACACCCCTCTCTTCACTCTGCTGCCACTACGTGATTTTCACCTGCTTGTAAACATCCCACTAAGCAGTGACATGGCCATGTCCCTTCCAGGACAAGGCTTCACCCTCAGGAGTCCCATCACAACACCTTTGATTTGAGAGTTTTCCATAAAAAACCCACATGGGTGCCTAGAAGACTCCTGGCCTATCCCCACCCCCAGCAACCTGATCCCTCCACCCCGCCCCCACCCAGCTTTGGACTATATGACTGTAATCTCATCTGCCTCCATGGACACAAGAACGAGCTGGAGCATACCCCACTTAGGCCAGTATTTGTAGAACAAACTGCTTCTTTACTAACCCTGTGCTGAGTACTTAACATGAGTGCATGTTAGCACTTCTCTGCTTTTTCCTTCCCACAAACCCTCTTTGATATGCACACTTTGTCCAGGCTCCCCCTCAAGTACTGAATCCAGATCTACTGAAATTCAGGTATCCATGAGTTGAAGACCATGAATGTTTGAACTTGACTTGGCTGTGGTAGGTCATTGAAGCCCAGTTAGTTCTTCCTGGCAGCCTCTCCCTGCAGGTGTCTGTACACCCCAAGTATGAAAGGAGCTAGAAATGAGAGGCTTAATTCCCTAACAGAAAATAAGAGAATAAATTTTGCTCCTCTCCCCTTTTTTAAAGCTTTTATTAACTTTATTGATTGAGATACGTTTCATTCTTTTCACTCAGGCCGGAGTGCAATGGCACATTCTTAGCTTACTGCAGCCTCAAACTCCTGAGCTCAAGTAATTGTCCTTCCTCAACAGTGAGAACTACAGGGATAAACTCCACCACTTGGCAAGTTTTATTTTTTATTTTGTGTAGAGATGAGCTCTCACTTACATTGCCCTGGATGGTCTCGAACTCCTGGCTTCATGCTATTCTCACGTCAGCCTCCTAAGTGCTGGGATTACAGGCATGAGCCACTGTTCCTGGCCAACATAGACGTCTTAAAGCCCCATTTTCAGAGTAGCACCCTTTGAGTTTTCCAAATCCAGGGACCTGTTACTGTTGTGTGAGAAGCTCCTGGTATAACAAGAGCCTGGTGACAGAATCTGTAAATGTAAACAAGAACCTCAGCAGTGGAAGGTTAGGGCCACAAAATATGCAGAGCGGTGGTCACAGCCACACCCATCTATAAAGTGGATATGGAAGCACTATTGTCCTTTCTCTGACTCAAGATTTAGCTAATTAGGGACAGGTATACCTCCTCTGGGTTAAGGATCTGCTGCTCTGGCCGGGCATGGTCACTTACCCTTGTAATCCCAGCCCTTTGGGAGGCCGAGGCAGGTGGATCACAAGGTCAGGAGTTCAAGACCAGCCTGGCCAACACAGTGAAACCTCATCTCTACTAAAAATACAAAAAATTAGCTGGGCATGGTGGCAGGTGCCTGTAATCCCAGCTACTGTGGAGACTGAGGCAGGAGAATCGCTTGAACCCAGAGGCAGAGGTTGCAGTGAGCCAAGATCACA
The DNA here is from genome assembly GCA_021498475.1 of Saguinus midas. Taxonomy (NCBI): domain Eukaryota; kingdom Metazoa; phylum Chordata; class Mammalia; order Primates; family Cebidae; genus Saguinus; species Saguinus midas. Next base: position 35,199,137 of record CM038411.1, on the reverse strand, counting down.
CCACTGCAGTCCAGCCTGTGTGGCAGAGCAGATTCCGTCTCTAGAAAAAAAATGACTCTATACATTATTTTTCCTAAAAATCAGTGATGGAGAAACAGGAAAAGAAAAGCTGGGCCCTTCCTGTAAATCCTGGGGATTATGGAACACTTAGTACCCACCTACCTGGGTGTTAGAGGAATTACCTCACTTATTACGTTTCGGCACGGTCCTCTGTAACATACTTTTGAGCATGTAGTATATGTTCCATAAACATTGCATTAATGCGCCTGTCCATGTTGTTTTCCCAGTGCAGACTTGCCCAGGCATTGCTGCCTTCCCTAGACTATAGTAAACGTTAAAGGTTCAGCAGAGAATGCCATCTTTCAGGATGGCACTTGGTGGTCCTCACTTGCAGTCAGAAGCATCTGTGTTGTGATTCCAGTGCTGGGAAGGAACTCTGCTGTGCTTGCCTTCCCTAGCTGAGTGCTGCTGATAAGGAGTCCAAGGGGGGCAGTCTCAGAAGGCCTGACAAAGAAGCCAGTTTACAGACTGCTTTCACACCGGCAGGCCTGACAAAGAAGCCAGTTTACAGACTGCTTTCACACCGGCAGAAACATTACTCAGAGGGGGGCCTGGAATATCAAGTGAGAATACCAGTTTATTTCTGTGTACATTGAAGCCTGAGAGACAGTGCTCAGCCCAGGCTTCCAGTTAGAATCACATGGCCATTTTAGAGAACTACCATCATGCATACCGTCTCCAAAAATCCTGTCTGTGGTCTGGATGGAGGCATCATTGTTTTAAGTAAATGCCCCCTGCCATGATTCCAACGCGAGATGAGAGTCAAGCTTGAGGGCTCCCAGATATAACTTCAGTTCCAAAAGGAGGTCAGAGGACCTGTTCTACTTGGGTATGGTAGGAGTAGGTCACCAGGGTCCATATTTCCTTAATTGTGGGAGTTCATGGCAGGGGAGATCACCTGAAGTCAGGAAATTTTTGGTCTTTGTGTGGGAGCTCATTTTTTCTCCCTCCTGTGACAAAGAAAAAGGGAGTGTGCCCTCTTCTGTGCTTCAGGGCCTTCTGCCTGTAGGTATGCTGGTTGCAGGTGAAAAGGTTGTGCTGACACCTTTAAAGGCATATTCTCAAATGCAGGTGTGATTTGTCCAGATAATCTCACCTGAGAAGGAATCCCAGAGAAGAAGGAAGAAGAGGAAGAAATGGCTGGTTCTCAGGTGAATGTGTCTGGGTTCAGGGGATGTGTCCTCTTTTTCTTCTGGAATGTCATGTGTTGAGAACTTGCAAATCTATTTCTGTACTCGATGTACCTCCCTAATACGTTTTTTCCAACTACTTCCCCCTTTTTTTCCTTAAGATTGTTAATCAAGGAGCTCTGTAAAATCCTTCCTCCTGTATACCAGAATCTTCTCTCCATTCTCTCCATCCAGGCTTCTTATATGTCATGACCAAATCTCACCATCGATGTATGATGGGCAGTATTAAAAATGTTCTGTGACAGATCAACATGGGAAAGTGTGGATGCCCAAGATTCCCACTGGGGATGGGGTTGGGTCTCAGGGTATCAGTGAAGAAGGGACTGTGTACTGTCCAGATTTCATCCACATGCCCCATCAGCTCTGTGCAGAACAGAGTCCAGATTTCATCCACATGCCCCATCAGCTCTGTGCAGAACAGAATTAAGAAAAGGGACATTTAAGGAGGATGGCATTAATTGCCTGGAATAACTTAAAGTTCTGAAAAGAGAATAATTAGAAGACACCCCATTTAGGATACTAAAGAAACACTTTTAAAATACACTGTTGGAGATTAAAGAACCTGGGAAATATCTATCGCTTGAACTTTGCATAAAACTGATGTTTCTGGCCAGGCACTATGGCTCACACCTGTAATCCCAGCACTTTGGGAAGCCGAGGTGGGCAGATAACTTGAGGTCAGGAGTTCAAGACCAGCCTTCCTAACACGGTGAAACCCCATCTCTACCAGAAATGCAAAAATTAGCTGGGCATGGTGGCACACACCTGTAATCTCAGCGACTTGGGAGACTGAGGTGGGACAATCACTTGAACCGAGGAGGCAGAGGTTGCAGTGAGTGGAGATTGCGCCGTTGCACTATAGCCTGGGCAACAGAGCAAGGCTCTGTCTCAGAAAACAAAGGAAAAAAGCCAGATGTTGCTACATGATTAGGATCAGATTGTAATTTACTATTTTTGTGGCCAATAATGTTAGAGCAGTGATTTTGTGTCCTCCTGTGTGTGATCCTTGATATCAATTTATCCTACTATAGTTGATCAGATTTTTCCACTATAGAGTTATTTTTCTCATTATTATTTTGTACCTTGGGGAGATTTACTGACTGATGTGTATAAGCCATCAATCACATTTAATTAGGAAGCTCTTCCTTTGTAGATTCTCCTTGTTTATAGCTTGCTTTGGAAAATGAAGGCTCTCATGTTTGTTTACTGGTTAGATAAACTGAAACTGAAACAAACACAGGCTCTACCGCTTCCTGTATGTTTGAAAAACTATTTTCCTTGGGCCAGACAGGCTTCACCCTAGGTCTTCTGAATCAGAACCTGCATTTTCAGATCTCTAGTTTACTGTGTACACATTAAAATTTGAGGGGTACCTTCTGATGAATCATGACTTCTACATATGAGAAATATTTACGACTTATCCTGTGTGATATAAATATAGCAGGAAAAAATATATATGCCTGTGTTGATGCCCTTAATTTTATACTGTATTATTCACAAAAGTAGATTATCTATACTGGTTATGTGCGTCTTATGCCATCCTCTTTCTTAGGAGTTAGAGAATACATTAGAGAACATTTCTGTGTTTACAATTATTTGATAATTTCAGTCTCTTCTGTAAGTAAGAACCAATTCTCTGTCTCTCTTTGTGCCTGGGATGAAATTAAGAACTCTACCCATGGACACTTGATAAGTATGTGTTTTCTTTTTTCCAGGGACTGTTGATATTCAGGGATGTGGCCATAGAATTCTCTCCTGAAGAGTGGAGCTACCTGAACCCTGCTCAGCAGAATCTGTATAGGGATGTGATGTTAGAAAACTACAGAAACCTGGTCTCCCTGGGTGAGGATGACATCATTGCATAATTTCTATTTTACACGAAGGATTTTATTTCCTTCATTGTAGAATATTTTGGGGAATTTCCGCTTTGCATGAATTAGTTTCGGATTTCTGCTTTCAAGGAAAACTTGGGGATTTGTTGGTATAGAAAAAATAATCTTCAAGGTATTTTATCTTGACATTAACCTTCCTTTCTTGAAGTGATGCACCTACCTCAGATTAGTGGTAATTCCAGAAATTTAGTGGCATAAAATAGTGTTGCCCACACCCTAAAAAATCTAGTCGCCACCAATTTTTGATTCAGTAGTATTAGGTAGTGAAGCTAGGGACTTATAAATTTAAAATAGTTGCAGAATATTCTAAAGGTTCTGTAAGGAAACAGTATTTTGGGATTTATTTTCTAGAATCTTCTGTTATGTCCTCATTCCTCTAGTGAACACAGTACTAGGTTGATAACTGGAGAATCCAAGCAAGAATCATGCTACTTTTAAAAAAATAAAGCAGGTCCTTTTTTTCTTTAAATAAAACAGGTATTGCTATCTCTAAGCCAGACCTGATCACCTGTCTAGAGCAAAGGAATGAGCCCTGGAGTGTGAAGAAACGTGAGACAGTAGCCAGACAACCAGGTAAGTGGGAGTAAATTAAATGGATGATAAAGATGAGAGGTTCAGGGATCAGGGAGGAAGCCAGACCTTAAAATGTGGTTTTGGAAGCTCTGCTCCAATGGAAATGGTTTCTAAGAAGCCTGAGTTTCTTTCCCTTGCTCTCACATAGGAACGCCTCTGTCCCACGCTCTTAAATTCTTTCGGGGCTCCACTTTCCTTCAGTGATCTTTCTTCAAAGTTACAGTGAGAGCCAAAGTCCTCTTCACAACTTGTAACAGACCGTATGATCTGCCTGTTCTTCCACTGCTTTGGGGACGCAGGAATATCTGTATTTTTTAGACGCTCTTTGTTAACCTATTTTTAAGTTCCCTTTTTGCACTATGTCTAAGATGTGTAAGAGTAGTGGGATTTGGCTTATAATCCTAGGAACACCAGAACAGATATATTTTCTACTTTGGAATTTCCCATTCTATAGAGGTTTTAAATGACATTCTATAGAAATGTAAACTCAGTGATTTTTGTGAGAACATTAGACATCTCCCTAAATATAAGAAAGTGTTATTTTTTTAATTAAACATTTATTGTTTTATATAAACTGGGATTGGTATTTTAAACTCTGCCCAAAATTCTCAGCTGTAGTGTAGTTTAGTGTATCTGTTCACTTTGTATTAGTCCTTTTCACACTGCTGACAAAGACACCTGAGACTGGGAACAAAAAGAGGTTTAATTGGACTTACTAGTTCCATATGGCTGGGGAGGCCTCAGAATCATGGTGGGAGGTGAAAGGCACTGCTTACATGCAAGCAGCAAGAAAAAATGAGGAAGAAGCAAAAGCAGAAACCCCTGAGAAAGCCATCAGATCTCCTGAGACTAGTTCACTATCATGAGAATAACACAGGGAAGACTGGCCCCTGTGATTCAGTTACTTCCCCCTGGGTCTTTCCCACAGCACATGGGAATTCTGGGAGACACAATTCAAGTTGAGATTTGGGTGGGGCACAGCCAAACTGTATCAACTTCCAAGATTTCTTAAATAGGCTATGTATTTGGGTAGCTTAAAGCAGTGCTAAGCATATATTTAACTTCCACTTGCTACCTTAGTTTATAATAACTATCATTTTATAATTTTCTCTTGTTTAGTATGATATCTACTGGAGCTGTTATTCATATATTTTTCAGTGTGTATACATTTGTGTATATATGTACATGTGTGTGAAATGGATTTTTTCACCAATAAAAATTGTGTGAGTATTGTGTACAATGCGATGATTTGATACAACTATCTTAGCAAATTTTAAGCCTACAGAATGCTATTATGAACTGCAGTCACAATGCTATACACTAGATCCCCAGAACATAACTTATACTGGAAAGTTTGTATTCTTTGAACAACATTCCCCTGTTTTCCCTACCTCCAGCCTCTGGCAGCCATCTTTGTACTCTCTGCTTCTATGAATTCAACCCTTTCTGATTCCCCTTATAAAAGAGATTATGCAGTATTTTTCTTTCTGTGCCTGGCTTATTTCACTTAGAATAATTTCCCCCATGTTCATCTATGTTGTTGAAATGGCAGGATTTTATTATTTTTAATGGCTGTGTGTGTGTGTGTGTGTGTGTGTGTGTGTGTGTACTTTTTAGTGTCTGTAGACATTTAGGTTTTCATATCTGGGCAATTGTGAAAAAATGCTGCAGTGAACATGAGGATACAGATTTTTTTGATATAATTATTTCCTTTGGTTATTTACATAGAAGTGTGGATTGATGGTAGTTTTATTTTTCCAGTTTTTAATTAAGGACCTCCATACTGGTTTTGCTAATGGCTCTAGAAATTTACAACTCAGCAACGATATACAGAAGTTATTTTTCTTCACGCCCTTGTAAATACTTGTACTGACTTATTTCAGTTAACATAATATTCTCACGCTTTATTATTGTACAATATGACGGTATGTCCTTCTTTAAGGCTAAATAATACCAGTTTTATGTATGTCCCATATGATCTCTTTTGTAGTTTTTTCTTTTTATTTGTATGAATTTATGGGGTGTAAATTAATTTTCTTAAGTGAATAGATAGTGCAATAGTGAATAGATACTCAAGGCTTTTGTCCATACCTTGAATAATATACACGTCTCTTCTTTTTGATATTAGCCATCCTAACAGCTGTTACATAATGTCTCATCATGACTTCAGTTTGCAGTTGCTTGATAATTGGTGATGTTGAGCACCTTTAAGGATACATTTTTAATAACGTTACATGAATTCACATTGTTATGCAAAAGACCTCTAGAAATTGGACATCTTGCAAAATCAAAACTCAGTACTCCTTAAGAACTGCCTACTTTATTCTCTCTCCAGCCCTTGACAGACACCCTTTAACTTTCTATATGATGTTGGCTACTTAGAGATATTATATGTAAGTAGAATCATACACTGTCACTGGTACTGGCTTATTTCAGTTAACATAATATTCTCAAGCTTTATCCTTACCATAGTGTAACAATATTTTCTTCTTTAAGGCTGAATAATAGCAATTTTATGTATATGCCCCATTTCTTTTCCTCTGTTGATCAGTTGGGGGACATCAGGGTTGATTCTGCATTTTGGCTTTTGTGAATAATGCTGCAGTACATCTTCTAGGTTCTGAGTTTGAATATATAATCACAAATGGGATTGCTGGAGTATATGATAATTCCAGTTTTAATTTTTGAGGAATCTCTATACTATTTTTTAATAGTGACAGTTCATTTTTTTTCATGAACAGTGCACACAGGTTTCTGTTTCTTTACATCCTTGAGAGATTAGTTTCTGTTGGCCTTTTTTTCCCACCCCGCAGACAGGGTCTTGCTCTGTCACCTATGCAGGAGTGCAGTGGCTTGATCTTGGCTCACCGCAACCTCTGCTTCCTGGGTTCAAGTGATTCTTCTGCCTCAGCCTCCTGAGTAGCTTAGGATTACAGGCATGTGCCGCCATGCCACGTTAATTTTTGTATTTTTAATAGAGATGGGATTTCACCATGTTGGCCAGACTAGTTTCAAACTCCTGGCCTCGTGATTCTTCTGCCTCAGCCTCCCAAAGTACTGAGATTACAGACATGAGCCACCACTGTGCCTGGCCTCTATTCATTTTTGATAGTGGCCATTTTGATGCATATGAGGTGATATCTCATTGTGATTTTGCTTTGCAGTTCTCTACAAATTAGTAATTTTCTGCATTCTTTCAAGTGCCTGTTGGCCACTTGAGTATTACCTTTTAAAGAAAAGTCAGTTCAATCATTGGTCCATTTTTAAATCAAATTGTTATTCTTTTTACTGAGTTTTAGGAGAGATATAGTCTATATATTAACTCCTATCAAGTATCTAATAGGCAAATATTTTTACCCATTTCTAAGGTGGCATTTTGACTCCACTAAATGTTTCCTTTAATGTTCAGAATTCTGAAGTTTGGTGTAGTTCAGTTTTTTGTTCTTTGTTGCTTGTGCATTTGCCTTCATATCCAAGAAAACAGTGTCAAGAGCAATTTGATGATCTTTTCCTCTATATTTTCTCCTGAGAGTTTTATTAGTTTTGTTTAAGTATTGAATCCTTTCAAAATACTGTTTGCATATGATGCAAAGGAAGGGCCCAAATTAATTTTTTTCATGTAGGTACTCAGTTTTCAACATGATTTGTTGAAGAGATTCTCCTTTCCCTACTGCGGTCATAGCAACCTTGTGGAAGGTCATTTGATTCTATACAAAAGGATTTATATCTGGGTTCTCACTTCTGTTTCATTATCTATTTATTAATGTTTGTCTTTGTGTCAGTGCTACATTATTTTCATAGCTTTGCATAATATATTTGAAACAGGAAGTGTAAAGCCTCTTCTTATTCTTTTCATTATTTATTTATTTATTTTTTTAAATAATAGAGACAGGGTCCAATCTGGCTTTAAACTCCTGGCCACAAGTTATCCTGGTATGTTTACGTCCCAAAGTGCTAGGATTACAAGCATAAGCTACCACACCCAGCCTTTTCTTCTTTGGAAATGGTGTTTGGTTAGTTAGAATTTCTAAACAAATTTTAGGATTTGCAAAATATTTCTGCAAAAGAAGTACCATTGGGATTTTGATAAGAGATACAGTGAATCTGTATATCACTGTTGGTATTGATACCTTAACAAAAAAAATCATCTGATCCTTTAGCAAGAATACGTTCAAGAGTGTGTTTAATTTCTACGTATTTTGGATTTAGTTAGATAAAAATACATTGTGTGATTTCAGTCTTCTTAAATTTGATAAGTTTTGTATCCTAACAGAATAAATACGCAATTGAGAATATTGTAAAAGAATATTCTGCTGCTTTTCCTGGAGAATTCTGAACATGTCTGTTAGGTTTGATTTGTCTATAATACTTAAATTTTCTGTTCTCTTATTGATCTTTTTTTTTTTTTTTTGAGACAGAGTTTCACTCTTGTTACCCTGGCTGGAGTGTGCAATCACGCGATCTCGGCTGACCGCAACCTCTGCCTCCTGGGTTCAAGCAATTCTCCTGCCTCAGCCTCCCGAGTAGCTGGGACTACAGGCATGTGCCACCATGCCCAGCTAATTTTTGTATTTTTAGTAGAGACGGGGTTTCACCTTATTGACCAGGATGGTCTCAATCTCTTGACCTCATGATCCACCCGCCTCGGCCTCCCAAAGTGCTGGGATTATAGGTGTGAGCCACCATGCCCGGCCCTCTTATTGATCTTCTATGGGATTTTTCTATTCATTATTGAAAGTGGAATCTTGGAAGTCTATAATTATTGTGTTGCTCTGTATTTCTTATTTCATTTCTGTCAATATTTGCTTCATATATGTGGAAGCAAATGTTGCTCCATACACAAACAGACACATACACACACCCATATACATATATATACATAAGACATATATATGTATGTTTGTGTGTGGAGTGTGTGTGTATATAAAACTGTTAAAGATTTTTAGCAAATGGGCCTATTTTACCATTATATCAATCTTTGCCTTTTGTGACAGTTTTTAATTAAAAATGTATCTTGTATAATATAATTGTGGCCATACCACCCAACTGTGGTTACTGTTTTCATGGAATATTTTTCTTCATTCTTTACTTTCAACCTGTTGGACTCTTTTAGACCTACAGTTGAGTGTCTTGTACACAGCATATTTTAGAATCTTGTTTGTTCTTAATCCATTCAGCCATCTTCTTTTCATTAAGGAATTTAATCCATTTATATTTAAAACAATTCCTAAAGGAAATGGCAGTACTAGTACCATCTTGTTTTTCATTGTTTTCTGTTCCTTGTAGATATGTTATCCCTCATTTCCATCTATCTTATAACTTCCGTACAGTAGACTACAAAAACTATTTATCTTTATATTCCCCAATTTAGTATTAATGTCAAAATTGATATCATTTTATATTGTGCATTTATTAATAGATTTTTGGAGATTCGTATTGTTTTTCACAGTCTATAGTGTTTTCAGTTTTATGTACCATTAGACAATTCCATATCTGTGTATATATATATTTACCTTTAACAGAGAGCTTTATATTTTCATATGGTTTTATGATGTTGTCCAGCATCATTTTATTTTTCAACACAATAGACTGCTTTTATAATTTCCTTTAGGACTGTACTAGTAGCAACAAACATTCTCAGCTTTTGTTTATTTTGGAAGTCTATTTTTCACTTATTTTTGAAGGTAAAATTATTTTTACCTTCTTATTTTTTACCACTTTTTTTTTTTAAATCAAGTATTCTTTTTTTTTTTTTTTGAGATGGAGTTTTGCTCTTGTTACCCAGACTGGAGTGCAATGGCACAATCTCAGCTCACGGCAACCTCCGCCTTCTGGGTTCAGGCAATTCTCCTGCCTCAGCCTCCTGAGTAGCTGGGATTACAGGCACGCGCCACCATGCCCAGCTAATTTTTGTATTTTTAGTAGAGACGGGGTTTCACCTCGTTGACCAGGATGGTCTCGATCTCTTGACCTGGTGATCCACCCGCCTCAGCCTCCCAAAGTGCTGGGATTATAGGCGTGAGCCACCACGCCTGACCAAATCAAGTATTATTACTAATATTTTTGGTTTTATCTCACTCACATTTTAGAATTTCTCAGCCCCTCCCTTTAAAAAAAAGAAAAACTTGCCACTTTTTACCTATATCTTCTAAGTCTCTTTTTATGAATATATTGGTCTACTGAATGATGTCCATTAAGTCCTATATTGCATCTTCATTTTTTTCCATTTTTAAAATTTTGCTTTCACAACTCAATATTTATAAATGATATTCAATTTGCTGATTTTTTTCTGCCTCATTAAGTCTGCTGTGTGGCTCTTCAGTAAATTTTTCAACACAGTTGTATTCTCCAGCTCAACAGTTTTAGTTGGGTTCTTTTTTATAGTTTAAAAAAAAAATCTTGTTGACGTATTTTCCTCATGCATGGTTTTTCTGATTTTTTTTTTTTAAACAAGGTCTTACTCTATTATCCAGGCTGGTGGAGTGCAGTGGTATGATCATAACTCACTGTAGCCTCAAACTCCTGAGCTCAAGTGATCCTTCCACCTCAGCCTACTAAGTAGCTGGGAATATAGGCACATACTACCATGTCTGGCTAATTTAAAAAAAATTTGTAGAGACAGTCTCACTGTGTTACTCAAGCTGGTCTTGAACTTTTGGTCTCAAACAATTCTCTCATCTCAGCCTCCCAAAATGCTGGAATTTCAGATGTGAGCCTCTGTGCATAGCCAGAATTTATTTTTAAATGAAGAAAAACCTGAATATTTTACTTTATGTAAACCATATTGCCCTTGTCAGCATGCCCAACCTGATTTTGTGTAGTTAATTAAATGTGTTCTGCTTTTGGTCATTGAACATGTTTAAGAGGATTTTTTAAATTCTGTGTCCAAAAAATGCAAAAATCTCCCTTTCCTTAAGGGTCAATTTCTGGAGATATGTTTCTTCAAATAAGGCAGGTTTCCTGTTTTCTGTGTATGCCCTGTGATCACATACACAAAAACAAAATTCTAAGTACTAGAATGGTGGTTTATAAAACAGCTTTGCTCTGGCAGTCTCATAGAAGCATGCTTACAGATGACACATTGCGTTTCCATTTCTGTTTTCAAGATTCTCTTCTCATCTGTAATTTTTTGAAACTGCCTATAATGAGTCTTGTTATGGGTCTGTTAGTGTTTATCCTATTTGAAATGTGTTAAGCTTCTTAATTTTTTTTTTAACATTTGAGAATTTGTCAGTTATTTTTTTTGTATTCTTCAGCTCCACAATTTCAATTTCTTTTTATACTTTTAATCTTCATGTGGGTCATGTCATTTTCTTAATTTCATGTCTGTGTTCCCGTTTACTCATTGGGCATTATTCAGATGGTTATCTCAGATTTTTCAGGTAACTTATACATCTTCATTCCTTTAAGGTTGATTTCTGGATATTTGTTTATTTATTTACTTATTTTTTTGATTGAGCCATGTTACCCTAATGTGTATGTTGCGATCTTTGGTTGAGATTTGGGCACTAAAAGTCACCTGTTGCAATATTTATAAAATGACCTCGTCCTGGGTAGCCTGACACCAATTGACTGGAGCTAGGGTTTCCATGAGTCTCTCAAACCTGTTCGCAGGATGTATGTTCTCTGGAATTTTGTGCTTAATTTCCAGTTAAAGAGGTTTACCCATGTTTCTTCTTCCTTCTTCTTCTGTCATCAGTTATTTGCTAAATCTGTTGTCTGTCTGTGGTACTGCAGCCTCTTTGCTGTATAACAATTATTTACCTTTGGTCTCAGCAGAACCAACCTGTCATTCCAAGGTTGGTTCTATTCTACCACTTCCTTTCAGCACTCTGTGTCAGGGGAGACAGAAACTAGTCTTTGAAAATTCCATCAAAACTATGGACATATGTGCCACTACTTTCCGTCTTGAAGGAGAAGCTAGGAGTTGGGAGTTTATCCCTGAAGTCATTATGGTGTGTTGAGGGGACAAAGAATTGTGGTGGATAAACGTAACAAGCGTTCCTTCCTCCTCTCTATAGCTTTTAACATGGTTTCTAGAGTTCTCACAAAGGCATTCTGTTCAGTATAGTTTTGTTATATTATATTCATGAAAAAATTAGGGCTCTCTTTATAATGCTATGTTGCTAATGTGTTTGGTGTAATTGTATAGATTAGCTTTTTAAATTATATTCACCTAAGGCTAGTAAGTTGGATAATTTATGTTTATTTTTTTCAGCTATTTCTTCTCATTTCACCCAAGACCTCTTGCCAGAGCAAGGCATAAAAGATTCATTTCAAAAAGTGATACTGAGAAGATATGGAAGCTGTGGCTTTGAGAATTTACACTTACAGAAAGATTGGGAAAGTGTGGGTGAATCTAAGGTGCAGAAAGAATGTTATAGTGGACTTAACCAGTCTTTATCAACTACCTATACCAAAATCTTTCAGTGTAGTAAACATGTGAAAGTCTTTAGTAAATTGTCAAATCTAAATAGACATAAGATAAGACATACTGGAGAGATATCTTCCAACTGTAAAGAATGTGACAGTTCCTTTTACATATCCTCAATTATAACTCCACTGCAGAGAATCCGCACTGCAGAGAAATTCTACAAGTGTAAAGAATGTGGGAAAGCCTTTAAGCACTGCTCATGCTTTTTTGAACATAATACAGCTCATAACGAAGAGAAACATTACAAATGTAAAGAGTGTGGCAAAGTCTTTAAATCCTTCTCAAGCCTTTCTAATCACATTGTAATTCATACTGGACAGAAACTCTATAAATGTGAAGAATGTGGTAAAGCTTTTAACCACAGTTCAAACCATGCCAAACATAAGAAAATTCACACTGGAGACAAACCCCATAAATGTGAAGAATGTGGCAAGGCTTTCAACTGGTTCTCCTACCTAACTCTACATAAGAGAATTCATACTGGAGAGAAACCCTACAAATGTGATGAATGTGGCAAAGCCTTTAACCAGTGTTCAAACCTCACTAAACATAAGCGGATTCATACTGGAGAGAAACCCTACAAATGTGAAGAATGTGGCAAAGCTTTTAACCGGTGCTCACACCTTATTGAACATAAAAGAATTCATACTGGAGAGAAGCCCTATAAATGTGAAGAATGTGGTAAAGTCTTTATATCTTGTTCAAGCCTTTCAAACCATAAGAGAATTCATACAAAAGAGAAATGCTACAAATCTGAAGAATGTGACAAAACCTTTAACCACTGTTCACACGTTAATGTACATGAGAAAATTCATACCTGAGAAAAATCCTACAAACCTAAAAAATGTGGCAAAGCCTTTAATACCTGCTCATGTCTTACTCAGGATCAGAGTTCATATTGAACTAAAGCATTATAAATATAATGACTGTCAAAACACCTTTCTTTTTTTTTTTTGAGACGGAGTTTCGCTCTTGTTACCCAGACTGGACTGCAATGGCAGGATCTCGACTCACCGCAACCTCTGCCTCCTGGGTTCAAGCAATTCTGCCTCAGCCTCCTGAGTAGCTGGGACTACAGGTGCGCACCACCGTGCCCAGCTAATTTTTTGTATTTTTAGTAGAGATGGGGTTTCACCTTGTTGACCAGGATGGTCTCGATCTCTTGACCTCGTGATCCACCTGCCTCTGCCTCCCAAAGTGCTGTTATTATAGGCATGAGCCACCGTGCCCAGCCGTCAAAACACTTTTCACAGAAAAAAATAATTTTCCCACAAGTTAATTTGTTCATTAATGGACCTTTAATTCTGTTTTTCTGGTCTACATAAATCTGCCCTTTTGCCAGTACAATATTGTTTAATTATTGTAACATTGTAGTAAGCATTTTTATCAAGAGTGTAAGCTACTGAATTTTCTTATTATTTTTCAGAATTCTTGTGAGTTTGATTTACTTTGCTTGTTTATATAGATTTTAGGAAGAGCTTGTCAATTTATATTAAAAGCTACATTGGAATTTGCGTTGAGTTTGTAGATAAATTTGTTGGGTATTTTGATCTTCATATTCAGTATTGTTATCTTTGAATATTGGATATTATGTCAGTTTATTTGGCTGTGATTTTTTTCAGCATTCTAAAATTTTCGGTGTATAGTATGTGCATTTATTTTGTTAAATTTATAATTGTTTTCTATGATACTATTAGTGAAATTTTAATGTAATTCTTTTGTTTATTGCTACAATATAAAAGTATTATCCAACCTTGTATGTTGATGTTGTGGCATTGATGAACTTCTTTATTTGCTCGAGTAGGTTTTTTGTTTGTTTTTTTGTTTTGTTTTTTTGAGATGGAGTCTCACACTTTCACCCGGGCTGGAGTGCAATGGTACAATCTCGGCTCACTGTAACATCTACCTTCTGGGTTCACACGATTCTCCTGCCTCAGCCTCCCAAGTAGCTGGGATTACAGGCAGATATTACCACACTCAGCTAATTTTTTGTATCTTTAGTAGAGATAGGGTTTCACTGTGTTGGCCAGACTGCTCTTGAACTCCTGACCTCGTGATCCACCCGCCTCGGCCTCCCTCAGTGCTGAGATTACAGGTGTGAGCCACCACATCCGGCCTCAAATAGGTTTTTAATGAATTTCTTACGCCTTTAAAATACAACATTTCATTCCTGTAATTCCAGCACTTTGGGAGGCCAAGGCGGGCGGATCATGAAGTCAGGAGTTCGAGAGCAGCCTGACCAATATGATGAAACCCCATCTCTGGTAAAAATACAAAAAATTAGCTGGGCATCATGTCATGTGCCTGTAATCCCAGCTACTTGGGAGGCTGAGGTAGGAGGATCACTTGAACCTGGGAGGTGGAGGTTGCAGTGAGCTGAGATCATGCCACTGCACTCCAGCCTGGGTGACAGAGCAAGACTGTCTCAAAAAAAAAAACAAAAGGGACCAGGCACAGTGTCTCATGCCTGTAATCCCAACACTTTGGGAGGCCACAGTGGGCACATCACAAGGTCAGGAGTTTAAGATCAGCCTGGCCAATGTGGTGAAACCTCATCTCTACTAAAAATACACACACACAAAATTAGCCAGGTGTGGTGGCACATGCCTGTGATCCGAGTTACTCAGGCTGAGGTAGGAGAATCCTTGAACTCAGGAGGCAGAGGTTGCAGTGAGCTGAGATCACGCCATTGCACTCCAGCCTGGGCAACGAGAGTGAAACTCCGTCTCAAAAAAAAAATACCTTATGGCAATAAAAGACTGTTCTAATCTGTTGCATTTTATTGATTTTTCTAGTGTAACTTTGTGGCTGATACCTCCAGTACAATGGTGAATAGTGGTAAAAGTCGAAATTCTCGTCCTGTTTTCAAACACAGAGAAAGCGGCCAGTCATTCACCATTGAGTATATTAGCTTTTGGTGTGGGGTTTTTCTTCTTGGCTCACTGCAGCCTCAACTTCTTAAGCTCAAATGATCCTCCCACTTCAGCCAACTGAGTAGCTGGGACAAGCATGTACCATGATGCCCAGATACTTTTTTTCTAAATTTTTTGTGAAGATGGGGTCTCCCTATCTTGTCCAGAATGGTCTTGAACTCCTGGCTTTATGCAGTCTTTCACCTTGGCCTCCCAAGTTCTGGGTTACAGGTGTAAGCCACTGGACCTGGCTGATTTTGGTTTTCCATAGATGCCTTTTAGCAGGTCTCAAAAGTTTTCTAATAAGTTTTCTTGTTGTTCTATCATTCATAGGTGTTGAATTTGTCAGACTTCTATTTAAATTACATTTTTAGTTCAGCTAATACTGTGTAATATTAAATCAATATTGCATTGTGGAAATATTTTACTTAGTCATGGTATGTAATCGTTTTTATATGTTTTTGTATTTTTTTAATGATTCTGAGAATTTCTGTGTCTAGATTTAGGATGTTATTTCTTAGTCATCTTGTGATTTTTTTGCCTCATTTTGGTATTATGGTAATACTGGCTAACAGATGAATTAAGAAATGTTACCTCTAATACTGCTTGAAGTTTTTGTGAGAAAATTGGTATTTTTCATTAAATGTTGATGAAATTGGCTGGGCGTGTTGGCTCACACCTATAATCCCAGCACTTTGGGACATCAAGGCAGGTGGATCATGCGGTCAGGAGTTCAAGTCCAGTCTGGCCAACATGGTGAAACCCTGTCTCTACTAAAAATACAAAAAATCAGCTGGGTGTGGTGGCACATGCCTGTAGTCCCAGCTACTCGGGAGGCTGAGGCAGAAGAATTGCTTGAACCCAGGAGGCGGAGGTTGCAGTGAGCTAAGACCATGCCACTGTACTCTAGCCTAGGCAACAGAGAGAGACCCCATCTTAATAAAAAAAAAGTTCATTAAATTTACAACTTAAGCAGTTTATAACAGGTATTCTATCTAAAAATACTTATTTTTTTGTTATAGGGATATAAATATATTTATTTTATATAAATAATAAAACAATTCATAGAATGTTTCTTCACTTTTGTAATCCACCCCTATTAATATTTTTTATTTTAGTATGTCATGAAAACTTATTCTAGGCACTTGACGTGGAGTGATTTGAAATAAAAATGTAGAATGAGTCCTGTACTCAAATCAACTCAAAATTTTCTTTTTAGGATGAAGAATATGAATATAGTTATGTTACAGAACGTTTGTGTTTACCGTGTGAAACAGAGTTACTGAATGTAAAAATAATCAGTGAAACTGCCGTTTGATTTTGGAATGGATGAAGTAGGCAAATGCCCTACCTTCTATTTTTATCAATATTTGGATAAGACGGAAAAATAAATTTTAACAAGATACACAGAATAATCTTGTATTTGAAGAATGCTGTGAAAAAAGATAATTTGAACAAAATAGTATTTGGCACATACAATGTGTTAGGTACTATTCTAAGCCATTAAACATTTTTATGCTTAATACCTAAGAGTTTAAAGTGAAGAAATCAAAGATTGATTCATTGAAAAAGAAAAATTGAATTTTAAAAAATTATATTTTTAATTGAATAATAGTAATATATCTGTCTAAAATGTAATATTTTTATATGTATTTACGTTGTAAAATGATTAAATCAAGTTAGTGTTATCACCACATATTTTTTTTGTGGTGAAAACATTTGAAAATAGTGTTTATGGGCCGGGCGCGGTGGCTCACGCCTGTAATCCCAACACTTTGGGAGGCTGAGGCAGGCGGATCACAAGGTCAGGAGGTCGAGACCATCCTGGCCAACATGGTGAAACCCCGTCTCTACTAAAAATACAAAAAAAATTAGCTGGGCATGGTGGCGCGCGCCTGTAATCCCAGCTACTCAGGAGGCTGAGGCAGGAGAATTGCTTGAACCCGGGAGACGGAGGTTGCAGTGAGCCGAGATTGCGCCATTGCACTCCAGCCTGGCACCTGGCGACAGAGCGAGACTCTGTCCCCCAAAAAACAAAAAGTGTTTATGGCAATTTTGAAATACACATTATTTATTGTAGTCTCCGTTCTATGCAATTGATCATTAAATCTTATTTCTTGTCATTGAAACTTGGCACATTTTGAAGAACATTTCCCCTCTTTATTCACTCCATCTCCTAGCCTCTGTCACATTTTCATTCATAATAGGTAACATTAAGCTCATTATGGAAATTACCTTTTTGGTGTCCAACAACTCAATGGTCATAAATAATATTAACTTTGTTGGAAAATTGTATGAATTAGGCATAGGAATAAATGGCAGGTATTTTTGCCAGTAAAGAAAGGATGCCCATTATTTTCAAATATCAGATATAATATTTTAAGTGGTAAAGTTTTAGGCCTAAAATATGTCATTGAATTTATTACTGCAGAAACCTAGCAGGTCATATTTTCCAAACATTGTAAATTACAGTTGAAATTATTGTCTAAAATGTAACCAGCAAGTACTGTCTGACCACATGAAAACTCCATTGAAATTTAAAAAATTAATTTATGGTTCAAATGGAAGACTCAGATTTTTTTCATGGATTCAGGGAAGTGCCAATGAGGAAGCATGGTGATTGAAGCCAAAAATTTGAATTCAGGTAAATCTGCCAATGTTTTCTCAGTGGTGTAGAAAAACAGTAATTTTGGTGATACATAGGTACTGTTCTCTGAACAAGAGTACATTTATTTCAGAAATTTGTGCAAAATGTACAATCAGTTTTCTATTAAAGTCACACCCTACAAATTATTATTATTTTACAGTATTTTGAGGAAAGGATGTGTTCTAAATAAAGTAGTGAGATTTCTTGTCTGTTAAAAAAATTGTGTAGGCAGAGCTTGGTGGCTCACGCCTGTAATCCCAGCACTTTGGGAGGCCGAAGCGTGTGGATCACGAGGTCAAGAGATCGAGACCATCCTGGTCAACATGGTGAAACCCCGTCTCTACTAAAAATACAAAAAATTAGCTGGGCATGGTGGCGCGTGCCTGTAATCCCAGCTACTCAGGAGGCTGAGGCAGGAGAATTGCCTGAACCCAGGAGGCGGAGGTTGTGGTGAGCCGAGATGGCGCCATTGCACTCCAGCCTGGGTAACAAGAGCGAAACTCCGTCTCAAAAAAAAAATTATGTAAAATATATTTCATGTGTACACTGTTGACATTTGTGCTTGTTGGAAAAATAATATAGATTCTGCACATTTTAAATGTAGAAAGATAAAATTCTCAGAAAGTTGTAAGAATCTTTACTGTATGGAGTTGAAAGTAAAATATGAGAATTTTCCAGCTAGAGAAGCAAACCAAAGAAACAGTTTAGAAAAATAATCGACAGAGAAGTAAATGCACCTCTTAGATGTGGGTGATCACAGTTGCCAAATCCATGTGTGTGTCCCAGCTTGCCATAAAGCAAATTTTAAAAACGGAGACCTAAACTGACTGCAGACGTCTCATATGTAATACCTCCCATAAGAAAATTAAAACTTATGTAACACACAGTTACAGGACTTGTTTTTTTAAATGTTTCAGTCAACACAATGAGGAAAATAGGGAATAAAAGCTAATAATGTTGAAAGAACCAGACTACAAGCTTGACAAGCCATATTTGAAAAAAGCCAAATATAAACAGTTGGAAATACAGTTTACTTAATGTACAACATATTGGTTAAATACTAAATTAGTCTGAGCTGTTGAGATGAGTGAACTGAAATACTAAGCATAATTAATACCGTTAAATACAGTAAAAAGAGAAGAGACCCCCCACCCCAGCAGGAGGGACTCAGCCTGGCCCCTGGACCCCCAGAGTCCCAGCCCCACCCCAGCAGGAGAGGCTCAGCCTGGCCCCTGGACCCCCGGAGTCCCAGCCCCACCCCAGCAGGAGGGGCTCAGCCTGGCCCCTGGACCCCCGGAGTCCCAGCCCCACCCCAGCAGGAGGGGCTCAGCCTGGCCCCTGGACCCCCGGAGTCCCAGCCTTGAGGCAGTCTCCAAGCCTTCGGGAGTGCTTCTGAAGGTAAGTTGGGCAGATTTCTGCAGGACACAACGCACCCCTTGTTTTCGTGTCCCTCAAACCTTCAAGATGGATGAGCTCCTGGCTGAGATGCAGCAGACCGAACAAATTTCCTCCAGGCTCCCCAGAGAGCCCCTGGAATGGCCGACGGCCGCGTTTGAGAACTGGGCCCAGGAGTGTCCTGCAGCTGGAGAGCCTGTGAATTATAAGGAGACTGGTCCCAGTAATTCATGTCTGAAGTTCAGGTCCCCTGGTTGTTTCCTGAACCGCTAGGCTGAGGACTATTTGGATCAATGAGAGGAGAAGCTATGGCTGGGACAGCCTGAGGGAACAGCAGCCTGATCACTGGATGATGAAAATCACCCGGAGAAGGGTCTGCAGCACATGGCCAGCGACTTCGTGGCCAAAGTGGATGACCGCAAATTAGCTAATTCTGAGGGTACCTCAGATGCCTGGTTGACTGTCCATAAGACCAGTAAACTTAACTGCCCTTAACAAGGAGTCTGAACAGGCCAAGTCCGCTGCAGAGCTGCAGAGGTGGAGGAGATGGCAAAGCGGGATGCTGAGACTCGCCCCTGGCTTTCTGACTACGATGACCTCACATCAGCGTTGGGGGAGCAGTGGAGGAAGGGTTTACAGCGAGCCTATGTAAACTGGTTGTAAGTAATGTATGAAAGAAATCAGGAACAAAGAACTGCGGAAGCCACGGGAAGCCTCTGGGGAGTGTCCCCAGGAACAGAGTGACCTAAGCTCTATATTCTAAACAAGTGCCCAAGGACGTAACTCCCTTGAAGCCCTGGAAAGTAACCAGGCATGTAGGCTCCTTGCTAAGCCCCTCCACCGGCTGCACTGTCTGTTGAGAAGCATAAGCTTTCAGTTCTTGAGAAACACACAAACCACCACTGCTATCGATCTTGTGTTTGATGCACAGCCTCGCTCTCTCTGAGTCACCCTGCCACCTGCACTACAGATAAAAGTGATTCTGTTCAGTGAATATTGTGGAAACCAGAGCGCCGGGCCTTCACTGCCTGCATTACGAGTGATGGTCCCCTGGTCCCACTTTGATTCTTAATCTTTTTCTCATTCCTTTGTCACCACCAAACTCGGGGTACCACGGGTCGGGTGTAGGGCTGGTTCCCTACAATCAGCTTCCTATGGTAAGGGGTTCCAGTGGAAGGAGGAGGACCCCCTGCGTGATCGCCCTCAGCCTCTCAAAGGCTGGCAGCGACTTCAGGAGAGGGTGCTGCATTTTGCGGCAGCTGGGCAGCAGGATCCTAGCACACGGAAGCTTGGCAGTATCTGGGTTCCACCCAGGCAGAGGATGAACCAGAACTGTTAGCCGTCCTCACCTAACTGAACGCTGCAGATGACCGAGGGTGCCCGGCTTCTGCAGGGAAAGCAGCTTCTATTACACAAAGCTGTAAAATTACTCAAACAGCAGGCAGAATGCATCTACATTTTACCTGCTTGAAACTCATTGATAATTTACTTTGGGGATTTTTCTCTTCTATGATTAATTCATAATCCATTCTACTTTTCCCTTCCTTTTCCTGCTGATCACTACTTTTCTTAGGGATAGTTGCCTGGAAGAGACTGACTTTCCACCGGTGTTTGTTACGATTCCATTCTAATGCTGCGTAAATTGGCAGCCGTCCAACTCTCAACCGTCATCTCTTCCCTTTCTCAGTTCTTGTTCTCATGAGCTGTCTCTGGGCGCTGGCAGGGACCCTTTGTCCCACTCAGCCCAGAATGAGCCGAGTCCCTGAGTGGCCAGCCCTGCGGGTGGGTAACAAAGGTCTTTTACTTGCGACGAGGGTCCACCATCAGGCCCTCACGTTGCACCATTGGTCCACCACAGATCACTCGCTGGGCCTCCCCTTGCTGAGTACTCTTGCATGCACGGTGTAGCTGAGAGCTGTATACAGCTCCTGGGTGTCTTGGGAGGGTCGAAGATTTAAAGCCAGGGGCCCATTTGAGGCTGACAGTACACCCGTGGGTTGTGAGGTGACCTGGCCTTGCTGTGTGCCCCTCATCTATGCTGTCCGCCTGTCACATCAGTCAGGTGTTGGCCACCTGCGAGGTGACTGAGGATAAGGCCAGTGTGGGGGCATCCACGCAGGCCTGGGTGGACAAGGGTAGTCAGGGACCAGGGAGAACAGACATGCAGGGGAGGTGGGGGCTGCTCAGCACATGTGCCTCAGGTCCTCTGGTCTCCACACCTGGGCTCAGGCAGCCACTTAGAAGCTGCAGGACCTTTTTTTTTTCTTTAAGAGATTGGGGTCTTGCTTTGTGGCCCAGGCTAGAGTGCAGTGGCACAATCACAACTCGCTGCAGCCTCTAAGTCCCAGGTGCAGACGATCCTCCCACCTCAGCCTCCTGAGTGGCTGGGACTGCAGGTGCACGCCACCATGCCCAGCTAATTTTTTATGAAGATGGGGTCTCACCATGTTGCCCAGGCTGGTCTTGAATTCCTGTGCTCAAGCCATCCTCCCACCTCGGCCTCCCAAAGTGCTGTGATGACAGGCATGAGTCACCATGCCCAGCCCTGCAGGACCTTTTTAATACATAAAGGTGGGAATGTTGTACGTGGTAGAATGAATTCAATGTGTAAAATGCTCGCTAGAGGGCCTGGCACATGATGGGTGCTAAATAAATCGTGGTTATCGTCGTCACCATTGCCAGTTCTATGTCAGCATTACTACTGGTAATTACTGTTATCAGCATCATCACCACTTACGGATGAGGTGAAGTCACCAGCCTGAGGTTCACAGGAGAGAAATGCAAGGCCAGAATTCCAGCTCAGACCCTGAGATCTCAGAGCCTTTTCTCATCTCCGCTCTTCTCCACTGCTTGCGGAAGGAAGGGCTGCAGATCTTGCTCTGAGCTCCTGACACCCAAGTCGTGAAGGAGTCCTGAGCTTCAGGGCCTGGTGGAGAAGAAGCACTGGTTACTGGCAGAAAAAGAAAGGGATGCCTATGTGGGCCAGAGAGAGTTTCCTTCCATGGGGCCCACCAAATAGAGGATGGGGTGGGATAAGCCCTCAGAAGCCCGGGAGTTAATCAGCCTTGAGGGCTTCAGGGTTGTGATCGCATTTCTGAATTAGTTACACCATTTCACAGCAATAGCTCCATTTTAATTCATAATTCTTACCAAAAGTGATTTTTCTTTGAAAACTTTTTCCTCAGAAGATACAGGAGTGTTATTCCTTTATCAGCTTAAAGTAATCAATTCTGTATTTCTGGAATTTTGTTTTGTGTCTTTGTGCTTTTTAAAGCACCTGGGTTTTTTTGTTGTTTTTTGAGACAGAGTCTCACTGTGTCACCCAGGCTGGAGTGCAGTGTTGTGATACCGACTCACTGCAAACTCTGCCTCCTGGGTTCAAGCGATTTGCATGTCTGAGTAGCTGGGATTACAGGTGTGCGCCACCACACCCAGCTAATTTTTGTATTTTTAGTAGAGATGGGGTTTCGCCATGTTAGCCAGGTTGGTCTTGAACTCCCAGCCTCAAGTGATCCACCCACCACAGCCTCCCAAAGGGCTGGGATCACAGGCAGGAGCCGCTGTGTGTGGGCCAGCTGGTGTTTAAAGCTAAAAATTACACGTATTATGAAAACACTAATGATATACCCATAAGGGGAGAATAGGGCACATAATTTGTTTGTTACAAGATATAAAATTCTCACAGCTTTTCCTCTGGTTTGTCATTCTTTTCCTCTCAATAAAGTTTTTTTTAATGCCTGATAGCTTATTCATTTTAAAGACCTGCCGGGTCACTTAAAGTGAGATCATTCTGTTGGAACGAGGACAGTGCTGCACAAAACCTCTCTGTGGCATCTTGGACTTTACTTTGCAAAACAGATACCAAGTGTTGGCCTTATGAAGGACTATTTCCGCATGTGATTTCAGAGACGCTGAAAAGACCTACTACTTTCCTTGTACTCAGTATTACACAGAAAGACTTAAATGTTTCTAAGTCTTGAAGATTTTCGTCATGAGTTTCTAATCAAATCTAGGATTAAAAGTAGCTGCCATCCAGGAAGTGACCAGGGTTTCCAGCCAGCCAACCGAACAGCCTGGAGGAAGGACTAGTTACTCCTGGGCCTCCGACATGGCTGACAGGAAACTAACCACGGTTACATCATCCTCTCACCTAAGAAAAAACATTCTGGCTTTGGCAGTTATGAAGACAGCTGCTGTAAACATTCATGTGCAGATTTTTGTATGGATGCAGGTTTTCACCTCTTTTGGGGGAGGGCCAAGGAGTATGATTGCTAGGTTGTTTGTAAGTGCAGATCTCGATTTGCAAGACACTGGCAAATGGTGTTTCAGACTGGCTGTACCGTTTTCCATTTACAGCAGCAGTAAGTGAGCGTTTCTGTTACTCCACATCCTCACAGCGTTTGGTAGTCAGCGTTTCAGATTTCATCCATTCTGATGTGTGCGGTGCTTCGTCGTTGTTTCAATTTCCAGTTCCTTAATGACATATGACGTTGAGCATCTTTTCATATGCTTATTTGCCGTCCTTAATGTTCTTCACTAAGGTATCTGTTCAGATCTTTTGCCATTTTATGCTTGGGTTGTTCATTTCTTATTGAAAGTTTTAAGAGCTTTTTTGTGGATTTTGGATACAAGTTCTTTATCAACTGCTTGTTTTGCAAAAAATTTTTTGAGACAGAGTCTTGCCCTGTTGCCCAGGCTGGAGTGCAGTGGTACAGAATCTCAGCTCACTGCAACCTCCGCCTCCTGGGTTCAAGCAATTCTCCTGCCTCAGCCTCCTGAGTAGCTGCGACTACAGGCACGCGCCACCACACCTAGCTAATTTTTTATTTTTTATTTTATTTATTTATTTATTTATTTTTGAGACAGAGTTTCGCTCTTGTTACCCAGGCTGGAGTGCAATGGTGCGATCTCGGCTCACCGCAACCTCTGCCTCCTGGGTTCAAGCAATTCTCCTACCTCAGCCTCCCGAGTAGCTGGGATTACAGGCGCGCACCACCATGCCCTGCTAATTTTTGTATTTTTAGTAGAGACGGGGTTTCACCATGTTGACCCGGATGGTCTCTATCTCTTGACCTCGTGATCCACCCGCCTCAGCCTCCCAAAGTGCTGGGATTATAGGCGTGAGCCACCGCGCCCGGCCTATTTTTTATTTTTAATAGAGACAGGGTTTCATCATGTTGACCAGGCCGGTCTCTAATTCCAGGTGATCTGTTGTTTTAAAATGAGGATTGATGAAGAAAAAAGTATCATGATCTGAGTTCAGATACCCTGCTGTTGTATGTATGGCTGCAAAGACCCTGCGTTCTCAGCAGCCTCCACAGCAGCTGTCTCAGAAGGTTGGTCCTGATGTTACCACAGCTGCTGTTCATAGAGCCTGGCGCTCCTTCCAGTTTAGTGTCTTCTGCTTAGGTGTGTGTCTGTGCTCTGCTCTGCTCGCCTCACTGATGGTGGTATCTGCCGGAGTGCCTGCTGTTTCTCGGGAACCCACTGTGTAACTGCATTTCGGAGGGTCTTTAAGTATTGCAGCCCTGCTGTCTAAGTCACTGTATTCTGGCCACATGTGTGTGCTGTCAGATCCCATATTCATCCACTCCAGTGGAATTCCTTGAAGAATTGTAGTTACTTGTAGGTCTCCTCATTCTGAGGTTGCTGGGACTGCTTATATGAAGCTGAGCATCTTGCCTTTGCTTTTCTTCATGTTATTCCTGTATTTTGAAGTCTGATACTACTTTTTTAATAATGTGGATACTTGCTATAGCAGGTGGCTTAACATATATTAGTGAACTTAACCCTTTAAACAGTTTTATAAAGTAGGTATGTGATCCCTGTTTTACAGATGGGGAAACTGAGGCTCCGGGAGTTTGAATAGCTCCCTTAACTTTACACAAGTCCCTGGTATACCTTCAATCTTAACCTGCTCCAGGCTGGGTGGTGGCTCACGCCTGTCATCTGATCAGTTGGGCCAGGAGTTGAAGACCAGCTTGGGCTGCATAGCAACACCCGTGCGTACCAAAAATATAAAAATTATCTGAGTGTGGTAGCAGATGCCTGTAGTCCCAACTACTGGGAGTCTAAGGTGGGAGAATGATTTGAGCCCGGGATGTGGAGGCTGCAGTAATCCAAAATTGTACCACTGCACTCCAGCCTGGGCACTAGAGCCAGGTAGTGTCTAAAAATATCTTAGTTTGGCCCTCTGCCTCTAAGGTGTGTACACTTACCTCATAAACTACTTGGTGTCTCTGTTAGCATCTACAAAGATACATGTCCCATTCTGAGTTTGTTTTCTGTTTAATGGAAGGAAATGAGCTCAAATAGACCCTTGGTGGGGAACAGAACTAGCTGGAGTATGGCTTTCTCGGTCCTGTACCTCACCTTTGCAGGTGTCAGAGTTACTGAGGGGCCTCAGCAGTGGGAGAGCTTGACCAGTCCTCACCTGAAAGATTTGTTATGAAAAAATAACCCTAAATAATCCTCTCACCTTTTGCAGGAAGGATTTGTCTTAATATTTTCTCTGGACTTTCTCTTACAGGTTCCTGTTTCCCAAATATAGACGTTAATAAAGATAATACTGCTACCCTGTTGCCAAACAGTAATCATTTTTCTTCTGTCTGTAAGTACAAAAGAAATGCATACCTTAAAAAGTGTCCTGGTGACTGCCGAGTTTAAAACAAGGAAACTGAGGCCAGTATAAGAACAATTAGATGCCAATTTATTTATCTCCCGGATGAGGTTCTGTGGTCCTGGGGAAAGGGGCCAGAGAAGTCACACTTGACTTCTCAGGGCAGGGGGTTCTATGGGGGGTTCGGGGGAGCTGGCCTAGGATTCATGGGGTGGGCTGCCATTGGGTAAGGCTCAGCGGGATTTCTTCAATTTTCGCGGGTTCAGCTGTATAGTTTAGTGCTGAGAGGGCACAGTCTAGTACTGGATGCAGACCTGGGGGCAGAATGCAGAAGTGGGCGAGGGGAGCCCACATGGAGGAGCCAGATGCTGAGTCATGTGTTCTGCCTGATAAGCTGTTATCAGGCATAGAGAGGGGTGGGTGTTGTTCATCCGGCTCCTAGCGAGGCTGTCAGCCTTACAAAAAGTAAATGAGATGACAAGTCATACAGCTCTTTATAAACTGAAAGTCTCCTCTTTCATACCCTTCTCTCCAAACCCACTCCCTTCTTAGAAGAAACTATTGTTAAAAGGTTGGCATCTATTCTTCTGGATTCTTAAAATGAATTTGTAAATTATACACATGAAGTTTTTTTTAACAAATTACATTATACTACGCCATTTTAAAATTTTCTGTTTCTCAAACTGTGTGTCATTGACATCTTTCCATACGAGTGCACATAATTGTAATTTACTATGACTAATGTCTTAAAAGTATGGACTACAATTTTTTTACTGTTCCTTCTCTGAAGAAATTTGGATCTCTTCAGTTTCACTATTATAAATAATGCTAAGTATGATCCTGTTATGCAGTTTACTACACTGATATCTAACTGCTCAATTTGCTTTATTTCTTTTAGTCAGAAAACATGCTGTTTTTAACAAATTATTACTATTATTATTATTCTTATTATTTTGAGACGGAGTTTCGCTCTTGTTACCCAGGCTGGAGTGCAATGGCACGATCTCGGCTCACCGCAACCTCCGCCTCCTGGGTTCAGGCAATTCTCCTGCCTCAGCCTCCTGAGTAGCTGGGATTACAGGCACGCGCCACCGTGCCCAGCTAATTTTTTGTATTTTTAGTAGAGACGGGGTTTCACTATGTTGACCAGGATGGTCTTGATCTCTTGACCTCATGATCCACCCGCCTCGGCCTCCCAACGTGTTGGGATTACAGGCTTGAGCCACCGCGCCCAGCCTTAACAAATTATTTTATGAGAGTTATTGATGTATGAAGACATTAATGAAGAAACTGGATTTCAAGGTTATTCATTTCAGTATTCTTGCAGAAGAATCATAAAATTTAGTAAATATTGTACACACTCCACTAGATTCTCACAAGTCTGTGTGCCTGTAGCAATTTAAATGTAAATGTTTATGCCTGTAATCCCAGCCTTTTGGGAGGCTAAGGTGGGAAGGTCACTTGAAGCCAGGAATTTGAGATCAACCTGGGCAAGAGAGAAAACCCTGTCTCTATAAAAATTTCTCAAAAAATAGCTGGGCATGGTCACGTGCCCCTGTAGTGCTAGCTACTCGGGAAGCTGAGGCCACAGGATCACTTGAGCCTGGGAGTTCCAGCCTGCAGTGAGCTATGATTGTAACACTGTACTCCAACCTGGGTAACAAAATGAGACCCTATCTCAAAAAATAAAATGGAATAACTCTTAGCACTGTTTTGCTCCCTCTGTTCAGTGAAAGTATGACTTTCTCTTCAAAACTTCTGACTCTAGGCATTATTGGTTGGGCTTCAGAGAGAATGAGCTTTGCTGTTATATGTATTTCTCTTCAACTATGGGCTGTATCTGATAAGTATTATAGAACTGGACATGGCCCTTTACATAAATTTTTTGGCTAAAAATTCAAACTAATGAATTTAAGGTAGGATTCTACCACTCTGGACAAAAAGATTAAGCCTAATCTATTAGACAAAGTGATGCCTATAATAGACAACGTTGCATTTTATCTTTCAAAATTGCCAAATGACTAGATTTAAAATGTTTTCACCATAAAAAATTATAAATATTGGAGACGATGGATTTGCTGATCAGCTCGACTTAATCATTCCACAATGTAAACATATCAAAATATTACATTGGACCACATACTGTACATATAGAATTATTATTTGTCAATTATAAAATAAGTGTTTGGTAGAATTCACTGGAGCATCTCTCTAGGCCTGGTGCTGAGTATTTTAGATGGGACTTCCTCTCCCATTTATCCGACCAAATGCTAAATTAGGTGCCACCTTGAGGGGATGAGGCTGATATAATCAAAGTCCCAAACCTTAGGGTAATGAACAGGGATGCTTCCTGGCTGGGCCTGATTCAGTCTGGCAGGTAAAATACCAATTCTTTTTCTTTGCATGGCTGGGCCTGTTGGGATCATGGCAGTCTTCTCTCCCACCTCAAGAGCTCTCAAGTTCTTCAGAAGTTCTCATAATCTCAAGATGGTAACCTCTCTGGGTTCTAAGGCCCACAACAAGAACTGTCCCATTTTGTGCCAGACATAGAGAACTCATGCATCTGAATGACCAAAGAAAAGCATGAGAAGGAATACAAAATCTGTGCCAGGCCATTCACACTGTTTCACTAGTGCCCTGAGGTCCACATGGATTTCAGGAAAAAAAAGCATGTCAAGCCTGTGGCAAACTGAAAATGTCCTTCAGACATGCCTTTTAGACCTGAGTGTGGGCTGCCCATCCAGGTTCACGATTCAGGATTGTCTTTTAAAGATGGTATGTTAAAGTCAGATGTCAGTAACAAATACAGCATGCAGAAGATGAGAGAGGAATTTCTAACTCAGATGGAACATGACGAGATGGCCTGCCCGGGAAGGCCACGTCTACCAGTGACGGCCTGCCGGGGAAAGCCACGTCTACCAGTGACGGCCTGCCGGGGAAAGCCACGTCTACCAGTGACGGCCTGCCGGGGAAAGCCACGTCTACCAGTGACGGCCTGCCGGGGAAAGCCACGTCTACCAGTGACGGCCTGCCGGGGAAAGCCACGTCTACCAGTGACGGCCTGCCGGGGAAAGCCACGTCTACCAGTGACATGCTGCTCATGCTGCCTTGAACTAGATGCAATTACCTGAAGAATGAACGGTCCCATCGGAGTGAGATTGTATCTCCAGGTAAGAGATTGTATCTTCCAGGTGAAGATATGGCATTGCTTCTGCACGTGGAGAGAGGCCTCCTCTTCCCACACTGCACGAGTGGGGCTTATTCCTGTCCCTTGGTTTCACCGCCAGCTCCACATGCATCCCAGCCCTTCCTCCTTTGCTGTATTATGTCCACTGCTTTCTGACTGCTCTCTCCACCCCCCGGCATCTCACACAGCACATGCTCTGTTGGTTCTGACGAGTAGTTTGAAATTGGGCTCATGCAATAGAAATGTTTTTCAGTGGGAGACTTTGAGCCCATTTATAGGCAAAACATAATATTTGGGCCACTTAATTGAGATAAGAGAAAAGTAGTGTCAGTGATATTGCCTCAGGCTTGTTAGAACGGCTCTTATCAAAAGGACCGATGGTAAGTGTTGGTGAGAATGTGGAGAAAAGGGGACTCTCACCCAGTGTTGGTAGAAACATAGAACAGCCATCCAGGAAAACATTATGGATGTTCATAAAAGACAGAAAATAAAAGTCCTATATTGTTATGGGATGCTTGGGGTATTGCTTTGCCAGCCAGAAACCTGTGTCCAGTGGTGCCTTCACCCGGTTTTTGCTCAGGCCCATTGGGCCCACCTGGCCTGCCAGGCTGTGCTCAGCTTATGCTACCCGCGTGGATCCCATGCCTGCCAAGGGCAAGAGGGGCGGCAAGGGGTGTGTGACTGAGCGAGCACAGAGTCCAGCCATTGCACATGAAGGCACATGGGCTGCAGGGGGACGGGCGGCTTCAGGTGCTGGCACGGCACGGGCTGCGGGGGACGGGCGGCTCCAGGTGCTGGCACGGCACGGGCTGCGGGGGGGCGGGCGGCTCCAGGTGCTGGCACGGCACGGGCTGCGGGGGGGCGGGCGGCTCCAGGTGCTGGCACGGCACGGGCTGCGGGGGGGCGGGCGGCTCCAGGTGCTGGCACGGCACTGGCTCCCTGTGAGTCCACAGCTGGACCCTGTAGTCTAAGCAGCTCCCTGTGAGTCTAAGCAGCTTCCTTGGCTGGAACCAGGGAACACAGTGGTGCCCAGAAGCCTGGAGACAGCAGGAACTGCAGAGCCCCAATGAGGGTGTCACAGCCTTGGTCTGGGGAGCTCTTAAGTCTGGGTTCCCTGAAGGGTCACAGTTCTTCTCTCCTCTCTTCTTATCACCTGCAATATGGCCAGCAATGGTGTGTTCCAGCCTTACTTGTGTTACAGCTCTTTTAGCCCCATCATTTGACAGGTCCCAAATTCTTATCCTGCGACCAGGAAGAATGAGGTCTGCAGACAAGTGGATGAGTTTTATTGAGTGACAAAACAGCACGGAGAAGATTAGCAGTGGGTAGCTTCTTTCCACAGCCAGGGTGTCCCAATGAGTGTTCAGGTTTTAGCAGAGAGGAGACCCTGGGTGGGTCGCTCGTCTCTGCAGCTGGTCATCCCATCATCTCCTTGAGACTTGCTGACTCTGAGATCCAGCTTTTACATGCTTCAGAGGGGAGAAAGTCCATGCCGATTGGTCTGTGGGTGGCAATGGGTGGGCTCGGAAAAACCACCACCAGCTACCACTTTAGTCTGTGGGACTGGCAGCCGGACCCCAGACTTCAGGCCCTCCCCAGTGGGAAAGTGGGGCTTCACTGGGGACCCATACCCTTCCACCCAGGAGGCTGTCCAACTCCTGCTGTCATTCATGGTGCCCAGGCTGTTTGTGCCAAGCTGCCCTCAGCCTCCCCTCGGCCTCCCTCCCATGTTCGTTGGTGCCCGTCTGGAGGGGGCTGAGGTAGCAGGTTGCCGGCAACATCAGCACTGCCCCGAGTGTGCACACACCCAGCCAGTTGGAACGTGAATGGGCTCAAACTCAGCTTTTCTCTGTGCTTGGAGCAGAGGCCAACAGTGAGGCGAAGTCAGACAGCTTGGAGCAAGCACTTCCAAGCCAGTGGGGATGTGGGGACTTTCTCGGGCCCTCGAGGGTGCAGAGATGCCTGGGTCTGCAGCTGTGACAGCCGCGCCCTAGAGGTGGGGGCTCCTGCCTGCTCCAGCTCCCACGAGCACAGGGGTGCCCAGCTTACCTATGGATCAACCCCCAAGAACATTTATAATTTCTCTAGAATGGCATCACCCTTCTGGCAGCTGAAGGAGACCCTGGGAATCTTCTTTCAGAGGGCCCTGGGTCAGGGATGCTGGCCTGGCTCTGAGACAGACAACCTTCTGCCCTCCCTGTGCCTCCTGGGTCAAGACTTGGAAACCTCACCAGGATGCACTGCCAGGGGCAACAGGTCAAGGACGGGGTCCCCTTGGGAGGTACAAGTGGTCTGGGGCTCCCAGGAGAATTTAGAACTTTCTGCAGACAGATGCCTCTTTTTCCTCATTTTTGGTTGAACTGATACACTGGGTGGTGAGTTAAACTTTACATATATATATATATTCATTTTACATAAGATGCATATTTAAACAATCAGACCCTGGATTTGAAGGGAAAAGTATTTTAGATGCATTCTTTTCTTTGAAGTGTCATTTAGTCCTATGTATGAACAGATTTGCCCTATGTGTAACAACTATGTAGAAGAAAAGTTATGAAATTGTTTTGCTTTTACAATTCTATATTAGACAACATTAAAATTAACTCATTAAACAATCCATGCAAGGGTATCATGGTTTTTTGTTATCGTTGTTTAAGTCCTGAAATACAGAGGTAAGAGCTGAGTGGTGGCCACTGGTGGAGAGTCTTCACAGGACCAGTATTATTCTGCCCCAGCTCATCTGGATGCTCAACAACACATGTCATTTAGCAAGCAAAAACAGCAATTTGCTTGTGTGCCTACCCCAGATTTTTATGTGCAATAATGGAATGGGGAAGGGGAAAATACAAGAATGGAAAAAAAGATACTGTACCAGCCAGAACGTGAAGTCACATTGTGGTTTTCTACACGAGAGTGTCTGCTTGAGCTGTAGGGAGAAGCTCTGGGTAAGGCAGCAGGTGTGTTTTTAGAAGACACTCCTGTCTGCTGCTGGAACACACTTACTTGTTCTCCATTTCCAGCTTTGCAGGTGTGTCAGTTTCACTGAGTGACCAGCGTAAAATCCAAATCTGATTTGCTTCATGGCCAAACCCTGCCATTCACCATAGGCTTCCATCCATTCATTAAGGGATGTGTGCTTCTTCCCCTTCAACTGCACCCCAGAAACATCCTACTCTCCACCTTCAAATTCATAGAATTGTTGTTCTGTCTTGACTCAAACTTTGTTTCTGCCAGTGGCAGAGCGCTGAACGTCTCTTGAGTTACAGCTTCACAACAGAGGTCTAAAGTCAACAGAACTAGCAAATCTGCAGCCGTTGTAGCAGTGGCACGAGCGGGCAGCAGAGCTTCATGCCCTGTTTTCATCACCATTCCTACAACAGCAGAAGCAGCAGCAACAACAGCTCCTACTTCTAAATGTGGTAAAAATACTTAGAATAATGACGAATAACAGTAACTGTAGTTGTTGACATTTTCGGTTCATGTATGATTATTTGTAATGTTCTGCAGTTTACTTTTAGTAGTATACACAGAACTTCTGTCATAGGCATCAGGACCTCAAAACACCTGATGAATGGATCTCACCGATGGGCCTATGGTCTTCACCTGCTGGCGCAGGCCCTCTCACCAGTCCATCTCCAGACCTAGGATCTGGCCCACCTTCTGAGACAATACAGTAGCATTGACACTCACATGACCTATTTGAGATCTTGGAAAACAACCTTGCCTTGTTAAAAAACCAAAGGATGGCTTCAAATTGTATTCAGCTGTTTGGCTAAATCGCAGCAGAAAGAATTTCTTCTCAGCAAGTCTATTTTTATGTTACTTGCTTTCATGGTAAGAGGTTATTTCAGACAAAGTAGTTTGATTTAGTCTTTGTTGAAAGTCATAAATAGTCTACAAATAACAAAAAGGGATGAATACAATTTGCGTTCATATGGAGTGCATCATATATGCCTTTAAATTTATTCTGTGAAAAGAAATAAAATATTATATAACATTGAGCACTGCTTTTCTAAATTAGGAAATCACCCATTTCCTCAAATTATCCTAAGTTCTTCCAAGATGCTTCAGAAGCGTTCTCTGGAATCAGTTGTTCCAAATCACCAAGAGTACTGGATGGATCGGAATCTCACAGGATTCTTGCTTCTATTGCAGAAGAGTTACTTTCCAGGACTTCAAAGGTTTGGAGAAGCTGCTTGATTCATGTGGTTTACAGAGGTGCATGAGCTTTGGAGTCAGGGTAAGTTAATCCTGAGTCTCAACCCAGCCTTTTAGTAGCTGTGGGACTTTGGACAAGTTTCTTGTCTTGGAAAGTTATATAAACGTCATCTGCAAGAAAAGGTATGATACTGATTGCAAAAATGACACCAATTCATTTTATGCCCTTTGTGATGTGCTTTTATCGCTGCTTTCATTGAGAGGCAGAATCTGTTTCCCAAACGTTGAATCTCATTGGCCTTACTTGCTCTGGCCAATAGGAAGCCATGAACATGACTGTGCGCCAGTTTGGGGCTTAGGCACAGGAGCTCCTCAGTGCTTCTGCGTTTCATTTCGGAACCGTGGCGTCTCCATGATAACAGGTCCATGCGAGCCTGCTAAAGGATGAGATGTTACAGGAGGTAAATCCGAAGTGCCAGTTGACGGGCAGCTCGCCCTCAGAGGCAGTGTTGCCTGGTCAGTCAGAAGCTGACCACACATGCCTGAAAGGGCCCGCTGAGTCCAAAAGAACGGTTCATCTGAGCACAGCCTGAAAGGTGGACCAGCTCAATCTAATAAGTTTTGGGGAGTTTTACTATGAAGCAATAGCTAATACATACACCTAGCGCAGACAGGATGCTGGGATTCCATGACATGCTGATTACAAGTGACCAGGCAGAAGGCGCCCTCTGTGTACTGATTTCCTTTTCCCTTTATGTCAACTTGGATCTCTGGTTAGACGGTGTTGAGCTAGACAGAAGTGCATGCGTGTGATTGGTGCTTAATCTCACACGCTTAAATTCCACACCACGGGAGGAAACAAAAAACCACAGCCTGACCCTTAGGGCCGAAGCCAAATCACAACATGAAAAGTCTGTCTTTAAAGTATTCCGTCCACATCTAAACTCTGAGGTTAAGCCTGTGGACAAATCTGAAGACGTGGGTTTTCCACTCCTGGGGTCCCTAATCTTTTTTCCACTGTCTTATCTTTAGAAGAGCCTGGGCCCCTGGCAAGAGCAGGTGGGAAGTAGTAGACTCCCTCTAGATACTTTTTTTTTTTTTGAGATGGAGTTTTGCGCTTGTTGCCCAGGTTGGAGTGCAGTGGTGTGATCTCGGCTCACTGTAAACTCTGCCTCCCAGGTTCAAGCGATTTTCCTCTCTCAGCCTCCCAAGTAGCTGGGATTACAGGTGCGTGCCACCACGCCTGGCTAATTTTTGTATTTTTAGTAGAGAAGGGGTTTCATCATATTGGTCAGGCTGGTCTTGAACCCCTGATCTCAGGTGATCCACCTGCCGCAGCCTCCCAAAATGCTGGGATTACAGATGTGAGCCACCGCGCCTGGCCTCTTAGATACTTCTTTATTGCAGCCCACTTCTCTCTCTGGGCACCATCTCTGCCACACTTGGGTCCAAGGAGAGATGTTGGCAGAAAGAGGGCATTCCCTCACCTCTAGCAGAAAAGAGGGGTTCGGGCCCTTCACCTCCCTGAGGTCAGGGGAGTCAGAGCCCTCAGAACTGCACTTCAGCATGAGAGCCATTGCCCACAGGGATCTACTTAGCATCTCGAATGTGGCTGGTCTGAATTTGTATGTGCTGGAAGTTTAAAACAGTGACTTTGAAAGATTTGGTACCAAAAAACAAAGAACGAAAATTCTTCATTAATATTATATTGATCATATATTTCAATCATAGTATTTTTGATATATTGAGTTAATTTATTATTATTATTATTATTATTATTTTGAGACGGAGTTTCGCTGTTGTTACCCAGGCTGGAGTGCAATGGCACGATCTCGGCTCACCGCAACCTCCGCCTTCTGGGTTCAAGCAATTCTCCCCCCTCCGCCTCCTGAGTAGCTGGGATTACAGGCACGCACCACCATGCCCAGCTAATTTTTGTATTTTTAGTAGAGACGGCGTTTCACCATGTTGACCAGGATGGTCTCGATCCCTTGACCTCGTGATCCACCCGCCTCGGCCTCCCAAAGTGCTGGGATTACAGGCGTGAGCCACCGCGCCCGGCCGAGTTAATTTATTATTATCAATTTTATCCGTTTACTTCTCTTTTCTGTTGCCGCTGGAAATTTTAAAATGACACCTGTGACTCGCAGGTGATTTCTATGGAAGTTGCTGCCTTAGAGGCTTGCTTCGCTTTTCAAACCGCAGCCTGCTCAGACTGCTTCCCCGGAAGACCAGAGGCCATGAAAGGTACTAAGTCTGAAATTTTAAAAGAATTATTATATTGTGTCCTATTTTAAGTATCATATATATTATTCACAAAGGAATGCAAGGTCACATGCAAGGTTAAGAGTATTTAAATGAATGTGCCCTAGGCCAGTCCAGGTCCCAGCCCGGAGAGGAAGCCCTCCCAGAGAAGAGCCGGAGCCAAAGCGCTGCCTCATTCAGACACGCGTGGGAGCGTGTCACCTGTCAATCAGGGCACGAGGGGGCGGGGTCTGGAGCCCTGTCCAATCAGGGGGACCGGGGCGGGGACTGCCCAATCAGGCGCTCCGCCAGAAACGCCGAGGCGGCTTGCGGGTGCGCCGGGCCGTCGTCTCTCGTGTCCGCACGTGCGTGGGTCGCCAGTCGCCGCTGCCCTTCGCCTTCGCTCCCGGGGTGCGGGAGGCTCGGCCGCAGCCCGGGGCCTCCTGTGACCGGCCTGTGCTGGGGGACGCCCCGGAAGCCGGGAAATGGTGAGTCGCGCCGCCGGGGGTCTGGAGAAGGGGCGGGGGCTGTGGGGTCCGGGACCCGGGCTCCCCGCGTCGGCTCCCGGGGACAGACCGGGTTTCTGCCGACGCGGCGCGGCCCTCGCTCCCCTCTGGCACCGGGCAGAGGTGGGCGGGCAGGGGCACCCCGGGCTCCCGTCCCGGGTCTGCGGGCGACTTTCCGCCCTGCTCGAGGCCCGCCCTCCCAGCTCGGCGCCCGCCTCCCCGCGGCTCCCCGGGGTCCTGCCGTGAGACCCGAGGGTCCTCCGGGGAGAGGGGGCGCCGTAGCCACTGTCGTTTCCAGCCCGTCTTTAATCCTGTTAAAAATTAAACTCGGGTTTCATTAAAGCGTTACAGTTCGCGCAAACAGCGATTCGTGAGTAGGGGAGCACCCGGCCCCGGTTTCTGGTTTGTGGTTTGTGGTTTGTGGTTTGTGGGCCACCGGACGGGCTTGATGGAAAGGCTTTGGTAAAGTGCGTGAGGAAGCAA
This sequence comes from Saguinus midas, assembly GCA_021498475.1. NCBI lineage: Eukaryota > Metazoa > Chordata > Mammalia > Primates > Cebidae > Saguinus > Saguinus midas. Next base: position 35,162,837 of record CM038411.1, on the reverse strand, counting down.
ACCAAATTTATTTTTTCTTTTAGTGATCGGGGGCGGGGGGTGGTCTCCTTATGTTGCCCAGGCTGGTCTTGAACTCCTGGCCTTAGGCTCCCGCCTCAGCCCCACAATGTGCTGGGATTACCCCGCCCAGCCCACAGCAACCCCGATTTAATACTTGATTCGTTTTAATTACGTAGTTCTGTTATTCAGACTATTTCGGTGGTTGGTTCCCGGTTATGTAATCAGAGGTAAATTGCTGATTTGGGGTTAAGTTTTCTTTGCGTTCAAGTTATTACTTTACAAGAAAGGCAGGACGTACGTTTAGGTTTCCTTGGTGAGGAGCTCCGCACACGTCACTTCCATGTAATGTCTTCCTATTTAGTGATTTCCGCAGGGGTGCTGGTTTCCCCTGCACTTTCCAGGTGGGTGGCAAGTAGGGTCTCAAATCCATGACCTCTCTCCCCAGCCTCTCTTCTAAAACTTGAGTAAAATTCCAAATTTCCAGCTTCTTCCTCGCACTCTCACACCCCGACCTCCCCTCTCTAATTTACATGATTAACTATTTGTTCTTTATTGTACATTTGAAACAGATGCAGTATTTTAATTGTTTATCATGTTTTCATTGAGCAGTGAGGAGCTGAACATTTCACCTGAGAGGAAAGCAGAGAATTATCACCTGACCTCGTCCACTATAGAAACTTCTTTCCTCCTTTTGTCTTCCCCGGGCTCACACACTTTAGCAGAAAGTCTTTGAATGGAGGTTTCCCGTTGGAACTTTACATGGTGATGTGTCCTCAGACACCCTCCTGCTTCTTCTGGGTCCTGGGTTCAAAACTGTTTGAGGATGACGTAATGTGCCCACAGTGGCCATGTCTCTGGGAGTGTCATAAATAGTGACTGTCAGTGAGGCTTACGGGTGGAGCCTCTCAGAGGAGCAGCTGGATGGATGAATCCCCTGGGACTGAGAGGAGTGTCCTGGTATACTCTTCTGTCCTCTTCCTCTAAAAAGCTAACCCATTGGGAAGGAAGAGACCCCTCTTTCCTGTCTCTTGTCTCAAAGGAGGAGGAAACAAAAGTTGAGACCTAGCAGGCGTGAGGTCAGCTGGCGCCGCTGATGAGGCCTGGAGGTGAGAGATTAAACCCCCCACCCTTAATCTCACTCTGTAGATCGCAGGCATAATGTGGAGAATCGCCCTCGTTCTTCTCAGTCTTGCTCAAACCCCCACCTGTCACGTACCCCACGCCTACTTCATCCATCATGACCCTCTCACGTACTTTCTAGAACTGTAAGCCTTTAACAGGGCTAGAATTTTCTTTTTGGGGAGCTCGGTTCTTGAGGTTCTTGAGATGCAAGTCTGCCGAATAAAGCCACTTCCTTCTTTAAATCTGGTGTCCGGGAGGTTTCACCTGTGGCTTGTCCTGCTACAATTGGAACTTAGATTTTTTTTCTCACCCCTGTTGCCTCTCCTTAGAGACAAAATGCTGGTCAGGCAATCAGATACTGGCAATGAGGGAAGAAAGAATGTCTGCCCTCTGCATTCTTTCATACTTGCCAAGGGAGAACAGCTATTCAAAAGTACACTGTTGGGGGAACCTCCGCCCCGCCGCAGTGAGGCAGGAGCCTGAAAAGCAAAATGCATGGGGCACAGTGAGGACACACTGCAGTTTGGGGGAGAGTGGGCATTGAGTACTTCAGCGAGCAGGGTGGGGTGGGAGGATTCAGGTGATCAGACGACCTGACTTGACACTTGCGTCAGATGCGTCCCTGTTCACCAGTACTGCTACTCCTGTGTTTGTCACCTTGAAAATATTTGTTCACTTATTTTAACTTCAGTTTTTCATTGATTGAAAAGTATGTTTTATCTGTACAACTTGAGAGATAAAATATTTTCAAAAGGGTAAGAAAGAGGTGTATATCAGAAAAATATTAGATAACTATTTCATTTGTTAAAAATCCTTATGTTTTTTTTCTTCCCCAGAGGAAGTGTAGTAAGTTTCACAGGTTGGTTCTCTTCTGGGACTGGTTTCAACCCGAATTCCAGGGCTTAGCTTTGGGAATGCTACCAGGGAAAAATAGGGACACTGTCTTCCATTATGGGTGCAGAAAAATACATTTTCACGAGAAAGTATAGTAGATAAATTAGTGAATAACAGACTCACTAAAACATCAGTTCCACCTTTGTGCAGAGCAGAGATTTTGTGACAGTGGATGACTCTGTTCTGTTTCCTGTTACCTGGATGTCCAAGTTTAATGGTAAATTCCATAGTTGGGACTTGGCATTTTTAGATAATTTTCTTATGAAATAATTTGTTATGGAAATAATTAACATGTTTATTGTATGAAAGGAATACTTCTGCTTTTCGTGTTGAGGTATGAAATGTAAGTGCCTTACACTTTTATTCCATCCTATAAACATAAAAACTGAATTTGAGTGATTTTGTTGATTATTTTTTTATTTAAAAGTGGGAGCTGGGCGCAGTGGGTCATGCCTGTAATCTCAGCACTTTGGAAGGCCAAGGTGGGCAAATCACTTGTCAGGAGTTCGAGACCAGCCTGGCCAACATGGTGAAACCCCGTCTCTACTAAAAATACAAAAATTAGCCCAGTGTAAAGTAGACGCCTGTAATCCCAGCTACTTGGGAGTCTGAAGCAGGAAAATCACTTGAACCCTCGAGGCGGAGGATGCAGTGAGATTGTGACACTACACTCCAGCCTGGGTGGCAAAGACTCTGTCTCAATAAAATAAAATGAATAAAACGTGGGCTGGGTGTGGTTGCTCATGCCTGTAATCCTACTGCTTTGGGAGGATGAAGCAGAGATCACTAGAGTCCATGAGTTTGAGACCAGCCTAGGCAACATAGCAAGATTCCATCTCTACAAAAAGTAGGAAAGAAGCCAGGTTTGGTGGCATATGCGTATAGTCCCAGCTGCTTGGAAGGCTGAGGTGGGAGGATTGCTTGGGTCCAGGAGGTTGAGGTTGCAGTGAGCCGTGATTGCACCACTGCAATCCAGTTCAGGTGATAGTGAAACCCTGTCTCAATAATAATAGTAATAGGCTGGGTGTGGTGACTCACACCTGTAATCCCAGCACTTTGGGAGGCTGAGGCGGGCAGATCACCTGAGTTTGGGAGTTTGAGAGTTCAAGGCCAGCCTGACTAACATGGAAAAACCCTGTCTCTACTAAAAATACAAAATTAGCTGGGCATGGTGGTGCAGGCCTGTCATCCCAGCTACTCATGGTGGTGCAGGCCTGTCATCCCAGCTTGAACCCGGGAGGCAGAGGTTGCGGTGAGCTGAGATTGTGCCATTGCACTCCAGCCTGAGCAACAAGAGTGAAACTCTGCTACAAAAAAAAAAAAATAGCAACAATAGTAATAACAGAATAATAATACCAATTATTTTAAATGATACTTTTTTTGTGTGTTTAATAAAGACAGGGTTTCATCATGTTAGTTAGGCTGGTCTTGAACTCCCGACCTCAGGTGATCCACCTGCCTTGGCCTCCAAAGTGCTTGGATTACAGGTGTGAGCCACCACATCCGGCCCTTTTTTTTTTTTGAGATGGAGTCTTGCTGTGTCACCCAGGCTGGAGTCTAGAGGCGTGATCTTGGCTCATGCAGCCTCTGCTTCTGCCTCGGCCTCCTGAGTAGCTGGGATTGCAGGTGCCTGCTACCACGCCCAGCTGATTGTTGTATTTTTAGTAGAGGCAGGGTTTTACCATGTTGGTCAGGCTGGGATCGTACTCCTGACCGTGTGATCTGCCCACCTCTGCCTCCCAGAGTGCTAGGATTACAGGAGTGAGCCACTGTGCCCAGCTCATAATTACTCTTTTAAAATAATATAATAAATATTGATTTAATAATAAATATATGAATAACCTTGACTGGAAAGCAGAAACATGAGCCTAGTGACTTCTAGCTAAGGCCAACCCTGAGCCTGTGGGAGGAGGCTGTTGAAGAGCCTGTTAGTTTCTCCTGGGGAGCCTGTCCTGCTCACACCAGCCATGGAAAGAGCCCTTTTTACTAACAGAAGCTATAAGGCCCTGGAGAGCTGAGGATCCACAGGCTGATGCGGCTGGTCTTGGGATAGAAGGAGGATTGTGATGCCCTTTCTTTTTCTTTTTTTTTTTTTTTATGAGACGGAGTTTCGCTCTTGTTACCCAGGCTGGAGTGCAATGGCGCGATCTCGGCTCACCGCAACCTCCGCCTCCTGGGTTCAGGCAATTCTCCTGCCTCAGCCTCCGGAGTAGCTGGGATTACAGGCACGCACCACCATGCCCAGCTAATTTTTTGTATTTTTAGTAGAGACGGGGTTTCACCATGTTGACCAGGATGGTTTCGATCTCTTGACCTCGTGATCCACCCGCCTCGGCCTCCCAGAGTGCTGGGATTACAGGCTTGAGCCACCGCGCCCGGCCCTTGTGATGCCCTTTCTAAGGGGGTAATTGGTATTGTCCCAGGACTATTGCAGTAAAATTCTAAATTTCCACTTCCTTCCTCACACACTCAAACTCCAACTTCCCTTCTCCAGTTTACAACATTATTATTATTTATCAAATAATTTCAAATTTAGGTTAAAAGTATCTTTATTCTAAAGGATTTATTGCAATAGGAAAGGACCAAATATAAGATCTGTGAGCATCTCAAAGGTTAGGCAGAAAAGGACTTTCTTTCACAGGGAGGAGCAAACATGATTAGAAACGAGCTGGGAGGGAGAGAGCAGGATGGAGGTGGCAAATCAGATCCTGGACCAGAGACTGTTTCACCTTGAGGTGGCCCTGTTCTTAGGAGAGGTGTAAAAGGGGTCGTATCTTGGCTGAGGCTGAGTGTGGGTCAGAGTTCTGGGGCCTGAGGGAAGGAGAGAAATTTAAGCCAAGTTGAATAACAGATATTTTGTTCTGACTACTCAAGAGAAAAGTGCTCATCTAATTGTTTAAGAGGCAAAAAAATGAGCATTTGCAGAGTTTGTGTCTGGTTTTGTAAGAGGTAAAAAAGGAAGCATCATCTAAGTCACAATGAAAAGGAAGTTTCTTTGCAGTGAGCTGCTCTTGATACCCGCAAATGATAGGGGATTTCTTTAATCACAGCCGTTTGCCAGGGTTACCGCCCACCCTGCTTTCCCAGCCTGTTTGCTCACCCTGTGCATTTTTTCCCTTTGGCTATTCCTTTATAATAAACTGGCAAACATAAAGTTATTTGCTGGGTTCTGTGAGTAGTTCTGTCAAATTATTAAGCTTGAGGATCGGGTTATGGAATCTGTAGTTCATAGGTAGTTGCTCGGAAGTATAGATGGCCCCGGGGCTTGGGATGAGCATCTGTAGTGGGGGCGGTGTTGTGGGACTGAGCCCCAAACGTGGAGTCTGCGCTGACCCCGGTGGCTCTGAATTGAGTTGTACATTCAGGTGTGTTGGAGAATTGGTTGGCGTTCAGCAAACTCGACACATCTGCTGTCAGAAGGAGACATCACAGGTCAGAACCTCAAACTGACCCCAGTGACTGGTCACTGGTGAGAATTGAGACCCTGGAGGATGGAGAGTTTTCGCCCTGTGAGGGGGACGGTTAGGAGTGTGGAGCTCCCAGAATGAAATGTCCTGGCTGCTGGGGTTCTCCTTATTTACTATTTGGAGCGAGCCACCTCGTCACAGTGACGGTGATCCCTAAGCTTGTGAGCGTGTTTCAGTTACTGAGCATGGAGTTCCTTGTGCACTGTGCATGAAACAGGCTGTTTTTCTGAGCTGCTGTTTTGTTTGTTTGTTTGTTTGTTTATTTGTTTTTGAGACGGAGTTTCGCTCTTGTTACCGAGGCTGGAGTGCAATGGCGCAATCTCGGCTCACGGCAACCTCCGCCTCCTGGGTTCAGGCAATTCTCCTGCCTCAGCCTCCTGAGTAGCTGGGATTACAGGCACGCGTCACCATGTCCAGCTAATTTTTTTTTAGTAGAGACGGGGTTTCACCTTGTTGACGAGGATGGTCTCGATCTCTTGACCTCGTGATCCACCCGCCTCGGCCTCCCAAAGTGCTGGGATTACAGGCGTGAGCCACCGTGCCCGGCCCCTGAGCTGCTGTTTTTTGTTTTGTTTTGTTTTTATAAAATCTTGCTACCATATAACTAGTTTGCCCAAGAGTTTAAGAATTTGATTCCATGATTTGAATATATGATTCATATTTTCTTGTTTGAAAATCGAAGTTAATAGATGTGATCTGAAAAAGCAAAGATAATTGTTGAAATAAATTATTTTTTGCTAAATTCAAATAATAAGAATATAAACAGTCATGGATTGACCACCCAGGGGAAGAGAGAGGCCTTGGGCAGCTCTGCTGGGTCTCCCCGATCTCATCTGTCTTCTGCCCATGGAGGCGATCCCAGTCCTGATTCTTTTTTTTTTTTTTTTTTTTGAGAGGGAGTCTTGCTCTGTCACCCAGGCTGGACGGCAGTGGTGTGATCTTGGCTCACTGCAACCTGCACCTCCTGGGTTCAAACAATTCTCCTGCTTCAGCCTCCAAGGAGCATAGATTACAGGCGCCCGCCACCATGTCTGGCTAATTTTGGGGGGTTTCACCATGTTGGTAAGCTGGTCTTGAACTCCTGACCTCAAGTGATCCAGCGGCTTGGCCTCCCGCAGTACTGGGATTATAGGTGTGAGCCATCGCACCTGGCCTCTTCTTATATTCTTTGTATTTTGTGTTTCCTTTGCCTCACTCTGTTGCGCACATGCTGCTTTCTGAGGGGTGTCAACGAGTTTACTCACCCATTCTGTTGCTTACAGGACTTGAGTTGTTTCAAGTTTGTTTTTGATATGGTTGATGATGATGTTCTTGGTTTTGTCCCCAAGTGCTAACAGTTTATAAATTTATTACTTATTGGGAAAAAATTGCTGGGTTGTGAATGATGGAAAAATTCAAATTTACTAGGAGCTGCCATTGGAATGTATGATTTGCTGCTTTGCTGTTCATGCCTGTGGTTTTCTTCCTTTTCAGTATTTATTCAGGCTAGATGGGGTGGCTCACACCTGTCACCTCGGTGCTTTGGGAGACTGAGGTAGGAGGATCACTTGAGGCCAGGAGTTTGATACCAGCCTGGCAGCATAGCAAGACCCGCATCTCTACAAAAACATAGTTGGGCGTGGCGGTACGTGGCTCGATACTGGGGTGGCTGAGGAGGAGGATTGCTGGAGTTTAGGAGTTCGAGGTTACAGCGAGCTTTAATGGAGCCACTGCACTCCATCCGGGGTGACGGAGATACCTTATCTTTTAAAAAAAACTCGTTCTTGTTTATTTCTGTGTGATTATATGTTGCTTTTTACTGATTACCATTAGCTTTGAGCATGTTTTTATGTGTGGTCTTTCGTCGTCTTTGAAATCGTTTTTCATTGCTTTCTCACATTTTACCTGTTTGCATGTTTATTGCTTTAGTTCTTTGTGTAAATGTTTTGTAAAACATTCTCCAAACACTACGGTATTCACTTGTAAAGACTATAAATGTTTTCTTCCAGGTTGTATTTTGTTTTTCACTGCATTCTACAAGCTGATGGACCATTGTTAATTTAGAACTGTTGAACTTGTCAGTCTTTTTATTTCCTCTCCTGACAGGCAGGAGGGCATGTTGAGCTCACGGAGTTAACTCTTGGGGTCCCCCTGCCTCATCACCAGGGACGGATCCCCACTGGAGCTGTATTTCAGGAGTCAGAGTCTGGCTCCCAGGCTCGGAATATATTTAACTTTCCGAATGTGGGTTTTCATTGTGAGCTGTGGTGAAGCAGGCTCCTCTTCTGCCAGTTTAAACGTTTGCTTTTCTTCTCTTTTAATTTTGGTATAGACTGTTGCTGCCATATAACTGTAGTTTTTCCATATATTTGATGAATTTAGTTCTTTGTCGGTGTGTTTTTGTTTTTTATTTTTTTGGTTGAATATGAGTAGATTGAGGAATAGGGAAGCCGTGGCTATGGGCCAACAGCCTCCTCCCGGATTACAGAGCCTGGTCTGCCAACCCTCCTCCCGGATTACAGAGCCTGGTCTGCCAACCCTCCTCCCGGATTACAGAGCCTGGTCTGCCAACCCTCCTCCCGGATTACAGAGCCTGGTCTGCCAACCTCCTCCCGGATTACAGAGCCTGGTCTGCCAACCCTCCTCCCGGATTACAGAGCCTGGTCTGCCAACCTCCTCCCGGATTACAGAGCCTGGTCTGGGCAACCCTCCTCCCGGATTACAGAGCCTGGTCTGCCAACCCTCCTCCCGGATTACAGAGCCTGGTCTGCCAACCCTCCTCCCGGATTACAGAGCCTGGTCTGCCAACAGCCTCCTCCTGGATTACAGAGCCTGGTCTGGGCAACCCTCCTCCCGGATTACAGAGCCTGGTCTGCCAACCCTCCTCCCGGATTACAGAGCCTGGTCTGCCAACCCTCCTCCCGGATTACAGAGTCTGGTCTGGGCAACCCTCCCTTTCTTAGGTCAGGATGGCTTGTGGGTCACAGAGCCTGTGCTTCGCCTTCCAAATTTGTGATCCTGCGTTCAGGAGGAAGAAGTGGGAACAGTGTAAGGACTGTGGGAAGACGGCAAGGCTCACTGTGGAAAGCTAAGACCAAGTTTGCTTTCATGCAGATGTCCCCCGGGGGGGCCCTTCCCCCAGCTCTCTGGGTAAAGCTGTGCCTGAATAGGGCTGTAACCAAAAACCTGTGATGCCGATTTAGTCACACGGTTGGTCGCACCCCCTCTCACAGGTGGAGGGGACGGGGCTGGGAGTCCTGTACAATCAGGGGCACTGAGTTGGCATATCCAGTCAGCTGCACGGTCAAGAGGAGGTGGCCTGCCACAATCTGTCTGGGCACTGTCTCTGTGCCTACTCACTGAGCTTGTGGTCTGATTTCCATGGCTGTTTCCTGGGCTCTAGGAGGCCCCAGGTGACTCTGCTGTGGTCTCTGTCACCTTGTGACTTGCAGGTACTGGTAGATCCCTAGGAAGAAATTTAGGATACCCCGGGAGCCAGAGTGTGCAGGGCCTGGTCTTCCAAGAAGTGGGTGAGGTGTGGGTAAAACCTGCTGGAAACAGCTGTGGCAGGACCCAGGTCACCCTGCTGTCAGCTCCGGAGTCTGCAGCCCCTCACCCTGGCTGGTGCAGCCTGGCCCGCAGTACCCTCTGGCTGTAGGGTGGGGACTGGGTCTGCAGTTGGGACCCGGCATTCTGCAGGGACAACAGAAGGGTCACTGCGAGAGTCCCCACTTGCTGGGGAAGGGGTGTTCATGCGGGAGGAGCTCGTGGTTCCTGCATTTCCCAGTTCCTCCCTACTGTTAAAAATTAAGGGCCGGGCGCGGTGGCTCAAGCCTGTAATCCCAGCACTTTGGGAGGCCAAGGCAGGTGGATCCCGACGTCAAGAGATCGAGACCATCCTGGTCAACATGGTGAAACCCCGTCTCTACTGAAAATACAAAAAATTAGCTGGGCATGGTGGCGCGTGCCTGTAATCCCAGCTACTCAGGAGGCTGAGGCAGGAGAATTGCCTGAACCCAGGAGGCGGAGGTTGCGGTGAGCCGAGATCGAGCCATTGCACTCCAGCCTGGGTAACAAGAGCGAAACTCCGTCTCAAAAAAAAAAAAAACAAAATTAAACAGAGGCACCTTTCAACTGTAAAGAGTTTATTTGAACACAGTGATTCCTGAATCGGGGAGCACCCGGCCATGGTTTGTGATGTGAAGGCCCACCCGAGGGCTTGATGGAAAGGCTTTTGTAGCGGATGAGAAAAAGAAACCAAATTAAACAGTTGGCTGCAGTTACACAGTTGTCTGATTTCGACTGTTCCCTCGGTATTTTCTTGTTACGTAATCGGAGGTGAATTGGAAGTTTGTGGTCGGTTTAACCTGTATTTTCTTGTGAGTTACTGACAAGAGTTGCATTTGAGTTAGACTTCATTAATTCACATTATCCACCATTTGTCATTTTTTTTTTTGAGACGTCTCACTCTGTTGCTCAGGCTGAAGTGCAGTGGCGCGATCTCAGCTCACCACAGCCTCCACCTCCTGGGTTCAAGTGATTCTCCTGCCTCAGCCTCCCGAGTAGCTGGGACTACAGGCGTGTGCCAACCCAACCAGCTAATTTTTGTTTCTAGTAGAGACAGGGTTTCACTGTGTTGGCCAGGCTGGTCTCGAACTCCTGACCTCATGATCCGCCCACCTTGGACTCCCAAAGTGCTGGGATTACAGGCATGAGCCACCGCGCCCAGCCGTGGATATCACATTTTAAGACTTGTGTTTTGGTTGTGAACGTTGCACATGATGGGGAAGGGAGAATCATCTCCCACTCTTCCCCTGTAAAGTGATCTAGTTGCCTCTCTTCCTTTTGTCTTCAGTAAGTGCAGATACTTTATCAAAATGTCTTTGGGTTGAGGGTTGCTTTCACACGGTGATACAGCCAAGCCACCCTTCTGTCTTTTCATGGTCCTGGGCTTCAGAACTGCCTGGCCATGACCCATGTGCCCACAGTGGCCGTGACTCCTGAGGCATCCAGTGAAGTCAGACCATGCATCTCCGAGGACAGGCTGGGTGATGGGAGTGGAGCCTCACTGGGACCACCTGGATGCCTTGGAGCTGCTGTGCCCTTCATTTAAGAAGCTAATGTCTTGGACAGGCAGATTTTCTCTCCTCAATCTGTTTTCTTAAATAAAAACTGGCAGATTTATTCCATAGGGGCCCATTTTTAAGAAGCTGAGGCCGGGCGCGGTGGCTCAAGCCTGTAATCCCAGCACTCTGGGAGGCCAAGGCGAGTGGATCACGAGGTCAAGAGATCGAGACCATCCGGTCAACATGGTGAAACCCCGTCTCTACTAAAGATACAAAAAATTAGCTGGGCATGGTGGCGCGTGCCTGTAATCCCAGCTACTCGGGAGGCTGAGGCAGGAGAATTGCCTGAGCCCAGGAGGCGGAGGTTGCAGTGAGCAGAGATCGCACCATTGCACTCCAGCCTGGGTGACAAGAGCAAAACTCCGTCTCAAAAAAAAAAAAAAAGAAAGAAACTGAAGCTTCTTAAAAGCTTAAAAGGTGGGAGAGGAGAACTTTCCTCCCTTTTCCTTTCTCCCTCGTCTTTTCCCCACGGGGTGAAAAATGACCCAGAGCCTCAAAGCTACCCCTCCAAAAACAAGAAGAAATTGGGGTTCCAAAAAGTTACAGCATTTTAATTTCACTTAGAAAAGGGGGAGGAGCCAGAGCAAAGGGGGTCCCTGGAGTGGGGAGAAGCGCCCCAAGCCTGGTGGGACATCCCCCTCCCCTTAAATGGCGCCTCCAACGCGGCAGGCCTGGGCTATAGCATTTAAAAACTTGACAGCCCATTTTATAAAACAAAACAAACATCTCCACACACAAAAGTGTGGTATACATACATTGGTGAATTACAGAAATTCACCAAAACATCAGTTTGTTTCTTGCAGGATGAAGCATTTGTTAGATTGGATAAGTCTTTGCTATTTTCGATTATCTGCATTTTTCACGTTAATGCTAAATCTGTAAAACACCTTACCCGATCACTGTGGCTGGGATCTCCAATACTTGTTGAATGGAGTGATAAAAGCAGATATTCTCTACAGCTCTTTCCTGATCTTGGGAGGAAAGGGTTTTCGTTTGTATGTTTTGGCATTTTACCATTGATTATGATGTTAGTGTTGGTTTTTCATATACAACCTTTTTCATATTGTGGTTTTCTTTTAGTCCCAGTTTGTCGTGTTTTTATCATGAGTGGGTCTTAATAACTTGCCAAAATACTTTTTCTGCATCAGTTGCAATGGTTATGATATTTCAGTCATTTTGCTAATGTCATGTATTACATTGATTGATTTTCTTTTCTTTTTTCTTTTTCTTTTACTTTTTTTTTTTTTTGAGACGGAGTTTTGCTCTTGTTACCCAGGCTGGAGTGCAATGGCGCGATCTCGGCTCACTGCAACCTCCGCCTCCTGGGTTCAGGCAATTCTCCTGCCTCAGCCTCCTGAGTAGCTGGGATTACAGGCACGCGCCACCATGCCCGGCTAATTTTTTGTATCTTTAGTAGAGACGGGGTTTCACCATGTTGACCAGGGTGGTCTCTATCTCTTGACCTCGTGATCCACCCGCCTCGGCCTCCCAAAGTGCTGGGATTACAGGCTTGAGCCACCGTGCCCGGCCCGATTGATTTTCATATATTGAGCCATTCTTTCATTTTAGGGATAAATCTCACTTGGTTTTGGTGTGTAACCCTTTTGTGCTGCTAAACATGGTTTGTTGGCACTTGAGTGAGGATTTCTGCATTAGTAGTTATAAAGAAGATTCGTAGCTTGTTTTCTTGTACTGTCTTTGTCCATCTTTAGTGTAAGTATAATTTTTTTGGCCTCATAGAATGAGTTTGGAAGTATTCCTTTCTCTTCATTTTTTTTTTTTTTGGCAGAGTTTGAAGAGGCTTGGTGTTAATTTTTTTTTAATGTTGGGTAGGTGTCAGTGAAAAAGGTCTTGGGTTTTTATAATTTAGGGGTTCTGATTACTACATCAAAGTCATAAAACTCTAAGTCTTTATGTTTTCTAGTTCTTCATGACTCAGTCTTGGTACACTGTGTGTTTCTACACATTTGTTCATCTCATCAATGTTACTCAACTTGCTGACGTGCCCTTAGAGACTTTTTTTTTTGAGATGGAATCTTGCTCCGTCACCCAGGCTGGAGTGCAATGGTGTGATCTTGGCTCACTGCAACCTCCACCTTCCAGTTCAAGCAGCGCTCCTGCCTCAGCCTCCCAAGTAGCTGGGATTACAGGTGCACGCCACCATGCCTGGCTAATTGTTTTGTATTTTTAGTAGAGATGCAGTTTCACTGTGTTGGCCAGGCTGGTTTCCAACTCCTGACCTCAAGTGATCCGCCTGCCTTGGACTCCCAAAGTGCTGGGATTACAAACGTGAGCCACTGTGCCTGTCCAGAGACTTTTTACATAAGATTTAAGACACAGATTTCTTTCATGTTTTACTTTATTGTATATGTGTTCTGCTTGTTTTGTAAATGTTTATTTTTGGTTCAAGGGTAGTTGTACAAATACCAAGCACATGGAATTGACCGAAATGCCGAGCAGCAGTAGACTGGATAAAGAAAATGTGGTATTACGCTGCAGTGGACCTCTGCATGCATATTTGTTTTTGGTAGAATGTTTTCTATTTGGCTACATACTCAATAATGGGATTGCTGGGTTGAATGGTAGTTCTGTTTTAGTTTCTTTGTGAAATCGCCACGTTGCTTTCCAAAATGAGTAAATTAAATTCCCACCAGCAGTGTGTAAGCTAGACACCAGCACCGTGTAGCCTTAGGGATGTTAGACCCTGTTAGATGCATAGTTTGCAGATCTTTTCTCTCACTTGGTAGGTTGTCCATTTACTCAGTTTCTTTTGCTGTGCAGAAGTTTTTTAGTTTAATTGGGTCACATTTGTTAATTTTTTCTTTTGTTGCAAGCCTTTTCTCCACAACCTCACCAGCATCTGTATTTTGTTTTTGTTTCACTTTATTACTTTTTTGAGGCAGTGTCTTGCTCTGTTACCCAGATTGGACGGAGTGCAGTGGCATGATCTTGGCTTACTGCAGCCTCTGCCTCCTGGGCTCAAGCAGTCATCCTGCCTCAGCCTCACGAGTAGCTGGGACTATGGGCGTGAGCTACAGGCCCAGCAAATTTTTTGATTGTTTTGTAGAGACGGTGTCTCACTATGTTGCCCAAGCTGGTCTTGAACTCCTGGGCTAAAATAATCCTCCTGCCTCAACTTCCTTAACTGCTGGGATTACAGGCATGAACCACCATGCCCAGGCTACTTTTTGAGTTTTCAGTAATAGCCATTCTGACTGGTATGAGATGGTATCTCATCGTGGTTTTAATTTGCATTTAATGATTAGTGATAATGTTTATTTTTTTCATGTTTGTTGGCTGTATATCTTTTGAAAAGTGTCTGTTCATGTCCTTTGCCCACTTTTTAATGTTTCATTTTTGGGTTTTTTTTTTTTTTGCTTAAGGTTCTTATATATTCTAGATATTAGACCCTTGTTAGATGCATAGTTTGCAGATACTTTCTCTCACTTGGTATATTGTCCATTTATTCTGTTAGTTTCTTTTGCTGTACAGAAGTCCTTTAGTTTAATTAGGTCCTGTTTGTCAATTTTTTCTTTTGTTGCAATCGCTTTAGGCATCTTTATCATGAAATACTTGCCAGGTCCTATGTCCAGAATGGTATTTCCTAGGTTATCTTCCAGGGTTTTTATATCTTTAGGTTTTACATTTAAGTCTTTAATTCGTCTTAAATTTATATTTGTATGTGGTATAAAGAGAGAGTCCAGTTTTAATCTTCTGCATATGGCTAGCCAGTTATCCTAGTACCATTATCAAATAGGGAGTCCTTTTGTCATTGCTTGTTTTTGTTGATTTTTGTCAAAGATCAGATAGTTGTAGGTGTGTGGCATTATTTCTGGGCTTTCCATTCTGCTCCATCAGTCTATGTGTCTGTTTTTGTACTAGTACCATGCTGTTTTGGTTACAGTGGCTTTGTAGTATAGTTTGAAGTTGGTTAATATGATGCCTCCAGACTTAGTTCTTTTTTGCTTGGCTATGCAGGATCTTTACTGGTTCCACATGAATTTTAAAATAGTTTTATCTAATTCGGTAAACAATGTCATTGGTAGTTTTGAATCTAAATTGCTTTGGGTAGTTGGACCATTTTAGCAGTATTAATTCTTCCTATCAATGAGCATGGAGTATTTTTCAATTCATTTATATCATCTCTGAGGTTGTTGTTTTTTTTTTTTTTTTTTCCAGCAGCATCTTGTAACTTGTAGAGGTCTTTCATCTCCTGGATAGCTGTATTCCTAGATATTTTATTCTTTTTGTGGCTGCTGTGAATGGGATTGCCTTCCTGATTTGGCTCTCAGCATGGATATTGTTGGTGTATAGAAATGCTACTAACTTTTGTACATTAATTTTTTTATCCTGAAACTTTGGCAAAGTCATTTATCAGGAGCTTTCCAACAGAGACTGTGGGGTCTTTGGGGGTTTAGGATCATATCATTTGCAGAGAAGTTTGATTTCCTCTCCTTCTATTTGATTTCTTTATCTTCCTTGATTGCTTTGGCTAAGACTTTCAGGAATATGTTTTAGGAGTGGTAAAAGAGGGTATCCTTGCCTTGTTCCAGTTTTCAAGAGGAATTTTTCCAGCTATTGCCTATTCACTGTGATGTTGGCTGTAGATTTTTCTGTAGGGTGCCAGCCCCCACACTCCACCCATGGGTACCTGGAGTCAGGTGGTGACAAAAGAATGAGACAAAAACAGGTTAAGAGTGCATAAAGTGGGACCAGGGGTTCAGCACGAAAAGGAGGCTGCAAAGGCCCGGCGCTCTGGTTTCCACAATATTCACTGAACAGAATCACTTTTATCTGTAGTGCAGGTGGCAGGGTGACTCAGAGAGAGCGAGGCTGTGCATCAAACACGAGATCGATAGCAGTGGTGGTTTGTGTGTTTCTCAAGAACTGAAAGCTTATGCTTCTCAACAGACAGTGCAGCCGGTGGAGGGGCTTAGCAAGGAGCCTACATGCCTGGTTACTTTCCAGGGCTTCAAGGGAGTGTTACGTCCTTGGGCACTTGTTTAGAATATAGAGCTTAGGTCACTCTGTTCCTGGGGACACTCCCCAGAGGCTTCCTGTGGCTTCCGCCGTTCATTGTTCCTGATTTCTTTCATACATTACTTACAACCAGTTTACATAGGCTCACTGTAAACCCTTCCTCCACTGCTGCTTCCCCAACATTTTTCATATATAGCTCTTACTATTTTGAAGTATGTTTCTGCAATGCCTAGTTTGTTGAAGGTTTTTAACATGAAGGGATGTTAAATTTTATCAAGAGCTTTTTTCGCATCTATTGAGATGAACATGTGGTTTTGTTTTTAGTTCTGTTTATGTTGTGAATCACATTTATAGGCTTTTGTATATTGAACTGTCACACCCCAGGGATAATGCCACTTAATCATGATGGTGGATTGGTTTTTTGGTGTCACACCCCAGGGATAATGCCACTTAATCATGATGGTGGATTGGTTTTTTGGTGTGTTACACCCCAGGGATAATGTCCACTTAATCATGGCGGTGGATTGGTTTTTTGGTGTGTTACACCCCAGGGATAATGCCTACTTAATCATGGCGGTGGATTGGTTTTTTGGTGTGTCACACCCCAGGGATAATGCCTACTTAATCATGGCGGTGGATTGGTTTTTTGGTGTGTCACACCCCAGGGATAATGTCACTTAATCATAGCGGTGGATTGGTTTTTTGGTGTGTCACACCCCAGGGATAATGCCACTTAATCATGGTGGTGGATTGGTTTTTTGGTGTGTCACACCCCAGGGATAATGTCACTTAATCATAGCGGTGGATTGGTTTTGGTGTGTCACACCCCAGGGATAATGCCACTTAATCATGGCGGTGGATTGGTTTTTTGTGTCACACCCCAGGGATAATGCCCACTTAATCATGGCGGTGGATTGGTTTTGGTGTGTCACACCCCAGGATAATGCCCACTTAATCATGGCGGTGGATTGGTTTTGGTGTGTTACACCCCAGGATAATGCCACTTAATCATGGCGGTGGATTGGTTTTTGGTGTGTCACACCCCAGGGATAATGCCACTTAATCATGGCGGTGGATTGGTTTTTGGTGTCACACCCCAGGGATAATGCCACTTAATCATGATGGTGGATTGGTTTTTGTGTTACACCCCAGGATAATGTCCACTTAATCATGGCGGTGGATTGGTTTTGGTGTGTTACACCCCAGGGATAATGCCTACTTAATCATGGCGGTGGATTGGTTTTTGGTGTGTCACACCCCAGGATAATGCCTACTTAATCATGGCGGTGGATTGGTTTTGGTGTGTCACACCCCAGGGATAATGTCACTTAATCATAGCGGTGGATTGGTTTTTTGGTGTGTCACACCCCAGGGATAATGCCACTTAATCATGGTGGTGGATTGGTTTTTTGGTGTGTCACACCCCAGGGATAATGTCACTTAATCATAGCGGTGGATTGGTTTTTTGGTGTGTCACACCCCAGGGATAATGCCACTTAATCATGGCGGTGGATTGGTTTTTTGGTGTGTCACACCCCAGGGATAATGCCCACTTAATCATGGCGGTGGATTGGTTTTTTGGTGTGTCACACCCCAGGGATAATGCCCACTTAATCATGGCGGTGGATTGGTTTTTTGGTGTGTTACACCCCAGGGATAATGCCACTTAATCATGGCGGTGGATTGGTTTTTTGGTGTGTTACACCCCAGGGATAATGCCTACTTAATCATGGCGGTGGATTGGTTTTTTGGTGTGTCACACCCCAGGGATAATGGCACTTAATCATGGTGGTGGATTGGTTTTTTGGTTTGTAGCTAGATTCAGTTTGCTAGTATTTTGCGTCTGTGAACTTTCACATCTATGTTCATCAAGGATATTGGTCTGAAGTTTTCTTTTTCCTTGTTATATGCCTGCCACTTTTCGATTTCAGGATGATGCTGGTCTCGTAGAATGAGTGAAGAACAAGTTTCTCCTCTTTAGTTTCTTGAAATAGTTTCAGAAGAAATGCATTTTTAATACCTCTGGTAGACTCTTCTTAATATATCTGGTAGAATTTAGCTGTGAAACCATCTGGTCCCGCTTCTCTGTTTGATAGATCTATTATTACTGATCAAAAAAAAAATTTTTTTTTTTTTTTGAGATGGAGTTTCGCTCTTGTTGCCCAGGCTGGAGTGCAATGGCGCAACCTCAGCTCACAGCAAACCTCTGCCTTCCGGGTTCAAGCAGTTTTCCTGCCTCAGCTTCCTGAGAAGCTGAGATTACAGGCATGTACTACCATGCCCGGCTAATTTTGTATTTTTAGTAGAGACAGGGTTTCTCCACGTTGATCAGGCTGGTATTGAACTTCTGACTTCAGGTCATCTGCCCGCCTTGACCTCCCAAAGTGCTGGGATTACAGGCATGAGCCAGTGTGCCTGGCCAGCCACCGTGCCCAGCCTACTGATTAAATGTTCTCTTCAGGGATTCTGTTTCTTCCTGATTCAATCTTGGGAGGTTTTGTGTTTCCAGGAATTTATTCATTTTTCTAGGTTTTCTAGCCTGTGTGCATTGAGAAGTTTGTAATAGCCTCTAAGGGTTTTTAAAGTTTTTATGAGGCTGGTGGTGACATCCTTTTTGTCACTTCTGATTGTGTTTATATGGATATTCTCTTTTTCTTTCCTTTATTAGTCTAGCTAGCAATCTATTTTATTTCAGAAAATTGACTCCTGAACATGTTCATCTTTTGCATTTTTTTGGTCTCGCTTTTTAAATTTCGTCTCTAATTTTGTGTTTTTGTCTTCCATTGGCTTCGGGATTGGTTCATTCTTGTTTCTTTAGTTCCTCTAAGTGTAGCGTTAGGTTGCTAATTTCAGATCTTTGCAAGTTTTCCATGTAGCCATTTAGTGCTATAAACTCTCAACACTGCCTTAGGCATGTCCAGAGATTGTTGTATGTTGTAGCTTTGTTCTCATTAGTTTCAAATAATTTCTTGATTTCTCCCTTAATTTCATTTTTTTCCCTTTGGATTTGTTGAGGATTGTTTTATGGCTGATTGTGTGGTTGGTTTTAGAGTACATGTTATATGCAGGTGAGAAGAATGTATATTCCGTTGTTTTTTGGTGGAGAGTTCTGTGGATGTCTGTTAGGTCCATCTTGTGAAGCATTGAGTTCAGATCTCAAATATCTTATTTCTGCCTTGAGGATATAATACCATCAGTGGGGCACTGCAGCCTCCTCCTTTACTGTGTGGGCAAATCTCTTTGTAGGGGTGTAAGAATTTGCTGTATGAATCTGGGTGCTCGTGTGTTGGGTGCATGCGTATTTATGACAGTTAGGTCTGCTTCTTGGATTGAACAGTTTACCATTATGTAATGCCCGTCTTTGTCCTTTTTGATTGTTTTTGGTTTAAAGTCTGTTTTGTTTGAAATTTGAGTAGCAACCCCTGCTTTTTTTTTTTTTGCTAAGAGTTAATATATTGTTTGTGTAATTATCTTTACTTAATGTGTTGTTAGGCACGCACTAAGCAATTAACATCACAGCATGTGCTCAGGCAAACCTAGATGGCATAATGTACTACACGCCTAGGCTCTGTGCTGTGGCCCATTGCTCCCCGGTTTGCTTTTTCCTGTTTTCCATTTGTGCTGTAGATTTTTCGTATCTCTTCACTTTGAACGTGTGGGTGTCATTGCATGCGAGATGAGTCTCTTGAAGACAGCAGAGTCTTGGGTTTTGCTTCTCTATCCAGCTTGTCACTTTGCCTTTTAATTGGGTCATTTAGCCCGTTTGCATTCAAGGTTACTGTTTACATGTGTGGATTTGATCTTGTTATTGTGTCGTTAGCTAGTTATGCAGACTGTTTCTGGTTGCTTTATAGTGTCACTGGTCTGTATACTTAAGCGTGTTTCTGTGGTGGCTGGTAATGGTCTTTTCTTTCTGTATTTAGCACTCCCTTGAAGACCTCTTATAAGGCAGATCTAGTGGTAACAAATTCTCTTAGCAGTTGCTTCTCTGAAAATGCTCTTATTTCTCCTTTGCTTATGAAACTTATTTTGGATAACTTAAGGATAAGAAATTTATGGTTGGAATTTCTTATCCTTAAGTTATTCAAAATAAGTTTCCCTTTACAGGTGGCTAGCCCTTCTCTCTAACTGCTTTTAACATTTTTTATTTTATTTCAGCCTCAGAGAGTCTGTGTGTCTTGGGGATGGTCACTTTGTCTGGCGTCTCAGAGGAGTTGTGGAATTCCTGAATTTGCATGTTGGCCTCTCGAGTGAGCTTGCAAACATTTTAATTGATGATATCCTCACTTATGTTTTCCAGTCTGCTTGCTTCTTCTCCCTTTCTTTTTCAGGAATGCTAACGAGATGTAGATTTAGTCACTTTACATAATCCTATATTTATCTGGGGTTTTGTTAATTCTTGTTTTAATATTTTTTCTTTATTTTTTTCTGACTCAGTTATTTCGGAGAACTGGTCTTTGAGTGTGAAATTCTTTCCCCAGCTTGGTCGGTTTTGTTGCTGATACTTGTGATTTTATTCTGAAATTCTTGAAATGAGTTTTTCAGCCCTATCAGACAAGTTTTATTCTTTTTTTTTTTTTTTGAGATGGAGTTTCACTCTTGTTACCCAGGCTGGAGTGCAATGGCACAATCTCGGCTCACCGCAACCTCTGCCTCCTGGGTTCAGGCAATTCTCCTGCCTCAGCCTCCTGAGTAGCTGGGATTACAGGCACGCGCCACCATGCCCAGCTAATTTTTTGTATTTTTAGTAGAGACGGGGTTTCACCATGTTGACCAGGATGGTCTCGATCTCTTGACCTCATGATCCACCTGCCTCGGCCTCCCAAAGTGCTGGGATTACAGGCTTGAGCCACCGCGCCCAGCCCAGTTTTATTCTTTCTTAAAATGGCCATTTTATCTTCTGCCTTTTGTATCATTTTATTGTATTCCTTAGAATCCCTGGATTGGGAGCCAAGGCTCAGTTTACCACTCCTGGGCTGGTATCAGGCCCCGGCTTTGTTCTCTGGCCCCTTGAGATTAGGAACCTGCTGCACTGCAGAGGCCACTGTGTTCCTGGAGCACTGGGCACAGCACTCCAATGGGAAGTGTTGGCCAAAGTGCTTCATCCAGTGGTGGCAGCAGGACCCGTGCTCACCCCCATGTGCCAGCAGCAGCAGCAGCCGTGAGGCAGGGTGCATGCATGTTGGGTGGGATACTGGTGGGAGTGGGGCTGCAGAATTCCTGCACGTGATCACACCAGCAGCAGTGGTGGGAGTGGGGCTGTCAGCCTCTGTGTGCATTCACAGCAGCAGCAGTGGCTGCATGGCGAGGGCAGGGGGCTTGGTTTGCCAGTGCCCATGCATAAATTTGCACCAGCATTGGCAACATGGCCAAGAAGGCATATGCTTATGTCGGTGGCAGGGGTGTGGTGGAGTGCACGTACACACGCCAGCAAGGGAGGGGAGTGGTTTATATGTGTGTGCCAGCAAAGCTGGGGGAACGTGGCCATGGGCAAGTGTGTGCTGGCAGAACAGTGGTGGGTGTGGTGGGGACAGGCTGCCGGTGGGCCGTGTCAGTGGGGTCCGCTCTGCTTTAGCTCTGCAAGGTTAGGTGCAGTTTGCCAATGAAGAAGCTATGGTGAGGGCCCCCAGGAAGCACCCCAGTTGAGCATCTGAGTCTATACTGCAAGTGGGTGTGGCCAGGTGGGGGTGCCCGGGGAGCACCACAGACAGGACACCACTGAGGTCAGACTGGTCCTGTCTCATGGGCAAGACTGCCCTGTTCTGTCCAGATGCAACAGTTCCCTAAGACTAAAGTCCCCTAGAGGTGCATGGTCAGTGTTAAGGGATGGCCAGCCCTGGCCATGCTCTGCTGCCAGTGTTCTACACAAACTCTCTGGGTTCTGCACAGCCTAGAGTCCTGCCCCACCACATCTCTAAGCAGTTCTTGATGCCAGCTCAAGTGTTGATGGGGTCCACTGCTGCCAGGATTCCGGGAGCCCATGGTAAGAGTGGCTCACTCCTTACCTGTTTACCCGCCCCCCTCCTCAGGAGTCACTGGGGCCATGAATGAGCTTCCGTGCAGTGGCCCCGTGCAGGGTTCCCAGCCCCATCCCCTTCGGTCCAGCATCTGTGTTTCCTTCCATCCACTCTCAAGGCCTGCCTTCTGAACATCTGCTCAGAATACACCAGTCTTCCCAGTGTTCGGGTCTCGGTGACGGATGTTCCTCTTGGCTGCATCTGGTCAGCCATCTTGACATATTCTGCTTTTATCGATGGGCTGGTGAGGTGTGGTGTGAGGAGAAGCGTTTTATTGTTTTATTGACTTATGATTTAGTTTCTTTTTTTTTTTTTTGAGACGGAGTTTCGCTCTCGTTACCCAGGCTGGAGTGCAATGGCACAATCTCAGCTCACCGCAACCTCCGCCTCCTGGGTTCAGGCAATTCTCCTGCCTCAGCCTCCTGAGTAGCTGGGATTACAGGCACGCGCCACCATGCCCAGCTAATTTTTTGTATTTTCAGTAGAGACGGGGTTTCACCATGATGACCAGGATGGTCTCGATCTCTTGACCTCGTGATCCACCCGCCTCGGCCTCCCAAAGTGCTGGGATTACAGGCTTGAGCCACCGCGCCCGGCTGATTTAGTTTCATTTTTACAAAGCCTTTGTGTGCCTGGGTTATGACTTCTACAAGCACTTCTCTGTTTTCACCCCTCTGTTATTGAAGCAGGAGGTTAGAGGGCTGATGGAATTGGACATTTCCTTTACCCCTGGAGGTTTGGCTCCAGTAGAAACCTCAGCTGGTTAGGCTTTTGAGGAACAGTTTCTGCTTATGGCAGAACTCTTAAAAAGAAGAGAATTCTATGGGCATATTTGCAAACAAGTACATTTTCCTTCTGCTGGAAGCATAAAACAATTTTTCTGCGATCTTCACTGTAAAAGCCTAGTAGAATTTTTGGAAGTAAAACTCTCAAACTTTTAGGAATGCCTAAGACTGGCTACCCTGGAGATTGTAAGTCTCACTCTTTAGCAACTCGCCAGTTACAGTTTAGTTTTCATACACATGAACTGCTTCGCACAGGGATTTCTTATGATTTTCTGGTTTAGTAAGTTGTGATTATCTGGATTCATCTATGTCTCAAATTTGAGAGCATGGCTTGCCCTGTGAGTTCGATTCTCAGATGAATCTAAGAGTGTGATTTTTTTTAGTTTGTTTGCCTGTTACTTTTGCGGATGTGAATGTCACCTTCCATGTCTTTATCTGTGAGACTGGAAACCAGAAGTGTGTCTCCAATTGTTAATGGTTAACTGCTGACAAATTTTGACACTGAACCTTTTTTCTTCCACTTGTGGACCCCCATCTGGCTAAGAAAAAATACATAACTTAAGTGCTTCCTCCTTTAATGGCAGGAGCAGATTTAACCAGGCCACCTCCTGCCCATAAAAGTGAATTCTGATCCTAGCTTCTCACCTAACCTCAATAAAAACACCGGTGCCTGGCCTTTTTAACCACCCTGAGAGGCCTGCTACTCTCCCCATAAAAGTCAACGCCACATCTCTGCAGGTGACCGTAACAGTTGGTACCAGAAGCAGGATGTACACACATTGCCATCACCCTGTAGGTCCGTCTTCTCTCGCGCTGACTTACCAGCCTGCTCTGCTGCCGGGCGTCCAGTGTGTGCTTCAACCTGCTGCTTGCTGAGGAGTTAGTGTTGTATGTCGCCTTGCTCTTTTGTGCCAAATCTGTGAATTAAAACTCAGATTGCCACATTACAGGACACTCTTTGTAATAGTGCTGTTTTTTAAAACATTCAATTTTTTTGTTATGAAATATAGTATAAGAAAGAATGGCTGGGCACAGTGGCTCACGCCTTTGGGAGGCCGAGGAGGGTGGATCACAAGGTCAAGAGATTGAGACCATCCTGGTCAACATGGTGAAACCCCGTCTCTACTAAAAATACAAAAAATTAGCTGGGCACGGTGGCACATGCCTGTAATCCCAGCTACGCAGGAGACTGAGGCAGGAGAATTGCCTGAACCCAGGAGACGGAGGTTGCGGTGAGCCGAGATCGCGCCATTGCACTCCAGCCTGGGTAACAAGAGCGAAACTCCGTCTCAAAAAAAAAAAAAGAATGAATACAACTTTTTCATAATTTTTAGTAATTAGAAACATCTGCACTTTGGGACACGGAGATGGGAGGATTGCTTGAGCCTAGGAGTTTAAGAAGTAAAACTCCTTAAACTTTGCCCATCCTGGGCAAAGTAGTGACATCTTATCTCTACAACAAAAGTAAAAACATTAGCCAGGAATGGTGGCACATGCCTGTAGTCCCAGCTGCTTTGGGGGCTAAGGTGGGAGGATTGCTTGAGCCTGAGAAGTCGAGGCAGGACTGAGCCCTGGTCATGCCACTGCACTCCAACGTGGGCAACAGAGCAAGACCTTGTCTCAAAAAAAAAACATTGAAATTATCATCATGATTTATGATCACCGACGTTGTCGTCATGGTTTATGAATCACCGACGTCGTCGTCATGGTTTATGAATCACCGACGTCGTCGTCATGGTTTATGATCACCGACGTCGTCGTCATGATTTATGATCACCGAAGTCGTCGTCATGATTTATGAATCACCGACGTCGTCGTCATGATTTATGATCACCGAAGTCGTCGTCATGATTTATGAATCACCGACGTCGTCGTCATGGTTTATGAATCACCGACGTCATCGTCATGATTTATGATCACCGAAGTCGTCGTCATGATTTATGATCACTGAAGTTGTCGTCATGAATCACCGAAATTGTCATCGTGATTTATGAATCACCGAAGTCGTCGTCGCGAGTTATGAATCACCGAGGTCGTTGTCGTGATTTATGAATCACCGAGGTCGTCGTCGTGATTTATGACTGAGCCTTGCATAGTCTTTAGAGTTTACTGTTGTCACCTCCCAGACTTACTTTCATCTTGCCTCTCAAATGACTACCCTACTGATTCTTTGGCTGTTTTTCATATTTTTTCAATTCATTTGTTTTTAGTTTTGCTTTTGAACTTTCAATGAATGTTAATGAAATTAAAAGGGTTTGTGAGTGGTCTTCTTGCCTCAGTGTGTTTTACACGTTAGTATCTGAGGCTGTGTGCCATCCTCTTTTACTCATCCATTTCAGTGGGTTGTGCTTTTTCAAGATTTTTTTGAGGAAAATACTGCTTCTGTCATTATATGCCAGTCTCCAAAAATGCACAATAAATTTTCTGGACACGAGAGAAAAATTCCTGGACTGTAGATTGTGGTAAAGTTCAAATCACTAGAAATAGCAATGGAGTTGCCTTTGCCCTAATTTCTGTGTATTTATTTGGTATGGCAATCACCATTGGAAATTCTCTAATTTTCGTTCTTCTACAGAATGTGAACTATTATCTACATGCCGTGTTATCTGGCTATTTCATTACCAAGGAAATGGAGCTCTTTCCATAGAGATTTCTATTTTCCCTTTTATGTATCTTTTGCTGATTTTCCCATTTTAAATCCTATATTCATTTTTACTCTGCATGCTAATTTTTTTATATTGCATGTATTGCAGGTTTTTTACTATTTTTTGTGTTTTAATTCCCCTAATTTTAGTATATTTGAATTTGTCAGTGTCTGTTGTTTACTTCTTTTCTCCTATTTGTCAAAAAAACCTTGTCTGTGACTTCTGCAAGTGGTGTACTTGTGCTTTTTATGTTTGCATATGCAACAGAATGATAATTGTCCACCTAATAGAGGGCAGTACAATCCATCCTTTTTCAGTTAAATCCCAGTTAGCTTTGTTCCGTGTTTAAAGCCCTGGATACGACTTCACTGCTTTACGGTGCCTCTGTTACTAGTCAGCTTTCCATATCGACTCCAGCTCATTATAGACCAGAGGCCTTTCTCTTGGCCTGTTTATTTATGTCTCTACTTACACTACACTGCCCTGAATATTACATTTGAAAATCATGGATGGGTGTTCGGCAAGCCATCCCGTGGTTATTCAGAAGGCTGTGATGGTTGTTAGACATGTGTTATTTTTGTAGGTTTTGAAAAGTAGTTTTTGCTGACCTGCTAGAAAGTCTGTTTCAGGCATCTTTGAAAGTTTACATGAATATCTTTTGTAAGAGGTGACATCTAGATGACATCGAGGTTTTCTTTGAACACATGCTTTCTTTCCATGTACTCTATTCTGCTTTGACGTTTTCAGTAGAAATTGTAAAATTATTTGGGGATCATTGAATACTATTAGTTTTAATTACCTCTTGATTAGATTTGGTCTTGAGTGAACCACTTGCAAGTTTCTACATGTTTTCTCTTGGTGTAACCACGTGGATGGGGCTCAATTTCCCAATCAAAAAGTTGTGACTTCATATACGAACTGTCGTCTACAGGGAAACTCGTCAGATGTTCTGTGCCCGGAGTGTGTTTTGTTTGTTTACTGAGGCTGGTCCCCTAGCCGCCACTGCTACAACAAAACAAAATAATAGACTTTTGGAAGGAGAACACCAGATTGCTTAGATAAACTAGTTAGCCCCAGTGATCACTTAGGTTGTTGGGATGGTTCAGTTCCCTTCATACCAGCAAAGGTTGAACTTTGTAGCATCCATTTCTAAGGATAAGCAGTCTGGTGACTGCTAGTATTAACTCTCTTATACATACCAGATACTAAGACTTTGTTATAATATGTGCTACGGGTATATTCTATAAAGAAAAATTATAACAGCAAATATTACTCCCAGGATCCAACAAAAAGAGTATTCCTTTGCTGCTGCCTTGCTGATTAATTCAACTTTAACCTGCTGTGAGGGAGAAAGGAAGTGTAGGCAGAGTCGTAGTTCTCATGACCGAGCTGTGGAATAAATCAGTGTTCACCAGAGTCGGGTGAACATCTAATGAATTGACTATAGATTTCCAGTGTTTTCAGTCTCATCCATCCTCCTCTACCAAAATGTGGACTGTTTCAGAACTCTGTTGCCTTTGAGGATGTGGCAGTGAACTTCACCCAGGAGGTGTGGGCTTTGTTGGATCCTTCCCAGAAGAATCTCTATAGAGATGTGATGCAGGAAACCTTCAGGAACCTGGCTTCTATAGGTGAGAATCACAGTATTTTTTTTTTTTTCTCTCTCTCTCTCTCTATATATATATATATATTTATTGTATTTTAGGTTTTGGGGTACATGTGAAGAACATGCAAGGTAGTTGCATAGGTACACATGTGGCAGTGTGATTTGCTGCCTTCCTCCCCTTCACCTGTATCTGGTATTTCTCCCCATGCTATCTCTCCCCAATGCCCCACCCCCCACTGTCCCTCCCCTAGTCCCCCCAACAGACCCCAGTGTGTAGTGCTCCCCTCCCTGTGTCCATGTGTTCTCACTGTTCAATACCCACCTATGAGTAAGAACATGCAGTATTTCATTTTCTGTTCTTGTGTCAGTTTGCTGAGAATGATGTTCTCCAGGTTCATCCGTGTCCCTACAAAGGACACAAACTCATAGTTTTTGATAGCTGCATAATATTCCATGGTGTATATGTGCCACATTTTCCCAGTCCAGTCTATCATTGATGGGCATTTGGGTTGGTTCCAGGTCTTTGCTATTGTAAACAGTGCTGCAATGAACATTCGTGTGCATGTGTCCTTATAATAGAATGATTTATAATCCTTTGGATATATAACCAGTAATGAGATTGCTGGGTCAAATGGAATTTCTATTTCTAGGTCCTGGAGGACTCGCCACACTGTCTTCCACAATGGTTGAACTAATTTACACTCCCACCAACAGTGTAAAAGTGTTCCTATTTCTCCGCATCCTCTCCAGCATCTGTTGTCTCCAGATTTTTTAATGATCCCCATTCTAACTGGCGTGAGATGGTATCTCAATGTGGTTTTGATTTGCATCTCTCTGATGTCCAGTGATGATGAGCATTTTTTCATGTGTTTGTTGGCCTCGTGTATGTCTTCCTTTGTAAGGTGTCTGTTCATGTCCTTTGCCCACTTTTGAATGGGAGTCACAGTATTTCTTTGTTCAGAGAGTAAATGTTTCGTGGTTTTCAGTGTTGTTCCACTATTTGGAATGTACAAAGGGAACACTTTGGTAAACGAATAAGGCATGGACCCAGCGTGCAGTGACTCTTGTTTCTTAGTCTGTTTTTAATTGTTATAGCAGAAGATCTGATCCTGGGTAATTTACAAAAATAATTTTATATTGGTTTATGATTCTAGTGGTTAGAAAGTCCAAGGTTGCATCTGGTAAGGACCTGATGCTGCTTCAACTCACGACATGAAGCCGAAGGGAGTGGGCATGCACACGGCGAGAAAATAAGAGCAGTTCTAGGAAGCTAAACTTGCCTTTGTAACAACCTGCCCTGTGGTAACTAATTCAGTCTTGCAAGAGTGAGAGAGAACATTCACTCCCAAGCAAGGACACCAATTATTAATAAGGACTCTGTACCCATAACACAAACCATGTTGCCATATTGGGGACCAAATTACAGCATTCCTTTTGGTGGGTAAAAGCCATATCCCCACCATAGCACCTAGAATCTAGTAACTTTTCTATAATTTCAAATAATTTGTAATATATTTCTGGGTCTACATTTTAGGAAACAAAGGGGAAGACCAGAGCTTTGAAGTCAAGGCCTCACCAATTCCTACAGTATTAGTATTGTGTTTTAGATTTTAAATGAAAATATAAAGTCCTGGAGAAATCTAAGGTAATTTGTACACACAAGAAGCAGCAGTCCGCCTTGGGGACAATTGTAGTATTGTAATCATATGTTTAAAACAAGTAAACAAGGCCAGGTGTGGTGGCTCATGCCTGTAATCCCAGCACTTTGGGAGGCTGAGGCAGATATGGATCACCTGAGGTCAGGAGTTTGAGACCAACCTGACCAACATGGCAAAACCCCGTCTCTACTAAAGATACAAAATTAGCCAGGCATGGTGGCGCATGCCTGTAATCCCTACTTGGGAGGCTGAGGCAGGAGAATTGCTTGAATCTGGGAGGTGGAGGTTGCAATGAGCCAAGACTGTTTTTTATGAAAAAGTCTTTATTTTAAGAAAAAAATTTAGTTAACAAAAAATTTAACAAGTTTCACTTAGCAAAATACACCCAAAAGGAAATCACAGTACAAAGAAAGTTTTAAGTCAAGGCCTCACCAATTCCTACAGTATTAGTATTGTGTCTCAATTCTCAAAACTAACTTTTAAAAAGCTTAAACTTAACCTAAAGGATTTTAAATGAAAATATAAACTAGAATGAACAAACATGAGAAATATTTCTTTGAATCAGGGAGCTAGCACCTTTGAGTTTTCAAAAAAAGCACGTCTCCCCAGTGTTCAGTGATGTGGTGTACAAGGTCCACATTTAACATACTTAAACTCAGATAACATCACCCTGAAGTATACTACCAAAATGTTAATTGAGAAAAGCTGAAAATAGTTTTAGTTTACTTATCACATGCTAGAAGAAAATTTTGCATGAGAAACACTGAAGAGGTAATTTTTTTAATCCAGATTTCACAAACTCATGGTGCAAAATGGGAGGGAGTTTGTGCATCATTGCACTCTAGCCAGGGAAACGAGAGCAAAACACCATCTGGGGAGTTGGGGGGAGGGAAGCAAACAAAAAAAATTAAGGACAACATCAATTTGTTCTCAAAGTTTTTACCAAAAATATATACTTCAATGTAACCTGGATTATAAATGTTTACAAAATAGTTCACTTGGAAACTGTGTTTTTAGTCTGCTTGCATTGCTATAAAAAAATACCTAGGCTGAGTAATTTATAATGAAGAGTTTTATTTGGCTAATGGTTCTCCAGGCTTCATCAGAAGGATAGAACCAGCGTCTGCTTCTGCTGAGAACCTCAGACAGCTGCCAATCATGGTACAAGGGGAAGGGGAGATGACGTCACATGGGGAGAGAAGGAGCAAGAGAGAGGAAGTGCCAAACTTTTTTTTTTTTTTTTGAGACACAGTCTTGCTCTGTCATCCAGGCTGGAGTGCAGTGGTGCAGTCTTGGCTCACTGCAACCTCTGCCTCCCGGATTCAAGCAATTCTCCTGCCTCAGCCTTTCAAGTAGCTGGGATTACAGGCACACACCACTACGCCCGGCTAATTTTTGTATTTTTAGTAGAAATTTGGTGTTGCCATGTTGGCCAGGCTGGTCTCAAACTCCTGACCTCAAGTGATCCGACCACCTCAGCCTCCCAAGGTGCTGGGATTACGGGTATGGGCCACTGTGCAGGCCATTTTTTTTTTTGAACAATCATCTTTTAGGAACTAATGGAGTAGGAGGTCACTATGACCACTACAGTGCCACTTACGTGGAATCTGCTCCCATGACCCAAAGACCTCACACTAGGTCACACCTCCAACATTAGGATCCACTTTCAGCATGAAATTTGAAAGGAGTAGATACCCAAACTGTATTCAATACTAAGAAACTGCATGTAAGAATATTACTGTCTTGTTAATATCTATAAGGGAGGGAGCCACGTTGCAGACTAGTCCGTCCATTTATGTTCAGTTTGTTTATGGTAGAAAACCTGCACTTTCTCTGATTGGTAGCAATGCAGTTCAGATTTAGTAATAAAGGAAAATAATTAATAAACCATTAATGATGGGGTTGTCATTTTCTGTACAAGTCATTTGATAGAGATACTGTGTAAAATTAAATAAATTAGTGTAGAAAAACCTTCAGCCAGATGCCAGATTTTAATCTGAATGAAAAAGTGTCTACTGGAGTAAAGCCACGTGAATGCAATGTGTGTGAAGAATTCTTCATGTCGTTCATCCCTTCATATCTCACTCTGGAAACAACCCACATAGGTGTGAGGAATGCCGAGAGAAGCCATGTACACATAAACAGTGTCAGAAAACTTCCCTTTCTGTCACAAGGGTTCAGAGAGACACAGTAGTGCACACTGGAAATGGACCTTATAGCTGTAAAATACGTGAGAAAGTTTTTAATTTTCCCAGTTTATTTCAAATACATCAGAGAAATCACACTGGAGAGAAACCCAATGAATGTATGGAATGTGGGAAAGCCTTTGGGTTTTCCCATTCTCTTAATAGACATAAAAGGATTCACGCTGGAGAAAAACCTTATGAATGTAAGAAATGCGGTAAAGCCTTCAGTCGTTCCAGTCACCTTCATGACCATGGCAGAATTCATAATGGAGAGAGACCCTACGAAGGTAAGCAGTGTGGGAAAGCCTTCCGCTATTCCAATGGCCTTCACTACCATGAAAGAACCCACACTGGAGAGAAGCCTTATGTGTGTGTGGAGTGCAGCAAAGCATTAAGTTGTCTCAGTTCCTTGCAGGGACATATAAAGGCTCATGCTGGTGAAGAACCCTATGCATGTAAGAAATGTGGGAAAGTCTTCAGATATTCCAGTTCCCTTCAGAAACATGAAAAAACTCATACTGCACAGAAACCCTATGTGTGTAAGAATTGTGGTAAAGTCTACAGATGTTCCAGTTACCTTTGTAACCATGAAAGAACTCATACTGGAGAGAAACCCTATGAATGTCAGAAATGTGGTAAAGCCTTTAGTCGTGCTAGTACCGTTTGGAAATATAAAAAAACTCATATTAGAGAAAAGCCCTATACATGTAAAAAAACGTGAAGGTTTCAGTCGTTACAGTTCTTGTCATAAACATGAACGATCACGTGCTTGAGAGAAGCTCTGTGAGTATAAGGTGTAGGACAGTCTTAACTTTCCCAGATTTCTTCAATACGTGAAAGGAATCAAATGGAGATAAACCCTATGACCCTATAAGCAGTTTGGTAAAGCCTTTAATTTTTCCATTTCTTTCTAAAAACGTGAAAGGACTCAGGCTGAAGGAAATCCTTATGACTGTATAAAATGAGGCAATACAGGCGTTTGATGGTATAAAAATGCCTGCATTCTAGAGAAAAGCTTTATGAATGTCTCAAATGTGGGAATGCCTGCATTTATCCTGTAACTTACTCAAAGGCCTATGGTAACACACACTCCAGATTGACCTTATAAATAAAAGAACACCCACCAGATTGAAACCCTAGCAGCTTGGGAAATACATAAAATTGTGAATTTTAACAGTGACTTTAAAAGTTATGTGAAAAATCCTGCTGGAAATAAATTCTGTAAATGTAAGTAATATGGAAATCCTTTTGCAAATTAATTATAGTACAATTCTCTGGAAAATTCAGTACGTGAATGAGATGTTTTAGGAGCTATAAATAAGTTGAATTTGTCAATTCTCATTTTTAAAGAGAGTCTCTAGAATATAGTTTTTCACTTTGCAAACATAGAAGTGAGACTTCTCTAAGTACTTTTCAAGCAATAGTACAAGAGTTCAATATATATTTTTATTTTAAAACTAGTAAATTTTATTTTTCTACCTAAAGTGTGTTGGACATGCTCATTTTCCTTCCTTTCCTTTTTTTCTTGCATAGCCATTTTTTAAAAATTTTGTGGGTTCCATACTAGGTGTGTGAAATGTATTTCTAACATGTATATGTAAGTTTAACTCTATGTAGTTGTTTGATTAATTGGCCATTGATAAATTAGTCTTTGTGAATTGCTGGGATTGTTTTACTGGCTTTATATGGCAGGATTTGTGTATTTTCAACCACTATAGATATGTTCCATATTTTAGTTGACAAAAACTATTCTCTTTTGGTGTAAAAAAAGTTTAGTTTCTTTGCTAATAAAGAGTTGCTGTCAATTTGTAAGTGTGTAAAGTTTATTATAGAGTATATTCTCGTGAATTATTTTCATCTGTTCTTTATAATGTCACTATTTTTGGCTATTTGCACAAGTCACATTTGCTTAAGGAGAGAGACCTGTGATAGAAAAGTGTCTTGTGTCTAATCTGAGAATGAAAGCATCCAGTCTTCCCATCATGTATAATGTTAGCTGAGGTTTTTTAAAATAAATGCCTTAAAGCAGGTTGAGAAAGTTTTCTGCTGTTCATTATTTATTGAATATTTTATTGTCAAGTGTTGTTGAAGTTTGTCTCTTGGCTTTTGTGCATCTATTTGAATGATCTTGTGGTTTTGAAATTTATTCTGTTAACATGGTATATTACATTAACTGGCTTTCTAAAATAAGAGATGGCATCTAACTTTGTCACCCAGGCTGGTCTCAAACTCCTGGGCTGCAGTGATTCTCCTGCCTTGGCCTCTCAAAGTGTTGGGATTACAGATGTGAGCCACTGTGCCCAGCCAAATTGACTTTTAGATGCAGAAACAACATTGCTTTTTGGGGGGTTAAATCTTTTTTGGTAATGAAATATAAGGTTTTATATTGGTAAATTCAGTTTTGTATCTTTGGAGAGTTTTTGCATCTGTGTTGAAAGAAATCTGCGTACCCTAGTTTCGTTTATAGTGCTGTATATTATAGTGTTACTTTGTATATATACAGTGTATTAGTTCATTCTCACTCTAGGAAGAAACTTTTGAGACTGGACCATTTATAAAGGAAAGGCTTAATTGACTCAGTTCAGCGTGGCTGAGGAGGCCTCAGGAAACTTAAAGTTCTGGCAGAAGGTGAAGGGAAAGCAAGGTACCTTCATGAGGGGGCAGGAGGAAGTACAAGCAGGGGAGCTGCCCGATGCTTGTAAAAACATCAGATCTCATGAGACATCGTGAGAACCGCATGGAGGAAATCGCCCCACGATTCAGTTACCGCCACCTGATGTTGCCCTTGACGCATAGGGATTATTACAGGTCGGTGAGATTTGGGTGAGGACACGGTGTGTATGTGTGTGTGCGTGCACGGGGACTTCCATTCTGGAGAGAATTGGGAATCTCACAGTTGCCTGACAAGTGACTTGTGTAGGAAACATAGGACCCTTGTGTTTTCTATGCAACTTTTTTCTTGCTGCTGTTAAGTGCACTTTTCTAATGAGGTGCGTATCCATAGATCCTCACGGTTTAGGTGCAGATAAGCAAAGCGAAGGGAAATAATCATTTTATATTATCCCCTTCCGAAGGACGGGAGAATACCTGTCTCAATGCAAAACTCCCAGCCAGTGTGGGTTTTCCTCAGCATCGCTGCTTGCCGGCATGCTAAAGATATAATCCTGTGATCACAAGGCTTGATGAACGTAGACAAAATGACCTTCATCTTGTTGTGGAATTCAAGAGACCGAAGAGACCAGTGAGGTTGCAGAAGGATTTAATTTTCGGTGCACACCGGCTCAGCTCGGATTCGAATCCAAAATGGCTGAGTGCTGAACAAAGACAGGGCTTCACCTTTTATACGTGAGGGACACAGTGATGGGAAAACAAGTTTGCAGAACAAAGGCAGCTTATTAAGCAACGACGGGCACGTAGCTCGGGCTTACATGTGACTGGTCTGCAGCCCTGACGCTGCTTATCCGTAGAGCTCACGGGTTCTAACGCGGGCCTTATCTGTTGCCCTCCACTACAGTGCCCAGAAGGTGGGAGTCGGGTCTGTTCAGGCATTTCTCATCATCTTCGCTGTGTTACAGAAACTTAGAGTTATCGGCTCTGGAAAATGAGAATTTATGAAGTTATAAAACTTGCAAAGCAGGATACCATTCCACAGGAGGGGAAAGACTCGGGGAAGTTTGCTTATAGAAGAATTTAATTTCTGCTTCCCTTTCCTGGATTAATATGGACGCTAACGTCAGCATGATTTAGTTGCACCCACTGTAGGCTCAAGTGGTCTGTTTTACTGTGAGTTGCTGCGTTTCTTAGCACTTTCCCTTACCACACAGGTAGTCAGCACTGTCTGTTACCAGGTAGAGATGGTGCCTGAAACCTGTAACTGTACATAAGTAGGCAGCTGAAATGTTATGAGGTGACTCCTACAGTGAGAAAGGGGAAGAGTGTGACAGTACCTGAAACCTGTAACTGTACATAAGTGGGCAGCTGAAATGTTATGAGGTGACTCCTACAGTGAGAAAGGGGAAGAGTGTGACAGTACCTGAAACCTGTAACTGTACATAAGTGGGCAGCTGAAATGTTATGAGGTGACTCCTACAGTGAGAAAGGGGAAGAGTATGTGACGTGCTCACGTCTGAAAACCTAAGAGCAGATGATCACAAATCGTAATAGAGCATGTCATTTAAAGGCAGTCCTTGGCTCCAGACAGGATCAAGTCCCCAGTCTACTCTCACCCAGTGTCTGAATTTAGACAAATCACTGACCCCCTCGATGTGTAAGTTCTCATGATGATGATGGCAGCACCTGCCTCACATATTGTGGAGAACAAAGTTAGCACATGGTTGCAGGACACTTTAAGTGTTCACATTTGCATATCGGGAACCTTTTAATCCCTGAAAAACTTCGAGTAACATTTCTAATGGTGAAACGATGGTCGGTGCAGAATATTGGATTTTGTTTGGCATTTTAAATATAGCTCATGGGCCAGGCGCGGTGGCTCACGCCTGTAATCCCAGCACTTTGGGAGGCCGAGGCGGGTGGATCACGAGGTCAAGAGATCGAGACCATCTTGGTCAACATGGTGAAACCCCGTCTCTACTAAAAATACAAAAATTAGCTGGGCGTGGTGGCGCGTGCCTGTAGTCCCAGCTACTCAGGAGGCTGAGGCAGGAGAATTGCCTGAACCCAGGAGGCGGAGGTTGCGGTGAGCCGAGATCGCGCCATTGCACTCCAGCCTGGGTAACGAGAGCGAAACTCCGTCTCAAAAAAAAAACAAAAATGTAGCTCATGTCTCATGTTCTGCAGGATCCTGTGGCTCTGAGGGTAGTGTCGGTCTGTGGGGACTGACAGAACGGCTGCCAAGGACTTCACACTAGGAATAGTCTTATCACAGGTGGCACTTGGCATCCTGGGGAATTTTTGTCCCTTTACCATTGTCTCTTCCTGCAGTTCACTGGGTGCAGGTGAAGTTCCGCAGAGTTGATTACCAAGTGTCTGACTGTAGTCACGTCCTTACTCCTCTCTGGAGGAGTTCCGCAGGGACAGATTTGGGATGGAGACATTCCCTGGCTGATTTCAGATGCTGACATGCTCGCAGTGAGCACAGCTGTGTTTACTGGCATCACCTGTCCCTTCAGTGTCTTCCAGGTGACCCCGATCAGTACCAGGAAGTCCCCGTGGGCAGAGCTTAAAGCGAAAGCCCCTGAGCACATATGCCTGTGGTAAATGCTCCAAATTTTGATACTGTTTTTTCTGTGTACTTGACTAGGAAACAAAGTAACATCACACAAAAACAAGGTATCTGGGATGCGTCTGTTTTGTTTATCCTGACCCAGCCGTTCTCTGGTGTTCTGTGCTGAGGATCATGCCCTGGGCCAGTGGTTTCAAGGTTTTCCTCTCTACAGGCACAGTGAACAGGTCCAGGACATACACAGGACTCATGTCTGCCTGGACCTCTCCCTGAATCCAGGCTACCAAAACCATCTTTTTTTCTAGTGATTGCCTTTGTATCTTTTTGCACTGTCTCTTTCGGCTTTCTCGGTTCTTTTTAAATAATCCCACTCTGTTCACGGTGAACATCTCTGCAGTAACCAGTGCAGGTTTCCCAGCCATCAGTTTCTTTTTTCTCATCAGCAGAGACTCCAGCGTATCCAGGATTTGCATCACCTCGATGAGCAATTTTAAAATCCCTTGACCTTAGAAATCCAAGGGTTGTGTGTGTGTTCAGGGCTCATCTATTTACTCATCTCCATGGAACTGTAAACACAATTACAAAAGAGTGCCTGTTGGGTGCCAGCCCCATCCCTGTATGTGGGTGCCCTTAGTCCTGGCAGTGACGAGGGGTAGAGTTCCACAGTAGGGTCCAGGGGGCCAGCATGAGAGTGGGGACCCCGTTAGCCCTGAGCTCTGGGCTCCACACACTTTTATTAGGTGCATTATCTTGTTGATCTCGGGGCCGTGGTGAGGGGAGGTGAGAAGGGTCAACTAGAAGCTATTGTGGGGTGAGATGGGGTGCGGGAGAGCGTGGGTCTGCAGCATTCAGTAGCAAATGTGGTTGTAAGAAATGCTAATGTAGGACACTATTACCACCGATGATTATCAAGGTGCGTCTGCATAGGAGCACAGTGGATAGGGCGCCACCAGTTTCGACCACACACACTGCATCAAGGGGCTGTTACCTCCCGAATATTGTGGATACAGAATCAGTTACGCCATATTCTGAGAACCTAGGCAGAGCCTGTGGTGGTGCAGTTCTCTCTGCCCTGCAAGGCCTTCCTGCCTTGCAAGCTCCCATCTCCTACAAAGACCCTCTGGAGTCTTGTGAGCAGAGGTCCCAGTCCTTCCCAGAGTTCTTACACAAGCCCTCATTACGGGACCCTCATGCAGACCCTGTGTTGGGAAGAGACCATGGGACCAAAGCCTGCCTTTCTGCCTTGCACTCACACTGCTGCGTTCCGTGGTTTGAAAGTGCTCGGATGCTCTTTACCGTAGGCCACCTGTTCCTGCTTGGTTTCTGTTTTTACAGGTCTTAATCTTTATTTTACTGCACCATAGTTTGGAGTTTTTAAAATTCAGTATTTGATCCGTGGCATGAATCTCAGTGTAATAAAAAGCAAAGCAAGCTTGTAATCATTTAACCAGAAATAACACAGGCCTGCCCCTGGCCATCTTGGCCCACAAGTAACATTACAAGAAATTGATAGTATGTACTCATAAATACATTATCTAAACATAAAGGTGTGATTGTTTTTCTGTGTGTGACAGATTCTGCTTATCAAGCAGTAATGCTGCAAAATTGTACAGCAAGAATGTAAAAGCAATAGTAATTACAATGACAAAATGATTTACCATAAATTAGATGTAATATATCACTGTACAAGGTAATTTATGGTTAATTTATCTTTATTCAACTATATGTAGTCAAGTAATATTTGCCTTTAATAGGAGTAACTAGTCTATTTTGTTAAATATTATAATGGGTGTATTTGGGACTGGATTTATTGACTTGCTGTGTTCGTGATACCTGCTGTGTTTATTTTCTTTTGTACTAATTTTAATATAATTCTACCTTTTTTCTCTTTTTCACTGGAAGTCGTATATTTATATCTTTTTGTTTTAAACCTAGAAATTGCAACTTATTTTTATTTATTTATTTATTTTAAGACAGAGTTTCGCTCTTGTTACCCAGGCTGGAGTGCAATGGCTCGATCTTGGCTCACCGCAACCTCCGCCTCCTGGGTTCAGGGAATTCTCCTGCCTCAGCCTCCTGAGTAGCTGGGATTACAAGCACGTGCCACCATGCCCAGCTAATTTTTTTTATCTTTAGTAGAGACGGGGTTTCACCTTGTTGACCAGGATGGTCTCGATCTCTTGACCTCGTGATCCATCCGCCTGGGCCTCCCAAAGTCCTGGGATTACAGGCTTGAGCCACCGCGCCTGGCCAATTGCAGCTTATTTTTAAACACTGCCACAATGTCAAGCAACTTAATGCCTGTGCCCTGTGAGCAATACTTTAATCCATTTAGCATCCTTCAACTTAAAACAAAATTCTTACATGTATTTAAAATACTTAAAGACACGGGCACATGTCCTAAGAGGATAGTACAATATAATTTTAAATATTGGGCACAATTTTGTCAGAGGCTTTTTAGATCTTAAAAAAAAAAAAAAAAGCTGGGTGTGGGGAGAAGATGTTTTTAGCCCAAAGATACACTTGTGATCCCAGCCCCTTACCCTCAGGGATGAACACTGTATCGATCTCTAATGGATCAGTCACTTTTCCTTTTATACTTCATATACACATCGTGCAGGAGGAATGCTTTTGTACATTGCCTTTAAAATTCAGTAGGTTGTTCTCAGTTTTTCTGTATTTCTGCATGTTTTGGATTTTTTTGGCATTGGATTCTGTTGTGTGAATATCGGACAGTTCTGTGCTGATGCACACACACGTGTTTCAGTTGAGGGTATCAGGAACGGGACAATGTAAATTCTAGAAAATGTGTTGGTGAAACATGTAACATTTCTGTTGGGAACATATGTAACAGTGAATTGTTGTGTTGTATGTTTACCCCTCTTCAGCTGTAGGTGCTATTGCCAGGTTTCTTTTTCCTTATAACCCTTTTCATGCCAACAAGTAATGTGTGAATCTTCTTGTGTGCCCCCATCTTTGTCAACACATGGCATTCTCTGTCATTCTCATTTGGTCTTCTGGTTGCTGTGTGATTGTTGATTATCTCAGGCTTTATTTACATCTCTCTGATTACTAACAGTTGAACATTTCAGCATACTTACTCATTATTAAATAGTCTCTATTTTGAAGACTTATTTTTCTCCTCTCCTCATTGTTTTAGGGTTTTCTTCTTGACTTACGATAGTTCTTTACGTGGAGCTGGATAAGACTTGTTTCTCTGGTAGCGCTCTCACTCAGTCTCTCTTTCGGTATTTTGATACGCTCTTAATTTTAATAAAACTTTATTTTCCCCAGTATATTATTTTTTGTTTTAAGAAATATTTCTCTATTTTAATATTTTTTTGTTTGTCTGTCTGTTTTGAGATGGAGTCTTGCTCTTGTTGCCCAGGCTGGAGTGCAATAATGCGATCTGGGCTCACTGCAACCTCTGCCTCTCGGGTTCAAGCAATTCTCCTGCTTCAGTGTCCCAAGTAGCTGGGATCACAGGCATACAGCGCCACACCCCGCTAATTTTGTATTTTTTAGTAGAGACAGGGTTTCTCCATGTCAGTCAGACTGGTCTTGAACTTGTGACCTCAGGTGATCTGCCCACCTCAGCTCCCCAAAGTGCTGGGATTATATGCATGAGCCTCCGTGCCTGGCCAAGATTTTGTTTTTTAAATCAGGATGTATGTTTAAAATGTTATTTTGCAGTTCATTCAGAATTGAGTTTTTTTGTGGTTAGGAATTCTATTTTTTTCCAGTAAGCTAACAAAATATAATTTATTTTGTATTTTGATAAGTTCTTTTTTTTTTTTTTGAGACAGTTTCATTCTTGTTACCCAGGCTGGAGTGCAATGGCACGATCTCGGCTCACTGCAACCTCCACCTCCTGGGTTCAGGCAATTCTCCTGCCTCAGCCTCCTGAGTAGCTGGGATTACAGGCACGCGCCACCGTGCCCAGCTAATTTTTGTATTTTTAGTAGAGATGGGGTTTCACCGTGTTGACCAGGATGGTCTCGATCTCTTGACCTCATGATCCACCCGCCTTGGCCTCCCAAAGTGCTGGGATTACAGGCTTGAGCCACCGTGCTGGCCAGGTTCTTAATTTTAGTAGAATTTTATTTGTTCTTTTCCCCCAGCATAGCAAATGGTTTTGTTGTTGTTGTTGTTAAAAAATCTTTCTTGCCCAGCACAGTGGCTCACGCCTGTAATCCCAGCACTTTGGGAGGCCGAGGTGGGCAGATCATGAGGTCAGGAGATCGAGACCATCCTGGTCAACAAGGTGAAACCCCATCTCTATTAAAAATACAAAAATTAGCTGGGCATGGTGATGCGCGCCTGTAGTCCCAGCTACTCAGGAGGCTGAGGCAGGAGAATTGCTTGAATCTGAGGCAGAGGTTGTGGTGAGCCAAGATCGCACCATTGCACTCCCCACTGGGCAAAAAGAGCAAAACTCCGTCTCAAAAAAAAAAAAATCTTAAGGCC
Organism: Saguinus midas; assembly: GCA_021498475.1. Lineage (NCBI taxonomy): Eukaryota > Metazoa > Chordata > Mammalia > Primates > Cebidae > Saguinus > Saguinus midas. The sequence continues at coordinate 35,122,723 of CM038411.1, read as the reverse complement.
ACAGAGATTTTGTTTATATTTTTGTTTTTTTAATCAGGATGTATATTGAAAATTTCATTTTGCAGTTCATTCAGAATTGAGTTTTTGTGGTTAGGAATTCTATTTTTCCAGTAAGCTAACAAAATATAATTTATTTTGTATTTTGATAAGTTCTTTTTTTTTTTTGAGACAGTTTCATTCTTGTTACCCAGGCTGGAGTGCAATGGCACGATCTCGGCTCACTGCAACCTCCACCTCCTGGGTTCAGGCAATTCTCCTGCCTCAGCCTCCTGAGTAGCTGGGATTACAGGCACGCCACCGTGCCCAGCTAATTTTGTATTTTTAGTAGAGATGGGGTTTCACCGTGTTGACCAGGATGGTCTCGATCTCTTGACCTCATGATCCACCCGCCTTGGCCTCCCAAAGTGCTGGGATTACAGGCTTGAGCCACCGTGCTGGCCAGGTTCTTAATTTTAGTAGAATTTTATTTGTTCTTTTCCCCAGCATAGCAAATGGTTTTGTTGTTGTTGTTGTTAAAAATCTTTCTTGCCCAGCACAGTGGCTCACGCCTGTAATCCCAGCACTTTGGGAGGCCGAGGTGGGCAGATCATGAGGTCAGGAGATCGAGACCATCCTGGTCAACAAGGTGAAACCCCATCTCTATTAAAAATACAAAAATTAGCTGGGCATGGTGATGCGCGCCTGTAGTCCCAGCTACTCAGGAGGCTGAGGCAGGAGAATTGCTTGAATCTGAGGCAGAGGTTGTGGTGAGCCAAGATCGCACCATTGCACTCCCCACTGGGCAAAAAGAGCAAAACTCCGTCTCAAAAAAAAAAAAATCTTAAGGCCACAGAGATTTTGTTTATATTTTTGTTTTTTTAATCAGGATGTATATTGAAAATTTCATTTTGCAGTTCATTCAGAATTCAAGTTTTTTGGGGGCTAGGATTTTTTTTCCAGTAAGCTAAGAAAATGTAATTTATTCAGATTCTGACTGTGGTTCTCTTTATTTGCTGTCACCTGTCATTGCTTCGCCCAAATCAATATAATCTCACCCTCAGAGCTGACTTTTCTGTGAAGACTGTGTATAATTCTGTTTCTTTCTTCGTCTTTCAGTTTTCAGCAGCCCTATAGCACCAGAGTCAACGGTGGTTTTAGTCCAAAATCATCTGTGGGCCTTTTTTGCTCAATGGATAAATTATTTTTATACTTTATTCATGTTTAATTTTAAAATGTTGACGGACAAATATTGGATATATTCAAGATATCTCCAAATACACATTGTGTGATAACTGTTACAAAATCAGTATCTGCCATGGCTTTTAAAAGTTTGAGCTTCTCTTAAATTCGTGTTGAAACTTAAACTCCAACGCAGTAGTATTAAGAGGTGGGGCCTTTAGGAGGTGGTTAGGTCATAAAGGCTGTGCCCTCATCATCGAGATTCATGACTTCATAGAAGGGCTTGAGGGAGTGAGTTCTGCCATTTCTGCCCTTCTGCTGTCTGTGAACATAACATTCAAGGTATCATCTTCAGAGACCAAGGTCCTCACCAGAAACAGTCTGCCACTGGCTTGATTTTGCACTTCGCAGCCTATGTAACTGTGAGCAATGAATTTATGTCATGTATACATTACCTGGTCAGGTATTTTGTTAAAGCAGCAGGAATGGATTGAGACGGCATTTATTGCCACCCATGCTGTACATTATATCACCAGAACTTGTTCATCTTATAACTGAAAGTTTGTACCTTTTGAGCAATGTCTCCCCATTTCCCCTAACTTCCAGCCCCTGGAAACCACTGTGTCGTCTGTTTCTATGAGTTCAGTGTTTTTAAGCTCCATCTCTAATTAAGATCATATAGCATTTGTCTTTCTGTGTCTGACTTATTTAATATTCTCCACTTTTATCCATATTTTCACAAATAATAAGACTTTATTTTTTATGGCTGAATATTTCACTGTGTGTGTATATACATACATATCGTGTATATACACATATATATAGCATGCATATATATATATATATATATATATATATATATCACAATTTCTCTATTCAACTATTAATGGGCATAAAAAACCTGGGAGTGCAGAAGTCTGAGATACTGATTTTATTTCCTTTGGATATAATACCCAGAAGTGGGGTTGCTGGATAATATGGTAGTTCTATTTTAATATTGTGATGAGCCACCTTACTGTTTTTTTTTTATAATGACTATATCAATATTCTCATAAATGCAAGGGACTGTTGCTCCCTTCTGGGTGACAGTTGTCCATGGATCTCTCACTTCCTTTTCCTCCAGCTTATATAAGCATTTCTTCTGGGCTGTTTTCAGTATTTTTTTAAATGAAAGAAACAGATTTGAAGGATGTGTCGCTTCAGGTCAAAGATCAAATAAATATTTGGACATTTTGATAAAGATTATGCTTTCTCTGAGGAAGTGGTTGGAAGGCTTTTTTTTGAAACACACTTTAAAGCACTGGGATTTCTTTTCTTTTTCTTTATCTTTTTTTTTTGAGAGAAGGAAAGAAAAAAGTGAAGGAGAGGAAGAAAAAGAGGGAGAGAGAACAGAAATGTTGCTTTATTCTAAAAGAAATGGGTATTAATAATCACTAATCAATATTTCATTTAAACTTATGAGTAGGCATGATGTGGTATTGACAAAAATGTATATTTTGTGTATTTAAAGTGGAGAGCTCTGTAAATATTTATTAAGTTTACTTGTTCTGGATCTGAGTTTAAGTCCTGGATATCCTTATTAATTTTCTGTCTCATTGAGACTAAGTCTGTATGTATCTGGGTGTTAGGAGCGTTAGCTCTTATTGTTGCATTGATCCTTTTACCACTATATCTTTGTTGCTTTGAAATCTATTTTATCAGATACAAGAATTGCAACTCCTGCTTTTTATTTATTTATTTATTTTTGCTCTCCATTTGGTTGGTAAATCTTTCTCCATCCCTTTGTTTTGAGTCTTTGTGTATCCTTGCATGTGTAATGGGTCTGGATGTAGCATACCATTGAGTTTTGGCTGTATCTTTTGATTGGGGGATTTAGTCGATTTAAATTTAGGATTACTGCCATTTGATGTTAACTGACTGTTTTATCCAGTCGTTGATGTAAATTCTTCTTGATGTTGATGCTCTTTACTTTTTGGTATATTTTTAGAAAGGCTAATACTGGTTGTTTTTTTCTATGTGTAATGCTTCTTTCAGAAGCTCTTGTAAAAGCAGGCCTGGTGGTAATAAAATCTCTGAGTACTTGCTTGTTCATAAAAGATTTTATTTTTCCTTCAGTTGTGAAGCTTAGTTTGACAGGATATGAAATTCTGGGCTGAAAGTTCTGTTCTTTAAGGATGTTGAATATTAGCCCCCACTCTCTTCTGGCTTGTAGAGTTTCTGCTGAGATATCTGCTGTAAGTCTGATAGGCTTCCCTTTGTGGGTAACCTGACCTTTCTCTCTGGCTGCCCTTAGTATTTTCTCCTTCATTTCAACCCTGGTAAATCTAATGATTATGTGCCTTGGGGTGGCTCTTCTTGAGGAATATCTTTGTGGTGTTCTCTGTATTACCTGAGGTTGAATATTGTCATGCTTTGCTAGTTTAGGAAAATCTTTCTAAATAATATCTGGAAGAATATTTTCCAGCTTGGATTCATTCTCTCTGTCGCATTCAGGTACACCTATCAAATGTAAATTTGGTCTTTTCACATAGTCCCACATTTCTTGGAGACTTTGCTCATTCCTTTTATCCTTTTTCTCTATTCTTGTCTTCTCATTTTATTTCATTAAGTTGGACTTGACCTCTGATATCCTTTCTTCTGCTTGAACAATTTGAGTGTTTAAACCTGTGCATACTTGTCGGAGTTCCCGTATTTTATTCTTCAGTTCCATTAATTCACTTATATTCCTCTCTAAATTGTCTATTCTCATTAGGATTTCGTCAAACCTTTTTTCAAAGTTCTTAGTTTCTTTACGTTGGGCTACAACATGTTCTTTTAATTCACAGCAGTTTCCTTATTATCCATGTTCTGAAGCCTGATTCTGTTAATGGGATGCGCTCATTCTCCATCAAGCCTTGTTCCCTTGTTGATGAGGAACTGTGATCCCCTTTAGAGGGAGAGGCATTCTGATTTTGAGTATTCTCAGCCTTTTTATGCTGGTTTCTTCCCATCATTGTAAATTTATCCACCTGTCATCTTTGTAATTACCACCTTTCAAATTAGGTCTCTGAGTGGAAGTCCAAGTTGTTAATTCCCAGGGCCGAAATATGAGCAACCCACTGCACCGGCCAAAACAGTGGCGTTAACACTGATGGTGCTTTTCTGCCCAGGAATCTCCAGTCTGGCTTCCTTCTTGAGTTCATAATAGGTGAGTCTGCCTTCCCAGAGCTCCAAACCTTGGTCAGAAGAAGAACCAGACCTGTTTACTCTGCACCAAGAGCTGCTGCACTGAGGTGCCGGCAAAACTGCTGCGCCGGCCACAAGAGTCGCACTGGCGACCCGTGCAGCTCCTCCACTGGGAATCTTCTGCTCTGTGAGCAACCAAAATTTGAAAGTGTGGCGTCCTCTCATTCTCTGCGCTTTCACTGGGAGCTGCAATCCCGAGATGTTAGTGGTCCGCCATCTTGGATCTTTTTTTTTCAGCACTGGGATTTCTTAACCTTTAGATTCCTCAGATGTGATCAAAACCCACTGTGCAGAAAGTATCCAGTTGGGTCTCTTTGTATCATCCCTGCCACTTAGAGTGGACATGGAGAACAAATGCAGATATGGAGCTCTTGCTTTCGTTTGTGTGATGAATCATAAAATATTTTCATCAGGCTCAGGAATCTCATGCCTTCTAATATCTGTGAAGTTGACAGTCTAACTTTTTGGCTTGCAAATAGAAAAAAAAAAATCCAAGAATGTTCACATTTTTTACAGTTTGGGTGATGAGGATGGGATTGATTTTGAGAGATCTATAACCTTTTATAAGAGGAAAGTAGAAATTCTTCACAGACCTGGTCAGGAGATATGAGAAGGCTCCCTGGAACAAGTAGCAAATTCTCTCATCCAAATTAGGATTAAGTGAGAGTAAGATTCCTTCACTCTACAACCTGTTAGTGAGGCTGTTGTGTGAGAGGGAGAATTGAAAGGAGCAGTTAACTGTGCCTCATATGTTCATTCTCTTTCTAGCCAAAGTGGGAAAGAATTAGGACTCCCCAAAGCTGATAGAACACTTCAGATAAATAGAAAATATTGTAAGTTATTCTGGTTTTGCTGAAAGCAGTCATTAGGCTGCTAGAAACTAAAAGAAAACTTGGGTGTTGGTGCCTTGCTTATAAGCAGAGAGTCACTATGTTCTCACTGATACCAAAACTTGATTGACACGGATTGGGCAGGGTGCACCATGAGGGCAGAAATTTCACATAACAATGGAGGTGGGGCCTTTGGGACTAACTCAATGTCCTCTTGTGTTTCTACATCAAAATTTATAGTTAGAATTGTGTTATGTGTTTTTGGGCTTCCTGTCCTGTAAGTGCCAGAGGGGACTATTCCAGCCTGGGTGAGAGACAGGTGAAAGAGAGACAGACTTCCCCATTTTCCACAGAAGGCAGGTCTGAGTGCCTTTGTGCTCTGATATCCAAAAATGTTTGCCCTGTATGAGCTGTTGGATGCAAAGACAGAGGTGTCTGTCTTAGGGCTCCTGTCTAGAATCATAGTATCTCTCTGCTAGTAGATGTAGCTGATAATTGAAACTGTGCTTCACAAAGTTAAAGAAGCCAGTGACTAACAGAAATCCTTGAGTTTACAGGATGGCAGGTAAGAAAAAAAAAAACTTGCTAAGACACTGAAATTCCCTTCACTTAGGAGATAAAGTAACTAGCTGAAATTGTTTTGAATAAATATGACCAGTAAGGCTCTGCACAGAGTGAGCTTGCTGACAGCATAGCTTAAATTTCCACCACATGTTTCCTACTAACTCCCTTAAAGTTTGCACATATGACCCATGAGGTAGCATAAAGAAATAACTGGGCATGCCCAGGGATGTTCCAGACCTCTCATTGTCATCCAGTAGTCACCTTTTAATCTCATAATCTACCCCCAAACCTTTCCTAATAGAAGTACTGCCTTGATGCCAGCATAGGGAGACAGAATTGAGCCTGAGACTCCTGTCTCTTTGAGATTGAGTTTTCAATATAAAGCTTTTCTCAAAACAAAAACAAGCAATGACAATTCAGTGTATTGGTTCCTAATATTAGGCAATAAGCCCTGCTTTCTCAATAACAAGACAACCTGGGAAAAAAAGTTTTACTTTCCAAATAAGGTTTAGTGAAACTAAATGGGCATATTTTTGTTGCTGAATTCTTCCAACAGTCAAGAGAAACTTGATAATTTTGGAGCCTTTGACAAAGAGTCAGCACCTAAAGATATTATTTGGGGTTTTTGATTCCTAGCCACCCTGACACTACAGGTTACACTATGTGAAAGTCAGCTATAAGCTTGCTACAGAACTCCAGTCAAACTGAATCCCAACTCAGGGTGGACTGGGCGCTGCCTAACTTTATATTCTGATTTTGGGGTGGGTCATTTTGAAGACCTCAAAAGACTGCATGTTAAATATAAATAATGTATTCTAGAAGGAAATTGGACTGGCACAGAAATCATTTTAAAGGGAAAATTGGAATCTACTTTTGATGGAAATTTTGTGCCCTGCTGCATTATCCGAAGCAAAGCTTCTGGCTCTGTGGGGCCCCCACTTCACTAAGTATTCCTAAATTTCTGTCCCTGGTTTACTGATAGGTCAGGGAAACTGATACCTCATGGTGTTCACTGAGCTGCTGTCTACGGTGGCTTTTTAACATCAGTGCTAGCGATGCAGAATGTGACTGGAGTGGTCACTCCACTTAGTGGTCAGAACTCAGCGTTTTGGGTCATCGCTCACATTCTGGCTATTTGGTCTTTTGCATTAAAAAATATAGATTGCGGGATGGGCGTGGTGGCTCACACCTGTAATCCCAGCACTTTGGGAGGCTGAAGTGGGTGGATCCTGAGGTCAAGAGATCGAGACCATCCTGGTCAACAAGGTGAAACCCCATCTCTACTAAAGATACAAAAATTAGCTGGGCATGGTGGTGCGTCCCTGTAATCCCAGCTACTCAGGAGGCTGAGGCAGGAGAATTGCTTGAACCCAGGAGGCAGAGGTTGCAGTGAGCTGAGATTGCACCATTGCACTCCAGCTTGGGTAACGAGTGAAACTCTGTCTCAAATATATATATATATATATCCTGATAAAAGGAAACTTGCAAACTGGAAACAATCTTAGTAGCTGATTTGCTGTCAGGTCACTTATTTAGAAGTTTTTAATAAGATCCTGTTCTCTGAAGAGACTGACATAAGCTGTGGATTGTGCATGTGTCCTTATAATAGAATGATATATAATCCTTTAGGTATATGCCCAGAAATGGTATTTCTGGGTCAAATGGAATTTCTAGTTCTAGGTCCTCAAGGAATTACCACACTGTCTTCCACAATGGTTGAACTAATTTACACTCCCACCAACAGTGCAAAAGTGTTCCTATTTCTCCAGATCCTCTCCGGCATCTGTTGTCTCCTAGTTTTTTAATGATCACCATTCTAACTGGCATGAGATGGTATCTCAGTGTTGTTTTGATTTTCCTTTCTCTAATGACCAGTGATGGTGAGCTTTTTTTTCATGTTTTTGGCCATATAAATGTCTTTTGTTGAAAAGTGTCTTTTATATCCTTGGCCCACTTTTTGATGAGGTTGTCTTTTTCTTGTAAATTTAAGTTCTTTGTAAATCCTGGATATTAGCCCTTTGTCAGACGGATAGATGGCAAAAATTTTTTCCCATTCTGTTGGCTGCCAGTTCACTCTAATGTTTGTTTTGCTGTGCAGAAGCTATTTAGTTTAATTAGATCCCATTTGTCTATTCTGGCACAAAGTTTACATGAGCAAACAGAGTAGAGACAAAAGAATGTGGGAAAACAGGCTTAACTGAGGAAGCTTTTATTATTTCTAATCTTTACCCGATGACCTAATGCTCTAACAAGAAGAGCTGGCTGCCTTCAGTCTGTTCCACAAGTTAATAAAAACCTTTCGGCCTTCCAAAAGGTTTGAGACAATAACAAGTGTTATTGTCTTGTGAGGTTTATTGCCAAGTTTAAAATGAGGAAACTGAGGCCTACATGAGAACAATTAGACACCAATTTATTTGGCTCCTGGGCGAGGTTCTGTGGTCCCAGGAAAGAGGCCAGAGAAGTCATGCCCAACTCCTCTCAGGCGTGGGGTTTTATAAGGAGTGAAGGCATTTGATTGGCTGTGGAGAAACAGTATGTGGATGGGGCAAGCTGCTGTTGGTAGGTAGGTGGGATTTCCGGTGAGCAGGCTAGGTGCCAAGTGCAGAGCTTTGTGTTGAGTGCAGAGGGGATTTCCAAGGTGGTCTAGGTGCTGGGTGCAGAGCTTAGTGCTGAGTGCAGAGGGGTTTTCAAGGTGAAGCTAGATGATTGGCGTATTCTGGTGATGTAATTTTCAGGAGGGGAGAGGGATGGGCATGTCCGAGCTCCCAGCGAGGCAACCGGCCTTACATTCTGACCCTTTTGATATGTAGGATGCTGCTTCTCTCTGGCCACTTCCTGCTGAATAGGGGTGGAGTGAGGGGGAGGGGATAGTTGGCTAGTGCCTTGATTGGGAGTCAGACATAGGGTGAAGTATCATCTGGTTTATGGCCACCCTGGAAATTTCTCTCATGTGGGCCTGTAAAACTTGAGAAAAACAGACTAGTATTAGTAGAAGACACAACGATAACGGGGTGATAATGGGAGCTAGCCAGTTAAGCATGGGGATTGCCACCAGTTGAGAGATGAGGCTGGTGCACTCTGCTTCCTGAGGAGGTTCTCTTGGAGGCGATAGAGAGTGTTGACATTTTCTTCCACAAGGCCTGTTTCATTGATGTAATAACAGCACTGCTCCTGGAGAAACAGACAGGTACCTCCTTTTTCTGCCATTAGCAAGTCTAGGGCCCTTCAGTTCTGGAGAGACTGACATAAGCTGTGGATTGTGCATGTGTCCTTATAATAGAATGATATATAATCCTTTAGGTATATGCCCAGAAATGGTATTTCTGGGTCAAATGGAATTTCTAGTTCTAGGTCCTCAAGGAATTACCACACTGTCTTCCACAATGGTTGAACTAATTTACACTCCCACCAACAGTGCAAAAGTGTTCCTATTTCTCCAGATCCTCTCCGGCATCTGTTGTCTCCTAGTTTTTTAATGATCACCATTCTAACTGGCATGAGATGGTATCTCAGTGTTGTTTTGATTTTCCTTTCTCTAATGACCAGTGATGGTGAGCTTTTTTTTCATGTTTTTGGCCATATAAATGTCTTTTGTTGAAAAGTGTCTTTTATATCCTTGGCCCACTTTTTGATGAGGTTGTCTTTTTTCTTGTAAATTTAAGTTCTTTGTAAATCCTGGATATTAGCCCTTTGTCAGACGGATAGATGGCAAAAATTTTTTCCCATTCTGTTGGCTGCCAGTTCACTCTAATGTTTGTTTTGCTGTGCAGAAGCTATTTAGTTTAATTAGATCCCATTTGTCTATTCTGGCACAAAGTTTACATGAGCAAACAGAGTAGAGACAAAAGAATGTGGGAAAACAGGCTTAACTGAGGAAGCTTTTATTATTTCTAATCTTTACCCGATGACCTAATGCTCTAACAAGAAGAGCTGGCTGCCTTCAGTCTGTTCCACAAGTTAATAAAAACCTTTCGGCCTTCCAAAAGGTTTGAGACAATAACAAGTGTTATTGTCTTGTGAGGTTTATTGCCAAGTTTAAAATGAGGAAACTGAGGCCTACATGAGAACAATTAGACACCAATTTATTTGGCTCCTGGGCGAGGTTCTGTGGTCCCAGGGAAAGAGGCCAGAGAAGTCATGCCCAACTCCTCTCAGGCGTGGGGTTTTATAAGGAGTGAAGGCATTTGATTGGCTGTGGAGAAACAGTATGTGGATGGGGCAAGCTGCTGTTGGTAGGTAGGTGGGATTTCCGGTGAGCAGGCTAGGTGCCAAGTGCAGAGCTTTGTGTTGAGTGCAGAGGGGATTTCCAAGGTGGTCTAGGTGCTGGGTGCAGAGCTTAGTGCTGAGTGCAGAGGGGTTTTCCAAGGTGAAGCTAGATGATTGGCGTATTCTGGTGATGTAATTTTCAGGAGGGGAGAGGGATGGGCATGTCCGAGCTCCCAGCGAGGCAACCGGCCTTACATTCTGACCCTTTTGATATGTAGGATGCTGCTTCTCTCTGGCCACTTCCTGCTGAATAGGGGTGGAGTGAGGGGGAGGGGATAGTTGGCTAGTGCCTTGATTGGGAGTCAGACATAGGGTGAAGTATCATCTGGTTTATGGCCACCCTCGAAATTTCTCTCATGTGGGCCTGTAAAAACTTGAGAAAAAACAGACTAGTATTAGTAGAAGACACAACGATAACGGGGGTGATAATGGGAGCTAGCCAGTTAAGCATGGGGAATTGCCACCAGTTGAGAGATGAGGCTGGTGCACTCTGCTTCCTGAGGAGGTTCTCTTGGAGGCGATAGAGAGTGTTGACATTTTCTTCCACAAGGCCTGTTTCATTGATGTAATAACAGCACTGCTCCTGGAGAAACAGACAGGTACCTCCTTTTTCTGCCATTAGCAAGTCTAGGGCCCTTCAGTTCTGGAGAGTTACCTGAGCCAGCGACATGATTTGTCACTGGAGGGAGGCTGAAGAGGTGGCTGATGCTTCAATAGCCACACGGAGCTTGTCTTCCAGTTGAGCGGCTGAGGTGATGCTGTAGCCCATGGTGCCACTCCCTATTCCAGCTGCTGCTAGAGAGGATGCTAAAGAGAGGCCAACAACTATTGGGAGGAAGACTGCTCGTTTGCTCTGGCAGTTAAGGGACAGTGTGATGGGGGATAGGAACTTGGCTTGGCTTGTCCATACACTTCTAACTGCAGGACTAGTGTGACAGGCACACAGGGGAAAGGGAGGGAGGCATCAGTAACTTTGGTTAGGGTTCCATTACACAAAATGAATCCTCCTGGAGGTGCATAAAGGGAAGATTTTACTTCTACTGTGGTGTTGCACCTGAGGCTAGGGATGCTGGCTGTCCCATAGCAGAGAGAGAGATTTAGAGAATGTACATTGAACAAGGGGATACCCATTAAGGTAGTGTCAGGCCCCGTGGAAGATTGTGACAGGTTGAACCCAGTCTGGAGGGAACTATGGCTAAAAGGGGTTTGTTAAGGGAGGCATATAAAAAGCAATTAGTGAAGTTTTTTGCTGCAGTTAAGCTCAACATGTAAACACCTTGCCATACTAGCGTTAACCAAGAGAAAGGTTGGGGAGTGTTGAGTGTTCAATAAATGGTGACTTTCACTATCATATAATTGCTGACATCACAGCATTATCATCTAAGCATCATCACTATCACTTTTATCATTACCACCATTATCATCTTTATAATAATCACCTTCATCACAATCATCACCATTACCATAACCTTCATTATGACCATCACCACTTTCACCATCATCACCATTGCTTCCATCATCATCACCTACAACATAATCACCACTACCATCACCTTTCACTATTACCAACATCTTCCTCCTCATCATCACCATCATCTTAATTTCCTTCATTATCACCACCAATATCATCAGCAGTCACCTTCATCACCATCATCAGTCATCATCTATTGAGTCCTAGTGTCTGACATTTAATATCCACCTTTTTACAAGGTTTAAATAAAATGAATAAACAAGATCATGGCCAAGATTATGTGGAAAACTAGAAAGAAGGTAGGGCTTGGTATCTTTATCTTTAGCCTTGCATTTTAGGATCTTTTCTCCTAAACCAAGCTCTGGATGTAACACGGACCTCTCTACTAAATTTCCAGGTGCGAATGGAATACAAAAAATGGTTCAGTGGGATGCGGAAAGGTGTGGAAACTGAAATGATAATTTCCTGAATTAAGAGGGAGGCCACCATGTCTGTGGTTTCCCTGGAGGTGGGAAAGGCTTCAGTCCATCCTGAAAAGGTATCTACAAAGGTTAGAAGATAGCGGAGTTTTTTGTGAGTGGGTATATGGGTAAAATCAATCTGCCAGACTTGGGCTGGCAGATGGCCATGCATTTGGTGGGTAGGAAACTGTGGCCTTAAGCTTCCCTGAGATGAAACATTAAAGCAGGTAACATATGCCGTGTGTACTTACTCAATCATCTGTTGCAAACCTGGCAAGGAAAAGAGGGGCTGCACGAAACAGTGCAACACTTTGGGCCCTATATGTAAGGATTGGTGGATTTCAGCAATGATTTTGGGGGCCTGTTCCTGGGGAAGGGCGATTCTGTTGTTTAGGAAGATCCAACCGTGATCAGACTTGGTTCTTTCTTTTAATATAAGGGCCTGCTTCTCTGATGGTGAACGAATTGGTGGTGTTGCTGTGGTGAGAGACATGACTGGAATGGGGGCTAGTCTGGTGCTAGTTAACGATTTTGCTGCCGTGTCTGCCCTTGCATTGCCCCAGGAAACAGCATCCTGCTGGGCTTGGTGCCCTCAGCAGTGGATGACACTGACTTCTTTGGGCAGTGACAGGGCCTGTAGGAGATTAGAGATTTGGGTAGCATTGATTATGGGGGACCCTTTCGTAGTAAGGAATCCCCACTCTTTCCAGAAGGCAGAATGACAGTGGGTAATAAGGAAAGCATACTTTGAATTACTATAGATATTTGCCTGCTTTCCCCATGCTATGGTGAGAGCTCAGATAAAGGCAATGAGCTCTGCTTTTTGTGAGGTGGTTCCATCTGGGAGGAGATATTCCTCAAGGGTGGCTGAGGAGGTCAGTCAGTCGATGAGGAGAGAACACTGAGATAGGCTGGCCCAAGGTAAGTTTTAGGGATTCCTTGGTAAGTTCTCTTGCTGCTCCCAGGGCCCACAGGCAAGGCTGCCACCCCCTGACTGTGGGATCAAGATGTTTTGATGAATATGCTACAGTATGATACACAGGGCCTAGGGGTTGTATCAGGACTCCCAACTGTGCAATACCTTGTTTTTTGTTAGTAAATAAGTGGAAAGTATGGTTAAGGTCTGGCAGTTGAAGTGGAGGTGCTGTGGACAGAGCAGTTTTTAGGGTTCTGAAAGCTTGGTTTACAACTCCAGGATGAGAGAGGGGTCCCTTTGGTGTGTCCTTAGCTGCCACATACAAAGATTTAGCTAGAGCAGCAAAGGTAGGTACCCAGTGATGGAAGTATCCTACAAATCCTAAGAAGGAGAGAAGCTGGTCTGCAGTCTCTGGGGGCTGCAATGAAAGAAATGCCTGCTGGCAGTCAGTTGTTAGGATTTTATGGGTGAGGAGAATGCCAAAGAAGACTACTGAGGTGACTGACAACTGTGCTTTAGAGGGAGATACGTGGTATCTCTTGGATCCAAGGAAGTTAAGGAGAGTGGCAGTATGCTGTTGAGACAGAGGGAGGGGCTACAAAGTAACAGGTCATCCACATACTGGAGGAGACTGGGTTGGAGGGAGCAGGAGCTGAGGTCAGCTGCTAAGACCTGTCTGAAAATATGGGGGCTGTCTCTGAATTCCTGGGGCAGGACCATCCAGGTAAGCTGCTGTGACAGGTTGGTGTCACAGTTGTTCCAGGTGAAGGCAAAAAGGAAGTAAGACTCTGGGTGAAGTGGAATAGTAAAGAAGGCATCCTTTAGGTCAAGAACCATAAAATGAGAGGTAGTGGAGGGAATGTTGGATAATAGGGTGTATGCATTGGGGACCACTGTGTGGAGGGGTACCATTACCTCGTTGATGAGGCACAGGTCCTGAACTAGGTGGTAGTCATTATTCGGCTTTTGGACTGATAAGATAGGAGTATTACAAGGGGAACTGGTGAGGATAAGGAATCCCTGGGCCAGAATTTGGGTGATGATAGGCTTTAGGCCTTGGCAGTGGGTTGAGATGAGAAACTGAGGATGTGCAGGAAAGTTGGTAGGGTTTTTGAGAAGTATTTTAACTGGCGTGTGATGTCTGGCCACCACAGGCTTGGAGGTATCCCACACTGAGGGATTAACATCATTAGGAAGGAGAGCGCGTTGAGGCAAAGGGTAAAGACAGAGTGTGGTACCGGTTAGGAGTAGCAATAGGAGGTGGGCGGAGGATGGGCTTGAATGTGGGGGGCCACCGAGTTGGAAGGTGGCCCCTAGAGTCTGGAGAATATCTCATTCTAAAAGGGGAACTGGGCATGAGGGTATAATTAAAAAGGAGTGGGAGAAGGGGTGTCCATCAAGGACAAAGGCTAGAGAATGGGTTTGATTAAAACAGGAAGGCTTCCCATCAATTCCCATGACTGAAACCTGGGAAGGTATACTAGTCCCTGAATAGGAAGGCAGTACAGAATAGGTAGCCCCTGTATCCATTAAAAATGAAATGGACTTACCCGCTACTTGCAGCATTACCCTGGGCTCAGCAAGGGTGATGGGGGTCCTCAAGTCCAGGCTGCATCAGTTGTCCAGAAGGCTGAGAAGTTCAAGCAAAGGGACTGCATCCTGTGGACCAGCCTGCCCTCCACAGAGGTGTGGGGGGTGAGGCTGCAGCCCAGGATGTACAGTCAACATTCCAGTGTCCAGTCTGTTTGCAACTTGAACAGGGTCCAGGAGGTGGATGAGGACAGGGGAACTGCCATCCCCAATGTCCCTCCTGGCTGCATTTGAAACAGGGCCCATGTGGGGCCTTTGAAGAATTTTGGGAGGGTTTTGATGGACCCCTGCCATCAGATGTTTGGTGGGCTGCTGGCCTCAGGGCTGCTACAAGAGCTCGGGTTTGGTGGGTGGCCTCAGACTTTTTCTCTCTGCCATTGAAAACTTTAAATGCCATGTTCACCAGGTCCCGTATGGGAGTTTGGGGACCCTCCTCAGCTTTTTTAAGTTTCCTTCTTACATCAGCTGCCGACTGGGAGATGAAGTGAGTGGCTAGGATTGTAGCCTCTGCTAAGGAGGCTGAATCTAGTCGGGTATGGAGGATCATAGCATTAATCGGTCTAGGAAGGCAGCTGGGTTTTCATCAGGACCCTGAGTTATTTCCTTTAACTTGTCATAATTAATTACCTTTTGAGCTGCGCTTTGCATGCCCGCTGGGAGGCACTGTAGCATTTGCTCTTGGCAGTGGTGGCCATCTTGACTGGTTTGATAGTCCCAATTAGGGTTGGCCTCGGGAACTGCCACTGCACCTACTGGCATTTGATTGTGAGATGTAGCTGATCAGCGTGTGCTTGGGCCGCTGTAAGAATGCAGTCACACTCATTGGGTGTAAGAGTGGAGGACAGGATCACATAGGTGTCATGCCAGGTGAGGTTGTACTCCTGGGTGAGGCAATGAAATTCTTTGGTATAAGCAGTAGGATTGGTAGAGAATGACCCTAGGCATTTTCAATGGCTGACAGATCCAAAAGAAAGAAGGGAACATGCACTCAGATGCCTTTTGCT
The DNA here is from genome assembly GCA_021498475.1 of Saguinus midas. Taxonomy (NCBI): domain Eukaryota; kingdom Metazoa; phylum Chordata; class Mammalia; order Primates; family Cebidae; genus Saguinus; species Saguinus midas. The sequence goes on along the minus strand of CM038411.1, from coordinate 35,107,238 downwards.
CTGGCTATCTCACACAAAGGCCAGAGTGGGGGGTCGTGAGAGTGGGTGCAAGCACTGGTGAGAAGTTACATTAGGGCTTTGGGGAGGAGGAGAAGAAGAGGGAGGAGGGAGTTGAAGTCTCACATAAGGAGAGGGGTGGGTAAAGTGGGCGGGGCAAGACAGGTCTTCCAGGTCTTCAGAGTGTGAAGCCAGGCAGGGCTGAGGGCAAAGGCAGGGTTTAGGCTAACAGAACCTGGGCAGAGGAACAAGAGGAGCAGAGGGAAGTTCGGGAGCAAAGGTACCAAAAGGCCTGCACGTAGGGGACCTCTGACCATTTGCTGTTCTTTTGGCAAAAGTTGTCTAAGTCTGTCAGGATATTAAAGTCAAGTGTGCCCTCTGGAGGCCACTTAGTCTGGTTTCTAGGGGTTACTGTGGCCAGGCCATGGTAGAGAAGAAAAGCAGGCTTTTCTTTTTAATGGAAAGACCCAGTTTGGGTAGATTTTGGATTAGGCATCCTAATGGCAATTTGGGGTTTGGGCGGGATGTATGATTGCCCATGGTTCACCTTCTTGTGGGTGTAGTTAGGGGTAAGAAAGGAATATGGAAACGTATTATACCCAACATGGGCAGAAGTACTCCTTTCCCAGGGGTGGGGGTGAGATAACTTACAGGCTGCAATGAGTATAACAAGAAAGAAAATAGAGACAGGGCTAGGGCTACCTAAGACAAAACCACATATAGGATTGATGGACAAAGGGTGGGTGCCTCCCAGATGGGAGACCAGTCTGATGCCTTCCTGGCCATGTCCCCAAAGGGATGTTTCAGGGTGTCTTGGCTAAGGTGTACCCATATAACCCCCGGGCCTGGTCACCTCAGAACTTTGAGTCCTGAGGTAAATCACCGTTATGCCTTATGATGTCCCCATGGAACTGCGGGTTGAGGCCCACACAAGCCGTGTAGCCGTTAGGCAGTGGGACTACACATAAACTTGCTCACTCACTCACTCAGGATTAGGAAGAGAAACCAAAAGTACAGTTACTTAATTAACGGAAGCTTATATGCCAAAAGGCTGATTTGAGATAGATGTTTTAGTACCGTAAGATGGGGGATTCGGTCCTGCTGTTAGGCAGGGCCTGGGTTTGCAAACGGCTTCTGAATACCTAAACCTCGGCCACTGCTGTGATGTTCGGAAGGCATCCTGGAAGGCACTTCTGAACTCTGGAGAGAGTTCAGGAAGATGGGGACATCTCCTTCAAATCCCTGCCCCTGGAAACCCCTCACAGGGAGAAGACAACAGTGTAGGGACGTCTCTACACTCAGGTCCTCGAGATGAGGCTGGGGCCCTCGGCCCATGGCGAGAAACAAGGAGTCCCTGACACAGCTGCAGTTACAAGGTGGGAGTCCACTAGGCAGGCAGCGGGAGAGGCTGTGGGTAACAGAAGCCTTACCTTGTGATGGAACGGTTCCCTGGTCTGGCTTTGGATGGAGGAGTCAGTTCCCCCAGGAGGGGTCTTAAAACTCTTCCCGGGTTTCAGCACCATTTTTAAGGGTTATTGTCTTGTGAGGTTTATTGCTGAGTTTAAAATGAAAAAACAGGCCTGCATGAGAACAATTAGATGGCAGTTTATTCGGCTCCTGGGGGAGGTTCTGTGGTCCTGGGGAAAGAGGCCAGAGAAGTCACGCCCAATGCCTCTCAGGTGTGGGGTTTTATAGGGAGTGAAAGCATTTGATTGGCTGTGGAGAAACAGGACATGGATGGGGCAAGCTGCTGTTGGTAGGTAGGCTGGATTTCCAGTGAGCAGACTAGGTGCTGAGTGCAGAGCTTAGTGTTGAGTGCAGAGGGGATTTGCAAGGTGGTCTATGTGCCGGGTGCAGAGCTTAGTGCTGAGTGCAGAGGGGATTTTCAAGGTGGAGGTAGATGATGGACGTATTCTGGTGACATAATTTTCAGGCGAGGAGAAGGATGGGCATGTCCGAGCTCCCGGTGAGGCAACTGGCCTTACACTTACCACTTTCCCTAATATTTCCCTTAACATTTTGCCAACCACCCCAAGTTGATCTCAACAGAAAGCCACTTACATTTTTCAACTATTTCAACGCATTTCTGATTTGATCGTCTGTGGACTCTTGGGTAGTATGACCCAGTTAAAAGTACATCTTTCTCTTAGATGTCCTGCATAGACATCTCTAACACTTCTTTTAGGAATTGGCTGTATTTTCCACACAATATGCTTGGTTTTAGTGTTCAATCAAAAATAATATTCTTTCATTCCCTCAGGTCCAGCTCTTGTGACCTCTCCTTGCTCTTCCATCTTCCTGAACTCTGTTAATAAGTTTTTCAGTATCTGGAAGGTATAGCCTAAGTTAGAGAGAGAGAGAGAGAAAGGCAAAAATATTTGTTGGCCTCTCAAAAAAAAAAAAAGGAATTCTAATACAGTAAGTGAGCAGTGTGAGGATGAGGAGTCTTATTTTTGCTGAATTGAGTATCAGGAGGAGTAATGGGTCCAAGTGGGGCAAATATTCAGCCCCATAATATTCAAGCTGACTCAAGTGAGATGGTAGATAGCACCTACCAAACTCTAGTGCCCTCCTATCTGATGAAACGATATGTACTTTGGAGGTTTGCCCTGATGACAAGCCAAGAACTTCAAATTGTCATTCTCTCCTTACTGCAACCAAGCGTAGAGAATTTGGTTGGGGTGGGGGAGTTAGCTCTCAAACACTGCGTGCAGGTGGAATGGAAAGAGGTGCATCTATGACTCTTCAGAAATCATTATATGGCAAGAGGACAGGATGTGTGGATGTGTGAATGGATATATGCAATATCTGCCTGAAGTTCTGGGTCAATTAAAGCTGATAAAAGCCTGTCCTCCTTCCTTTGGAAGGTATGGGAGAGACTACTTAAGAGAGGCACTGGGAACACTGTGAGTCTGTTTTGTGGGAAAAGAGAGGCTAGGGTGTGACCTGACTGGGATTACAGGCACCCACTATTATGCCCAGCTAATTAAAAAAAAAAAATTTTTTTTTTTTTAAAGTAGAGACAGGGTTTCACCATGTTGGCCGGACTGGTCTCAAACTCCTGGCCTCATGATTCACCTGCCTCAGCCTCCCGAATTGCTGGATTTACAGGTGTGAGCCACTGCACCTGGCTGGAATCTCCTTTATTTTTAAGACTAGATAGTTTCTATTATATGTATGTGTCAATTTTTGGTTATTGTAAAAAAATATTAATGCTTTAAACACAAGTGCACCAGTATCTCATTAAAATCTTCATTTCAGTTCTTTTGGGTATATACCTAAAAGTGAAATTACTGGATAATGTAGTAATTTTATTTTTACCTTCTTGAAGAGTTCACATAACTGTGTTCGAAAACAGCTGCACCATTTCACATTCCAACAAAGAGTGCTCCGTGGTTCAAATTTCTCTATATTCTTACCAATTATTTTTATTCATTGAGTTTTTCTCTTTTGTGTGGTTTGGTTTTGTTAATTTACTTTCAAAATAATGTGAATTATTTTTCTTTATTCCTTTATTCATGTTTTAGTTCTGTGAATATAATGTCTACCTAGAAGTATTTTTCTGTTAAATTGAACACTTATTGCTCTTCCATAACATTTCTTTTGTGAGCTTTTTTTCCTGGTGTATGGGGTCTTACCTTTGCATTTCCTTGAATATCTCCTATTTTTGTTGCAAACCAGACATTTTAGACAACATATTAAACCTTTTCAGAGTATGCCTTTCTGCTCTAGATGCCATTATTCTTATTTGCTTGGTTTAAATTTTTTTTTTACATTTTGTGAATAAATAGTGGGTGTATTTATGGGGCACATGAGATGTTTTCATACAGGCATGCAATGTGTAATAAATACCTCATGAAAAATAATGTTTATATTCTCTGAAGCCTATACCCTTTGTTTTATGAAAAATTCAATTACACTTTTTGAGTTATTTTGAAATTTATAATTATTATTGACTATAGTCACCCTTCCCTCCATTTCCCCACTACCCCTTTTAGCCTCTGGTAACCGTCTTTCTACTCTCTATCTCAATGAGTTCAATTGTTTAAAGTTTTAGATCACACAAAGTTAAAATATATGATTTTTCTCTTTCTGTGCATGGCTTATTTCATTTAGCATTATGATCTCCAGTTTTACATATGGCTGAATTGTACTCCATTGTGTAAGTACCAAGTTTTCTTCACCCATTCTTCTGTTGATGGATACTTAGGCTTCTTCCAAATCTTACCTATTGTAAACAGTGTTGCAACAAACAGGGGTGCAGATATCTCTTCAGTATATTGATTTTCTTTCTTTTGAGTTTACACCCAGCAGTGGAATTGCTGGATAGTATGGTCGCTCTACTTTTAGTTGTTTCAGAGGAAACTCCAAACTTTTCTTCATAGTGGTTGTACTTATTTACGTTCTTGGCATTCTTCTTTTTTGTTAAATCTGCTTTGTGTCTTACAACCTTCTTGTATTTGGATACTAAAATATTTCTCTAGGTTTAGGAAGTAAGTTGCTACCTCTATATCTTTTTTAAACTTCTCTTTATAGCCAATAACTCTTAGAATTACCCTTTTGTAGCTGTTATTTAGATCACGTAGGAGTGCTTCATTTTTCAAATGTTTTTCATTTTATCTCCTCCGACTATTTTCAAATAGCCTGTCTTCAAGCCCACTAATTCTTCCTTCAGCTTTATATATTTTGTTATTAAAAGACTCTGAGAATTCTTCAGTATGCCAATTGCATTTTTCAGCTCCAGAATTGTTTGATTCTTTTTAATTCTTCCAGTGCCTTTGTTAAATTTATCTGATAGAATTCTGAATTACTTCTCTGTTTAATCTTGAATTTGAGTGTCCTCAACAAAGCTATTTTGAATTCTCTCTGAAAAGTGACATATCTGTTTCTCCAGGATATGTCCCTGATGCCTCAGTTAATTTGGCAAGGTCATGTTTTCCTGAATGGTGTTGATGCTAGTAGATGTTCTTTAGAATGAAGTCATATGGTTTGTCTGTGTCTCCATCTAAATCTCATATTGTTTCTCCCATAATTCCCATGTATTGTGGGAGGGACCCAGTGAGAGATGATTAAATTATTGGGGTGTTTCCCATGCTTTTCTCATGATAGTGAATGGGTCTCATGAGATCTGATAATTTTAAAAATAGGAGTTTCCCTGCACAAGCTCTCTTTGCCTGCTGCCATCCATGTAAGATGCTCCTCTTTGCCTTCTGCCATGATTGTGAAGCTTCCCTAGCCACGTGGAACTGTAAGTCCGATTAAACCTCATTCTTTTGTAAATTACACAGTCTTGGATTTGTCTTTATCCGTGTAAAAATAGACTAATACACAGTGCTAAACCTATAATAATGTCTCTTCAGTAAAAAAATAAATGGCTCAGGCTTTTTTCTGTTCAGAGTCATCTAAGAATAACAGTGGTAATGGTAGGATCTTTTCCTCTCTTGGGAGCACTCAGAGGCTAAACTGCACTACTTGATGGCTGAAAGATATATTGTTTTCAAAAATGTTCTGAAACAAATTTTCCCTATAAGGTAATCAAACCTGTGGCTTCTTTTTTTGTTTCTTTGTGTTGCCAAATGCTGGAGTGCAAATAGTGCAGTCATGGCTTACTGCAGTCTCAATGTCCTGGGCTCAAGAGATCTTTCTGCCTCACCCTCCTGAGTAGTTGGGACTACATGCACATGCTACCATGCCTATTATTTGTTTTTTGTACAGTTTCTCTATATTATCCAGGATTATTAGTCTTTTTGCAATTACTTTCTTTGTTTATACAATTAATGATAAACTGTCATCAGTTTAAAATAATCAGTTATAAGATATTATTGGCATGCCTCATGGTAACCTTAGATCTATAAATATACAATGGATACACAAAAATTAAAATCAATAAATTAAAACACACCACCAGAGAAAATTACCTTCACTAAAAGGAAGACAAGAAGGAAGAAAAAAAAAAGGAAGACTACGAAACAACCAGAAAAAAAAATTAACAAAATGGCAGATGTCCTTACTTACCAATAATACCATTAAGTGTGAATAGCCTGAACACTCAAATCAAAACAAAACAACACACACACATAGACTGATACTTTGTGTTTACTTGATATCTTTTCTTTACATAGATATTTATTATCATAAATACCCCTCTTAAAACTACTTTGGCTGAGTAAGTTTTCATATGTTGTGTTCCAATTTTTGGTTTCATGAAAGTATTTTTAAATTTTCTATTAATTTTTCTTTGATTATTGGTTATTCAGAAGTTATTTGTTTAATTTTCTCATATTTGTACATGTTTAAGTTTTCCTTCCCTAATTGATTTCTAATTTTATATTATCTTGGTGAGAAAATATACTTGAGGTAATTATAATTTTCTGAAATTTAAGACTTTTTTTCTGACCCAATATATAATTTGTCATTGACAATGGTCTCACGTACACTTCAGAAGAACGTGTGTCCTGTTGCTGTTGCATGGCGTGTTCTGTATTTGTCTGATATTTCATCTAAAATGCAGTTCAAGTCTGTTCCCTTATTGAGTCTGAATTATCTCTCTATTGTAGAAAGTAGTATATTAAAGTCCCTTAATATTGGATATTGCTCTCTATTAGTACCATTAGATTTATTAATATTTGGCTTATAGATTTAGGAGCTCTGGTGTCAGGTGCATATATATTTACAATTGTTATATCCTCTTGATGAATTTACTCCTTTTTTATTTCTTCACTCTCTATTTATATTTGCAAAGATGAAGTAAGTCATTTGCACACAGCTTATAGTTTGGTTTCCTTTGTATGCCTTCTAAATCTATTTTGCCACTTCATGTCCTTTGACTGGATAATTTAGTTCATTCACATTTAAAGTAATTGCTGCTAGGTAAGAACTTGCTATTTCAATTTGTTAATTATTTTTCTGGATGTTTTGTAGATCTTTTCTTCCTTTCTCTATTTCTTTCATTACAACTTGATGTTCTACAGGGGCATGCTTTGATTCCTTTATCTTTTGTGTTTCTACTATAAGTTTTTGTTATATGGTTGCCTTGAGGCTTATGTATATCACCTTATAGTTTCAAATGTCTATTTGGGGTTTTTAACAACTTAACTCCAACTGTATACAAAGGCTCTGCACTTTTACCACCTGCGCACACACATATTTTATGTTTTCATGTCACAGTAATTCAACAATGTTAAATGAAGACTTAGTATATATTTTTCAGTGAAATTTATATATCTGCGGGCTTTCATAGTTTTTTCCATCTATTTCTATTTTAAGAACTCCCTTTATCACATCTCAGAAGGCTGATTAAGTGGTGATAAACTCCCTCAGTTTTTGTTTATCTGGGAATATCTATGTCTCTTCCTTTTAAGGATACTTTTGCCAGATGTATTTTCCTTTATTGGCAGTAGGAAAGGCCACTGGCTGGGTTTCATGATGGAGCAAGACTCTGCTGTTAGGTAAGTCTCCTGACTAGGTTTTATAGTTAGGGAATTTACCCATTCCAGCAAGGCTACTCAGAGGATCCATGCTTGAGCAGAATTGACTTTAAGAAAGCTCCACAGTGGAGTTAGTCTGCTAACAGGATCCACTGTCACACAAAGCCTGCTAGGCCGCTACTGGAGTAAAGAGGTCCCAGATTCACAAACACCTGTGCTGCAAATCCTGCCCATTTTTCTTTCTAGTTGCCCCCAAGTAGTTCATCCATGCCAACTCCTTTAGTATTACAGGTACATTGAAAAACAAGCAGGGCTGAAAGACAGTGTCCCAAACCTCTGAGGAAGTTTGACACCCTCCTTGATTTCTCTTCCACACAGTAAAAATTACATGCTAAGGTTGTTCTTCCCAGTACTGCACTATAGTGAATTGGGAGAAGGGTGATTCAGTGAAACTAGCTTTTTACTGTAGTTTCTTCACTAGTGAACTATAACCTATCCTTTAAGTTCCAGGATTTTCATTAAGGTATTTTTGGTCACATAGTTGCTTAATCAGTTTTTCTGTGGGGAAATTACGGGTTGGAAAATAAGATATCTTTCCACTTTTTGGAATATAATGTATTGAGGTTTTCAGTGTAAGTGTCTTTTGTTTCCCCAGTTAAATTTATTCTTAGTATTTTACTCTTTGTAAAATGTTCTAAATGTTTTTCAAATTTAAATTCAGGTATTCATTGCTGATGTATAAAAATGTAAACTATATTTGCAATTGATTTTTACCTGCAACGTTATTGAATTCACTCATAAATTCTAAGATCCTTCTCTCTCTTTCTGTGTGTGTGTGTGTGTGTGTGTGTGTGTGTGTGTAATCTTTAGTGTTTGTTCTGTGTGATACCATGTCACCTATAAAGAGATAATTTTACTGCTTCCATGCCAACTTGGATGACTTTTGTTTTCTTGCTTAAGTGCTCTGACTACATCTTGAAATATAAAGTTGAACAGAACTGGTGAAAGCAGATAGCCTTTTCTGACTTTCGTCTTAGTGGAAAACCTTTCGATCTTTCACCATATATGATATTCACTGCAGTTTTTCATATATTACACTTATTATGTTGAGGGTAGTTTCCTTTTCCTAACTTGCTGAGTTTTGTTTTATTATAAAAGGGTTTTTTCTGAATCAATTGAGAAGATTTTTTCTCTCTCTCATTCTGCTAACATGGTGTACTACATTGTTAGATATCAAAATGTGGAATCATCCTTGAATTCCAGAAATAAATCCCAGTTGCTCATGTTTCACATTTTTATTTCTGGCTCAATACTATTTGCTAATATTTCTGGAAGGATATTGGCATCAATAGCCATAAAGTACATTTCATCTGTAGTTTTCTTATGCTACCTTTTACTTTGGTATCAGAGCAATGCTGACCTTATAAAATGGGTTTTAAAAAATCCTCTAGCAGGTTTTGAGAAGATTTGGAGGACTGGCAATAATTTTTCTTTAAATATTTGGCAGAATTCACCTGTAAAGCCATCTAGTTCTGAGTTTCTCTCAGTGGAAACGTTTTTTATCATTCAATCTTCTTTCTAATTATAGGTCTGTTCAAACATTGTTTCTTCATAATTTGATTTTAATTCATTGTGTATTTTTACAATTGGTTTATTTTACCTAAGTTATCCATTTCATTGACATATCATCGTTAAGTAAACTTGAGGTTTTTGAACAAAAACAATTTAATAAAGATTTATTGGAAGTCAAATGTGAGGACTAACCTGGAAAAACACATCAACAGAGTTGTGCTTTGGAGTCTGCTACACCTGGAAGGACTTACAGGAATGTGTAGAGGGGAGGACTCTCCATACCAGAGTTTTTGTGTTTGTTTTTCCATTGGAGGGTAAAACAAAGAGTTTACACTAACTGGCTAGAGATTGTATCATACAGGCTAAAGTGTCTTCATGCAAGACAATGAAAAAAAGCCTCGTGATTAAGAAATAAATCAGTGCACGTTTTAGAATCACTAGGTTATAAGTTAACCAGCATAAAGAAGCACATTAGTAGGGATTCTCTTTAATAACAGGTTAAATGGTTAAGGGAGGGAAAGTACAGCTCTGATTTGTCTTCATTTTTTGTGAGCCTGTCTCCAGGATGTAACTTTCAAGACAGCTTTTCAGTTCTCATTTTTTTTTTTTGAAAGAAGAAAAAAAAAGTGAAGGAGAGGAAGAAAGAGGAAGAAAAAGAGGGAGAGAGAACGGAAATGTTGCTTTATTCTAAAAGAAATGGGTATTAATAAAAACCAATCAACATTTCATTTAAACCTATGAGGAGTGATGTGGTATTGACAAGAAAGTATATTTTGTTTGTTTAAAGTGGAGAGCTCTATAAATATTTATTAAGTTTACTTGTTCTGGATCTGAGTTCAAGTCCTTGATATCCTTATTAATTTTCTGTCTCATTGAGTCTAAGTCTCTATGTATCTGGGTGTTAGGATCGTTAGCTCTTATTGTTGCATTGATCCTTTTACCACTATATCTTTGTTGCTTTAAAATCTATTTTATCAGATATGAGAACTGCAACTCCTGTTATTTATTTATTTTTGCTTTCCATTTGGTTGGTAAATCTTTCTCCATCCCTTTGTTTGAGTCTTTGTGTATCCTTGCATGTGAAATGGGTCTGGATGTAGCATACCATTGGGTTTTGGCTTTATCTTTTGATTGGGGATTTAGTCGATTTAAATTTAGGATTACTGCCATTTGATGTTAACTGGCTGTTTTATCCATTCATTGATGTAAATTCTTCTTTATGTTGATGCTCTTTACTTTTTGGCATATTTTTAGATAGGCTAATACTGGTTGTTTCTTTCTATGTGTAATGCTTCTTTCAGAAGCTCTTATAAAGCAGGCCTGGTGGTAATAAAATCTCTGAGCGCTTGCTTGTTCATAAAAGATTTTATTTTTCCTTCAGTTGTGAAGCTTAGTTTGGCAGGATATGAAATCCTGGGCTGAAAGTTGTGTTCTTTAAGGATGTTGAATATCGGCCCCCACTCTCTTCTGGTTTGTAGTTTCTGCTGAGATATCTGCTGTAAGTCTGATAGGCTTCCCTTTGTGGGTAACCTGACCTTTCTCTCTGGCTGCCCTTAGTATTTTCTCCTTCATTTCAACCCTGGTGAGTCTAATGATTATGTGCCTTGGTGTTGCTCTTCTTGAGGAATATCTTTGTGGTGTTCTCTGTATTACCTGGGGTTGAATGTTGTCCTGCTTTTCTAGTTTAGGAAAATTTTCCTGTATAATATCCTGAAGAATATTTTCTAGCTTGGATTCATTCTCTCTGTCGCATTCAGGTAGACCTATCAAACATAAATTTGGTCTTTTCACATAGTCCCACATTTCTTATAAACTTTGCTCATTCCTTCTTATTCTTTTTTCTCTATTCTTGTCTTCTCATTTTATTTCATTAAGTTGGACTTCGACCTCTGATATCCTTTCTTCTGCTTGAACAATTCAAGTGTTTAAACCTGTGCATACTTGTCAGAGTTCCCGTATTTTATTCTTCAGTTCCATTAATTCACTTATATTCCTCTCTAAATTGTCTATTCTCATTAGGATTTCGTCAAACCTTTTCTCAAAGTGCTTAGTTTACTTTGGGCTACAACATGTTCTTTTAACTCACAGAAGTTTATTATCCATGTTCTGAAGCCTGATTCTGTTAATGGGATGCGCTCATTCTCCATCAAGCCTTGTTCCCTTGTTGATGAGAGACTGTGATCCTCATTAGAGGGAGAGGCATTCTGATTTTGAGTATTCTCAGCCTTTTTACGCTGGTTTCTTCCCACCATTGTAAGTTTATCCACCTGTCATCTTTGTAATTACCACCTTTGAAATTAGGTCTCTGAGTAGAAGTTCAAGTTGTTAATTCCCAGGGCCGAAATATGAGCAATCCACTGTGCCTGCCAAAACAGCGGCATTAAGACTGATGGTGCTTTTCTGCCTGGGAATCTCCAGTCTGACTTCCTTCTTGAGTCCATAATAGGCGACTCTGCCTTCCCGGAGCTCCAAACCTTGGTCAGAAGGGGAACCAGTCCCGTTTACTCTGCACCAAGAGCTGCTGCGCCGAGGTGCCGGCAAAACCGCTGCTCCGGCCACAAGATTTGCACTGGCGACCCGTGCTACTCCTCCAAACCTCGGTCAGAAGGGGAACCAGTCCCGTTTACTCTGCTCCAAGAGCTGCCACACCAAGGTGCCAGCAAAACTGCTGCGCCAATCACAAGAGTCGCGCTGGCGACCCATGCAGCTCCTCCACTGGGAATCTTCTGCTCCGTGAGTGACCAAAATTTGTCTGAAAGTGTGGCGTCCTGTTGTTCTCTGCATTTTCCCTGGGAGCTACAATCTTGAGATGTTAGCGGTCAGCCATCTTGGATCGTTCTCTCTTCAGTTCTCATTTTTAGTTGAGACAGAAGGGGTAGTGTGGGTTGGAGTTTAGTGTCTTTGTTTCAGGTCACCTAGGCTTTGGTGAGATAGTTTCATTTTTGAGGATGGATCACATGTAGTACTGAATGGTCACATGTTAAAATGGCTAAATTTTCCCTCTGCCAGAAATTTTTTCCTGAACTTTTCTGTGAACCTGGAATAATTTGGGGATACACAACTCATGAGCGGCTGCGTGTGGTTGCTCATGCCTGTAATCCCAGAACTTTGGGAGGCTGAGGCAGGCCAATCATGAGGTCAGGAGATTGAGACCATCCTGGCTAACACAGTAAAGCCCCATCTCTTCTACAAATGCAAAAAAATTAGATGGGTGTTGTGGCATGTACCTGTAGTCCCAGTCACTCAGGAGGCTGAGGCAGGAGAATCAGCTGAACCCAGGAGGCACAGGTTACAGTGAGCTGAGATCATGCCACTGCACTCTAGCCTGGGTGACAGAACAAGAATCAGTTAAAAAAAAAACACACACAACTCATAAACTTCTGGTGATGACACCATAAGATAGAGTCTCCTGTTATTTCTTACTGACAATCATGTTCACTCAGCCTTCAACAATTTGCCAATTACACTTTCAGTTTTCCTACAGATGTACTGGCTTATGAAGATGTTTATGCTCATGGATTTCTACTCTAAGTTTTGGGACTATGTATGTATATTTCTTTCTCTGCAACCTGGGGCAATAATTTGCTATGTTACTGATCAAAGAATGTTTCATTTTAAATTAGTCCAGAATTTTTCCTTTTTATTTCTTCTAAGAAAAAGATACATGTGTAGGATGTGCAGGTTTGTTACATGGGTATATGTGTGCCATGGTGGTTTGTTGCACCTACTGACCCGTTTCTAAGTTCCCTCTTTAACCCCTGAATCTTAAAAGGCCTGTGTGCGTGTTGTTCCCCCTTTTTTCCATGTGTTCTCAATGTTCAACTCTCACTTATAAGTGAGAACATGCGGTGTTTGGTTTTGTTCCTGTGTTAGTCTGCTAAGGATGATGGCTTTAAGCTTCATCCATGTCCCTGCAAAGTGCATGATCTCATTCCTTTGTATGGCTACATAGTGTTCCATGGTGTATATATACCACATTTTCTTTATCCTATCATTGATGGGCATTTGGGTTGGTTCCATATATTTGCTGTTGCAAATAGTGCTGCAATAAACATATGTGTGCATGTACCTTTATAGTAAAATGATGATTTCTATTCCTCTGGGTGTATACTCGATGATGGGATTGCTTGGTCAAATGGTATTTCCGGTTCTAGATCCTTGAGGAAATGCAATACTGTCTTCCACAATAGTTGAACTAATTTACATTCCCACCAACAATGTAAATACGTTCTTATTTCTTCTATGGCTGGCATTCGTGCCAGCATCTGTTGATTTCCTGACTTTTAATAATCACAATTCTAACTGTCATGAGATGTTTTCTTGTTTTAATTTTTAGTTGAGACAGAAGGGGTAGTGTGGGTTGGAGTTTAGTGTCTTTGTTTCAGGTCACCTAGGCTTTGGTGAGATAGTTTCATTTTGAGGATGGATCACATGTAGTACTGAATGGTCACATGTTAAAATGGCTAAATTTTCCCTCTGCCAGAAATTTTTCCTGAACTTTTCTGTGAACCTGGAATAATTTGGGGATACACAACTCATGAGCGGCTGCGTGTGGTTGCTCATGCCTGTAATCCCAGAACTTTGGGAGGCTGAGGCAGGCCAATCATGAGGTCAGGAGATTGAGACCATCCTGGCTAACACAGTAAAGCCCCATCTCTTCTACAAATGCAAAAAATTAGATGGGTGTTGTGGCATGTACCTGTAGTCCCAGTCACTCAGGAGGCTGAGGCAGGAGAATCAGCTGAACCCAGGAGGCACAGGTTACAGTGAGCTGAGATCATGCCACTGCACTCTAGCCTGGGTGACAGAACAAGAATCAGTTAAAAAAAAAACACACACAACTCATAAACTTCTGGTGATGACACCATAAGATAGAGTCTCCTGTTATTTCTTACTGACAATCATGTTCACTCAGCCTTCAACAATTTGCCAATTACACTTTCAGTTTTCCTACAGATGTACTGGCTTATGAAGATGTTTATGCTCATGGATTTCTACTCTAAGTTTTGGGACTATGTATGTATATTTCTTTCTCTGCAACCTGGGGCAATAATTTGCTATGTTACTGATCAAAGAATGTTTCATTTTAAATTAGTCCAGAATTTTTCCTTTTTATTTCTTCTAAGAAAAAGATACATGTGTAGGATGTGCAGGTTTGTTACATGGGTATATGTGTGCCATGGTGGTTTGTTGCACCTACTGACCCGTTTTCTAAGTTCCCTCTTTTAACCCCCTGAATCTTAAAAGGCCTGTGTGCGTGTTGTTCCCCCTTTTTTCCATGTGTTCTCAATGTTCAACTCTCACTTATAAGTGAGAACATGCGGTGTTTGGTTTTGTTCCTGTGTTAGTCTGCTAAGGATGATGGCTTTAAGCTTCATCCATGTCCCTGCAAAGTGCATGATCTCATTCCTTTGTATGGCTACATAGTGTTCCATGGTGTATATATACCACATTTTCTTTATCCTATCATTGATGGGCATTTGGGTTGGTTCCATATATTTGCTGTTGCAAATAGTGCTGCAATAAACATATGTGTGCATGTACCTTTATAGTAAAATGATGATTTCTATTCCTCTGGGTGTATACTCGATGATGGGATTGCTTGGTCAAATGGTATTTCCGGTTCTAGATCCTTGAGGAAATGCAATACTGTCTTCCACAATAGTTGAACTAATTTACATTCCCACCAACAATGTAAATACGTTCTTATTTCTTCTATGGCTGGCATTCGTGCCAGCATCTGTTGATTTCCTGACTTTTTAATAATCACAATTCTAACTGTCATGAGATGTTTTCTTGTTTTAATTTGCATTTCTCTGATGATCAGTGATGTTGAGCTTTTCTTCATGTTTGTTAGATGGATAAATGTCTTCTTTTGATAAGTGTCTTTTCACATCCCTTGCCTACTTTTTGAGGGGTAGAATTTTTTTGAAAATGTTTAAGTTTCTTGTAAATTCTAGATATTAGATCTTTGTCAGATCGATAAGATTGTAAAAATTTTCTGCCATTCTGTATGTTTCCTGTTCACTCTGATAGTTCCTTTTGCTGCGCAGAAGTGTTTTCATCAAATCAGATCCCATTTGTCAATTTCTGCTTTTGTTGGAATTGCTTTTGGCATTTTTGCCAGAAAGTTGTTGGCCATGCCTTTGTTATGAGTGCTATTCCCTAGGTTTTCTTCTAGGGTTTTTATGGCTTTGAATTTTACATTTAAATCTTTAACCCATCTTGAGGTAATTTTGGTATAAGGTGTAAGTAAGGGATCCTGTTTTAGTTTTATGCATATGGTTAGCCAGTTTTCTCAGCACCATTTACTGAATTGGAGATCCTTTCTTCATTGCTTCTTTTTGTCAAATTTGTTGGGGATCAGACGGTTGTAGACGTGTGGTGTTATTTCTGAGGTCTCTGTTCTGCTCCATTTGTCTATATGTCTGTTTTGGTACGAGTACCATATTATTTTGATTACTGTAACCTTGTAGTATAGTTTGAAGTCAGGTAGCATGACATCTCCAGCTTTGCTCTTTTTGCTTAGGATTGTCTTGGCTATACAGGATCTTCTTTGATTCCATATATGTATGTACATTTTTTGAAATGGGTCTTGCTCTGTTGCCCAGGGTATTGTGGTGGCATGATCTCAGCTCAATGCAACTTCCACCTCTTAGGTTCAAGTGATTCTCTTGCCTCAGGCTCCCCAATAGCTAGTATTAGAGGTGCCATGCCCAGCTAATTTATGGTTTTTTTTTAGTAGAGACAGGGTTTCACCATGTTGGTCAGGCTGGTCTAAGACTCCTGACCTCAAGTCATCTACCCACCTTAGCCTGCAGAATTGCTGGGATTACAAGCATGAGCCACTGCACCCTGCCAATTCCATATGAAATTTAAAAGTTTTTGCTGGCCGGGCGTGGTGGCTCAAGCCTGTAATCCCAGCATTTTAGGAGGCAGAGGCGGGTGGATCACAAGGTCAACAGATCGAGACCATCCTGGTCAACATGGTGAAACCGTCTCTACTAAAAATGCAAAAAAAAATTAGCTGGGCATTGTGGCACATGCCTGTAATCCCACCTACTCGGGAGGCTGAGGGAGGAAAATTGCCTGAACCCAGGAGGCAGAGGTTGCGGTGAGCTGAGATCACGCCATTGCACTCCAGCCTGGGTAACAAGAGCGAAACTGTCTCAAAAAAAATAAAAATAAAATAAAATAGTTTTTGCTAATTCAATGAAGAGTATCAATGGTAGTTTGATGGGAATAGCATTTAATCTATAAATTACTTTGGGCAGTATGGCCATTTTCATGATACTCATTCTTCCTATCCATGAGGATGGAATATTTTTTCATTTGTTTGTATCCTCTATCTCCTTGAGCAGTGGTTTGCAGTTCTCCTTGAAGAGGTCCTTCATATCCCTTATTAGCTATATCCCTAGTTATTGTATTCTCTCTGTAGTTACTGTGAATGGGAGTTCATTCATAATTTGGCTTTCTGCTTGCCTATTGTTGGTGTAACAAAATATTTGTGATTTTTGTATATTGATTTTGTATCCTGAGACTTTGCTGAAGCTGCTTATCAATTCAAGAGTTTTAGGGCTGAGATGATAGAGTTTTTTAAATATTAAATTATGTCATGTGGAGAGACAACTTGACTTCCTCTTTTCTTATTTGAAAACCCTTTATTTCTTTCTCTTGCCTGACTGTCCTGGCACGAACTTTCTATACTATGTTGAATAGAAGTGGTGAGAGAGGTCATACTTGTCTTGTGCCAATTTTCAAAGGGAATGCTTCCAGCTTTTGCCTATTCAATGTGATATTGACTGTGGGACTGTCATAAATAACCCCAGTGTGTGATGTTTCCTTCCCTGTCCATGTGTTCTCATTGTTCAACACCCACTTATGAGTGAGAACATGTGGTGTTTGGTTTTCTATTCTTGTGTCAGTTTGCTGAGGATGGTTTCCAGCTTCATCCATGTCACTGCAAAGAACATGAACTCACCTTTTTTATGGCTGCATAGTATTCCATGATGTATATGTGCCAAATTTTCTTTATCCAGTCTATCATTGATGGGCATTTGGGTTGGTTACACATCTTTGCTATTGTGAAGTGTCACAATAAACATACATATGCATGTCTTTATAATATGATGATTTATAATCCTTTGGGTATATACCCAGTAATGGGATTGCTGGGTCAAATGGTATTTCTATTTCTAGATCCCTGAGGAATTGCCACACTGCCTTCCACAATGGTTGAACTAATTTACACTCCCACCAGCAGTGTAGAAGTGTTCCTATTTCTCCACATCCTCTCCAGCATCTATCTCCTGATTTTGTAATAAGGACCATTCTAACTGGCATCAGATGGCATCTCATGGTTTTGATTTGCATTTCTCTAATGACTACTGAAATGTTTGTTGGCTGCATAAATGTTTTCATGTTTGTTGGCTGCATAAATGTCTTCTTTTGAGAAGTGTCTGTTACATCCTTCACCCAATTTTTGATAAAGATGTTTTTTTCCTTGTAAATTTGTTTGAAGTTCTTTGTAGATTCTAGATATTTGCCCTTTGTCAGATGAATACATTGCAAAAGTTTTCCTCCATTTTGTTAGTTGCCAGTTCACATTAATGACAGGTTTTTTGTTTTTTTTTTTTTCTGTGCAGAAACTCTTTACTTTACTTAGATCCCATTTGCCAAATTTGGCTTTTGTTTCCAATGCTTTTGGTGTTTTAGCCATGAAGTCCTCACCCATGCCTATGTCCTGAATGGTATTGCCTAGGATTTCTTCTGGGGTTTTTGTGGAATTAGGTCTTATGTTTAAGTCTTTAATCCACCTGGAGTTAATTTTTGCATAAGGTGTGAGGAAGGGATCCAGTTTTAGCTTTCTACATTTGGCTAGTGAGATTTTCCAGTATCATTTATTAAACAGGGTCCCTCCTTCCCTCCCTTCCCTTTTTAAAAAATTATTTATTTTTAGATTCTTGCTCTGTCACCCAGGCTGGTGTGCAGTGGCACAATCTCAGCTCACTGCAACCTCAACCTCCAGGGTTCAAGTGATTCTCCTGCCTCAGCCTCCTGAGTAGCTGGTATTACAGGCGCCTGACACCAATCCCAGGTAAATTGATGGGGTTTGATCATGTTAGCCAGGATGGTCTCAATCTCCTGATTTTGTGATCCACCCACCTTGGCCTCCCAAACTGCTGGGATTAGTCATGAGCTACCACGGCCAGTCCCACCTTTTCAATTGTTTGGAATAATTTCAGAAGGAATGGTATCAGCTCCTCTTTGTATTTCTGGTAACGTTCAGCTGTGAATCCATCTGATCCTGGGCTTTTTTGGGTTTGTAGGATATTAATTACTGCCTCAATTTCAGAGCTTATTATTGGTCTATTCAGAGAATTGACTTCTTCCTGCTTTAGTCTTTGTAGCGTGTATACATCCTGGAATTTATCCATTTCTTCTATATTTTCTATTGAGGTGTTTATATAATTCTCTAATACTAGTTTGTATTTCTATGAAGTCAATGGTGATATCCCTTTTATCATTTTTTATTGTGTCTATTTGATTCTTCCTCTCTTATTGGTCTAGCTAGTGGTCTGTTTTGTTAATTATTTCAAGTAACCAGCTGCTGGGTTTGTTGATATTTTGCAGGGGTTTTTGTATCTTTATTTTCTTCAATTCTTATCTGATATTAGCTCTTTCTTCTGCTAGCTTTGGATTAGTTTGCTCTTGCCTCTAGCTTTCTGATGTGGGTATTTAGTGGTATACATTTTTTTTTGTTTTTTAATATTGCTTTAGCTTTGTCCCAGAGATTCTGGTATGTTGTCTCCTTTTTCTCATTTGTTTAAAAGCACCTCTTGATTTCTCATTCCAGCAATCATTCAGGATCAGGTTGTTCAATTTCCATGAAATTGTGTAGTTTTGAGTGAATTTCTTAAACCTGAGTTCTATGTGGTCTGAGATATTGTTAGGATTTGTTTTTCTGCATTTGCTTCCAATTATGAAGTGTTTTACTTCCAATTTTGTGGCTTTTAGAATAAATGCCATGTGGCACTTAGAAGAATGTACATTTTGTTGATTGGCAGTAGAGAGTTCTGTAGACATCTGCTAGGTCCACTTTATCCAGAGCTGAGTTGAAGTCCTGGATATTGTTGCAAATTTTCTTTCTCATTGATCTAATACTGACAGTGGGTTGTGAAAATCTCCAATTACTTTGTGGAAGTCTAGTTCCTTTTGTAAGTCCCTTAAAAACTTGGTTTATAAATCTGGGTGCTCCTGTATTGGGATTATTTAGAATAGTTAGCTCTTCTTGTTGAACTGCTCCCTTTACCATTATACAATGTCCTTTTTATTTCTTTTTTTGATCTTTGTTGGTTTAAAGTCTGCTTTGTTAGAGTCTAAGATTGCAACCCCTGCTTTTTTGCTTTCCATTTGTTTGGTAAATTTTCCTCCATCCCTTTGTTTTGGGCCTGTGTGTGTCTTTGCACATAAGATGGGTCTCCTGATACAGCACACTACTGGGTCTTAACTTGTTATCCAGTTTGCCAGTCTGTCTTTTAATTGAGGCATTTAGCCCATTTACATTTGTTATTATTGATATGTGTGAATTTGATTCCATCGTCATGATACTATTTTGTTATTCTGCACACTAGTTGATGCAGTTTCTTCTGTCACTGGTCTTTACATTTTGTCATGTTTATGCAGTGGCTGGTACTAGTTTTTCCTTTCCATCTTAATGCATCTTTCAGTAACTCTTGCAGGGCAGGCCTGGTGATTACAAAACCCCTCAGCATTTGTCTGGAAAAGGTTTTATTTCTCCTTCACTTGTGATGCCTAGTTCAGCTGGATATTAAATTCTGGATTGAAAATTCTTTAAGAGTGCTGAATATTGCTCCCCTATCTCTTCTGGTTTGTAGTTTCTGCTGAGATGTCCACTGTTAGTCTGATGGGCTTCCCTTTGTAGATGACCTGGCTATTCTGACTGCTCTTAACAGTTTTTCCTTCATTTCAACCTTAGAGAATCTGATAATTCTATGTATGGGGTTGATTTTCTTGTGGAGTATCTTTATAGTATTCTATTTCCTGAATTTGCATGTTGGCCTGTTTTGCTAGGTTGGGGAAGTTCTCCTGGATAATATCCTGAAGTATGTTTTCCAGCCTGTTTCCATTCTCCCTGTCTCCTTCTACTACTACAATCATAGATTCAGCCTGTTTATGAAGTCCCATATTCCTTGGAGGCTTTGTTCATTCTTTTCTCTATTCTTGTCTGCATGTCTTATTTCATAAGGTAATCTTCAAACTCTGATATCCTTTCTTCCACTTGTTCAATTTAGCTGTTGGTACTTGTTTCACAAATTACTCTTGCTGTGTTTTTCAGCTCCACCAGGTCGTTTATGTTCCCTTTAAACTGGTTATTTTAGTTAGCAATTCCTCTAACCTTTTATCAAGGTTCTTTGCACTGGGTTATAACATGCTCCTTTAGCTGATAGTTTTTTATTACCCATCTTCTAAAGCCTACATCTGTCAATTTGTCTATCTGATCATCCATCCAGTTCTGTGTCCTTGATGGAGAGATGTTTTGATCATTTGGAGTAGAGAAAAACCCCTGGACTTTTGGGTTTCCAGCATTTTAAAATTGATTCTTCCTCATCTTTGTGAGTTTGTCTAGCTTCAGTTTTTAGGCTACTTACCCTTGGATGGGGTTTTTGTGAAGCCTTTGTTGTTGTTAATGATGCTGTCACTTTCTGCTTATTTTTCTTTCGATAGAGGTTCCTCTTCTGTAGAGCTGTTTGTTTGCTGGCTGTTCACTTCAAGCCCTATTTATATGATTTGCTCCTGTGCCTGGAGATGTCACTCAAAAAGGCTGGAGAAGAGCAAAGATGGGTGCCTGCCCCTTCTTCTGGGAATTCTGACCTCAAGGCACACCAACACCAACCAGATGCCCATTCATCTGGACTTCCCATATCCCTCAGAACTACCAGGAGGACAGTCTAAGTCTGCTGGTCTGCAGAGCATGCAGCCACCCCTCTCTAGCAGGTCAGGCCCATGGAGATCAAATTCCTAAGCCTCTGCCTGGTGTTATTGGAGATCCTGCAGGGAAGCCCCACCCAATGAAGGATGGGTCAGGGTTAGGCCTCAAGAGACACACAGGCTGCTGACTGCCACAGCTGGTGTGTTGGGCTGTGGGGATGTCTTAAGATCAAGCTGTCCAGCCTTGCTAATGCAGGGGAAAAGTAAAACCTGGAGCTATAGAAATGGGTACCAGTCTTCTCCCATCCAGGGAGCTTAGTAGGTTAGGCAGTTGCAAGTCTCAGTGCTGGCTGCTTCCCCTCCCCCAAGGAGCCCAAATGGCTTACAGAGCAAGCAGCCACAGTCAGTGCTCACTGCCCCTCTCCATGGGAGTTTGGTAGGCTTAGGCAGATTCCAACTGATTGGCTGTAAGAATCCATGCATTCCAGGGTTGCAATGCTAGGCCCCAGTGGCATGGGATGGCGAGTGGGATATTCCGATCCATGAGTTGCATAATTCAATGAAAATAGCAGTTTCCTTGGCTGGGGAGCATACTCATTCACCAACTCCTTTGGCTGGGGAAGGGACTGGGATCTCAGGTGGGCTGCAGCACCACACTGTTCTTCCTTTTCTCCTTAGGTAACCTTCTAGTCAGTTTTGAGGAGAGAACCTATATACTTTGGTTGCTGGTGAAGGATTCACATAATTGTTTCTTTACAATGACAGCCTCTAAATGCCACTGCTTCTAGTCAGCCATCTTCGCCCTGCACCCCAGAATTTTTCATATATAACTGGGAAAAATGGCTTCTATGCTCCTTACACGGCAGACCAGAAACAAAGTCTGATTTATATTCTCAGGTTTCACTGCTGACACATTTGGTGCCCAGTATCTTATTTTACCCCTTATGACTCACTTCTAGAAAAGGCAAAAAAAAAAAAAAAAAGCCCAGGCACTCCCTTATTTGATGCCAGCATGAAAATCAAACTGCACAGTCCCCTGCCTGAGCACACATAAATACAAACTCTCACCATGGCCCCAACAACAACAAAAAAACCTATAAAAATGTACAGACCAATTTCTTTTTAACTCTCACAATCCATTCTGTACGAATTTGAGAGACCTAACCTGCTCTCTAAAGATATCAATTATTAAGATAATAAACACTTTTATAACCTCTGGGTGCATAATTAACATCGTAAATTAAATTCTGTGTACTTTGCAAATATATTTTGCATATTGGTTCTATTAATCAATTCCATAGATCTTTGCATTACAATGAATGCTGCTGCTCATTTTTATATAGGTGTAATTATGAGACTGTGCAACTGATTTAGAAAAACACCTAAAAATTGTTACTAATCTCCTACCAAAACTGAATTATAACTCATGCTAAGATGATGCAGGACAAACATAGCAAAAATATGTAGTAAGTATTTGAAATGTATTGAAAGTGAAAATAGAACTTTTCAAAATTTCTGAAATGAAGTGAAAGCAGTGCTTTGAAATTTATAGCACGGAATGCAAATATTTATAAAAGAAAATTGATAATATTCCAGTTTAAGACACTAAAGGAAGTGCAATATAAAACTAAATCAGTCAAAAGAAAAAACCAAAACAATTGTAACACAAATGAAACTAAAAATAGAAAATCAACAGAAAACTCAGTGGAATGAAAACATTGTTTGAAAAGATTAATAAAATTAGTAAATATTAAGTTAAGATAAAGCAAAGAGAAAAGACACAATTGACAAATATAAAAAAATGAGTGATAGGTTAGCATTTCTAACTGCATGGGCATTAAGAGGATTAAAAAAATACTATGGACACCTCCATTCCCATAAATATGAAAACCCAGATCAATGGAACTAGTCCCTTCAGACACAATCTACTAAAAGCCACAAAAGGAGAAACCTAAATAATACTGTATCTATTAATGAAATGGAATCAGTATCTACCTAGTAACCTTCAGAAGAACTTATGTTCAGCAATTTTAACTTATTTTAACTTGTGGGATTCAGAAGTTTCCACTTTGTAAAGAACATGTAAAAGTAGCAAATACTTCATTACTCATTGGATCGGAAAATCCATGTCAACAATGTTCTATTACAGCACAATAGGTGCTATGAGTATGGAGAATTTAGGCTTCATACTTGTTTTTTGATTAAAAGACAGTATACCTGTTTTATATACAGTAACTCCCTCTAAGACCATAGGGAAACCATACTTAAATTTTGTGGCATCACCAGGTATAATTCTTTCATAACCTGTATTAAGGACATGAACATTTCCCAATTGATGCATTTCAACAGAATTTAAAATTCATAGGCCATTTTGCAGAAGCATGAAACCCAGTCAGCATCCAGTTATCTAGTTTTATATATTACTTAATAAACTTAAGACTTCCAATTGGGTCAAACTGTAAAACTTTTTCTCTTGAATAGGAGCTCCTCCTGTGTACCCTACTCATATTTATAAATGTTTTTCTCCAGAAAAGCTAAACATTATTGTCATTGCTACATGCATCCTACAAGGTAATAGTTGTGTTGTGGGGCTTAAGAATTCTATGTATATGTTTGGTTAAATTACTCCTTTGCTGTGTCATATGGGGGCCATGGCTGTTTCTCCCCAAAGCAGGTTCACTGTGTACTGTTATCAACTTGACTGAGTATGATGAGAACACATACACATATAAGTCAAACTGTTACTTATAAAGGCATCAAAGAAGACAAGAAGTCTAAAATTCAATGTGATGTCATCATCTAAGGTTCAAAGATGCCTAGAAGGGTGGAATTTTGATTGCATGTGGCCCACTTGCAACATTGTTGAAGAGACACAAAAACAGCCCAGCCCAGTTTTTATACCCTAGGATTACCTGACTCACTGACTAAAAGTGTTGAAGGACATTGTATTTTTAGTAAAGACTGTTACGTCTGGGTTATTCTACAATTCCCTCCTGATTTCAGAATGTTGCATTCCCAGCACATTTTACACTTATTCCCGAGAACTGCAAGTAAGAGAAAGGATAAAACTGGGCCAGTCCAAGATAACTTGCAGGACAGTTCTCAAGTCTTAACAGTATGAAAACAGGATTTTTTTATTTTTATTTTTATTTTGACAGAAGCATAGGCAGTAGCAGTAGAAAAATTTCAGTGTCCTAATGGCACATCTGCTATTTGGTTTGTGGACCAGAGCACGACACATGACTCCTTTTCCCTTTCCATAAAACCTGCTTCAGAGTATATTTAATTCTTCTCATGCAAAGTAGCAGCATTTGTTTTATCAGTAGTGTGGGCAATCTGTGGTCAGTGAAAAAAGTTCAAGAGTCCATCAATCCACATTGAAGACCACGAACATCCTCCAGTGAGTGCCACTCAATCTTGCTATTAGCAACGTACAGTAAGGTCATTTTGACTAAAGCCCTGTAGGTTGCAAGGTTAGGCCTTTGGCATGCTGATCAGTCGTGCTAAAAGAAGGCCATATAAAAGATAGGGGTTCTGTAATGAAAGAGACATATCAAATGCTTCTTCCCCCTTTCTTTACTCATAATTGCCTGGACCATGAGGCACCATTGATATGCACCACATCAGAAGTGTACATAAAAGCAGCACAAGAAACACTCAAGGCGACTAACCTTGCACAAGTAATCCTGTTAGACCATTAGGTAACATGCTTAATTCTCTCCCGGGTAGGGATATCTTTTCTTTATGCAACTACACACACACACACACACACACACACACACAATCCCTGGAGCTATCCCAAGTGTGTACAGTAATAATGTTCATATGGCTACTTCAAGCATCCAATGATGGTAGTAACCAAGCTAGATGCAGTTACCACAGAGTCTGACTTTTGACAATCAAATAAGCCAGTGGTGAAGGTGCTGTGTTTTCACTGCCTTAATGTGGGGTACCTTGAATACACAGATCAAAATGGAGCATACATCCTGCTGGGGCATGGTCACATAACCAACCATATCTAGGAGTTGAGAGTCTTACTGTGGGACAAGGTGACAACACCTGATAAAGAACACAAAGTGCTGTGTGGACCAAAGTGAAAGTCCATCATTTGGTGGTTCTAATTCTAGTGACTTTTGTTATATTTTAAAACCAGTTAGACAAAAGCAGTTTAAATTGAAAAGATATCATTAGTCATGGCTGGTCTATTCTGTTGGTAATGCCAGTTGTTTCCACAGGCTCACTGGTGAACAGAAAAATTAGGACCCTAAGGCTAACAGGAAAAACATGTGATAGCCATGACTGCACAGGTAAGATTAACAGCAGTTATTAGATACATATAGAGAAAAGAGGAAGGGTACTGTAAATGAGGCTGGCCCACACAGGACTTGCACTAAAGAGCAGGCAGAACAAACAGGGTGTAAAGGGAATGCTTTGTAGTGTCAAGAATGTGAGATGCTCCCTGGTTCTCATGAGGATGCAGTTGGCTTGTTTAAATGCATCTGTGAAATGTTAGACTACAGGATAAAATCAAAATAGTGTAATACAATCCTGTAACATAACTAGATATGCACAATTCATACTTACAAAACCACTATACAAATTAATATATATAGCTATTTATATGCATGTAAGTACACATGTGGACATGCCATATATACTAAATGATTCTATACTATATGGTACACTAGGGCACACAAATTTCTTTGATCATAAATGCAAAAGGCCACAATAATACACTGGAAAATTGAACATATCAATATGGGTTGAGTGTTTCTTATCTGAAATACTTGAAAATAGAAGTGCTATGGATTTCAGACTTAAAAGTTTTTGGAGTATTTGGAAAAAACTTAGTGGTTGAACATCAAAAATCGTCTAATGACTTTGTTGTGTAAAATACTGGTGCTCAGTTTTAGACTTCAGAGCATCTCAGATTTGGTATTTGGAATCTGGGGTTTACAGATGCTCAACCTATAGTTAAAATACTTATATTCCGTATTTTGAAGACAAATTTCACTCAGAAAACCATGATATATTTATATTTGAAAGCCAGTCAGTGTAATAGATTACTAATAGAATGTCAAAAACCACAAATCATCCCAATAGATGCAACAAGAGAAATGTGGTAAGAGTTCAACATGAAACAATAAATAAAAAATACAAGAAAACTTCCTGAACCTGTTTTAAAATATTTATGTAAAACCCACAATATACTTTATGGTGAGACTGAATGCTTTCATACTCAGATTAGACAAGCATACTGACCTACCACAGTTCTCTCTTAATTCAAATTAAAAAGTGAGCCAGGTGTTGCTCATGTCTGTAACCCCAACATATGGAGATCCTGGGCCAGAAATTCGAGACCAGCCTACAAAATACAGTGAGATGGTGGCATGTTTCTGTACCTCCAGCTATATAGGAAGCTAAGGTGGGAAAATCACATGAGCCCAGGAGTTTGAGGCTACAGTGAGCTATGATTGTACCACTAGATTTCAGCCTAGCTGACAGTGATACCCTGTCTCTAAAAACATAATTTTTTTAAAAAAGTAAACTATGCAAATAGCCAAAAATGACAAAAAAAAAGAAAATGAAAATAATGTACGAGACTATATAATAAAATTCACAAACTTGCAAATTAATAATGTTTTATTAGCAAACAAAATAGGAGACAATCTTTATAACAAAAGTTTTTCCCATAAAAAGGTAAAAAAAATATATATATATACATATACATACATACACACACACACACACACACACAAAATAGGTGGGGAATAACCAAAACTTGCCACATAAGATCAGTAAGAAATTCCCAATAATTAAAAACTCATTTTTTAATGATCCATTAATTAGAGAACAATTAAACAGCTAAATGAAAATTAAAATTGCCTACATTTTGAAATATATTTCAACTCAGCCTAGGGTCCAATAAATTTTTCAATGAATACACAACAATTATGTTAATGGATGAGAAAAAACTGCCTATTAGACTCATGTGCTATGGTTTATCTATGGAATTCTCAACTCCATGATTCCTTGCAAAACAACTGAAAATCACTTTAACAACTGATACATATATATTTATAACTAGCATAACATTTGAAACTTTTGAGCATTATGCAATAATTTCATCACACTTTTCTATTTACCTGTATTTATAGGATTTCATTCCAATAGTTTTCACTTGCCTTTTGAAGTAATTGACAAAATACAGGAAAGTTTTTAGCAAACAACCAGAGATTTACCTCAGTGTGCTTTTACTTACCAGGTCCATCTCCAGTGTATGTTATCATGTATCTTTCAATAGATATTTGAGAAGTAAGGGCATTCCAACACTATATTCATACGGTTCTCAAAATTAGTTCTTCCATGTCTTCAAATGGAATTGGCATGTATTTACATTCATAAGGCTTTTCTCCACTGAGTCCTTCCATGATTTCAAAAAATGAAAAACTTTCTAACTTGTAAGTTTTATTTTTAAAGGATGGAAAAACTGAGGGCTTTACATTTCTGAAAATTACAATGTTTTTATCCATTGTGGATTAGTTTATATATTTGAAAGCGACTGGGAAAATTAAATGCTTTAAAACATTTCTGGCATTTTTATGAGGTTCTTTCCCAGTATGGGTTCTTCTATGTTTTAGAAGAGAACTGGGAAAATGGCATATATTCTAATAGTCCTTACATGTGTTGGGTTTCTCTCTAGTGTGAGTTTTAAATTTTTTCACATGTTCTAATGAAATTAGAATATCTGAAACCTTTAACACACTTCTTATAGAGGTGTGTTGTTGCTGTTGTTTACTGCATATAAGATCTTTCATGCTTTGAAGGGAACTGGAACAACTGAAAGCTTTACCACATTTCTTACATTTGTAGGGTTTTACTCCAGTATGAGTCCTTTCATGGCTTTGAAGGGCACTGGAAGAAGTAAACGACTTACCACATTCCTTACATCCATAAGGTTTCACTCCAGTATGAGTTCTTTCATGCTCAAAAAGGTTACTAGAATATTTGAAGGCTTTACCACATTGTTTACATTCATAGGGCTTTTCTCCACTGTGAGTCCTTTCGTGAACTCTAAGGACTCTGGAACATCTAAAGGCTTTGCCACATTTTATACATTCATAGGGTTTTTCTCCAGTATGAGTTCTTTCATGTATTCCCAAATAAGTGGAACGACTGAAGGCTTTGCCACATTCTTTACATTCATACGGTTTCTCTCCAGTATGAGATCTTTCATGTTGTTGAAGAGAACTGGAAAAAGTGAATGATTTACCACATTTCTTACATGCATAGGGTTTTTCTCCAGTATGAGTACTTTCATGTTCACAAAGATAACTTGAATAATTGAAGGCTTTATCACAATGTTTACATTTATATGTTTTCTCTCCAGTGTAAGTGCTCAGAGGCATTTGAAATACACTGGAAAAATCAAAAGACTTCTCATATACTGTACTCTTATAAGGTCCATTACTAGTGTGTGTTACCATGTGTCTGTCAACACTTTTAAGAGAGATAAAGGCTTTCCCACATTGTTTGCATTTATATAACTTCTCTGGACATTCCACATACTCAGATAGTTTGTTTCCAGTATGAGGTATGCTGTACCTATGAAGGGCTGAATGACATATGAAGACTTTTCCACACACATTGCATTCACATGGCTTTACTCCAGTAGAAATTTTCTTATTCAGATTAAAATTTGAATCCTGGTTGAAAGCTTCTTTATAATTGACTGCCTTCTTTAATGTCAAACAATCTCTCTACCATATGACTGCTGTAAAAATAATAAATACATGATTAATGGTACATGATTTACATTCCTACTAATACCAGGAAAAATGCAAGTTTCCTGCCATGTCTGAATCGTTTTAAGTAAATAATTACTGAAAGACATGGGTCCCCTATGACTATTATCATAACTGTGATAGTCACATGTACAGTTTCTTATTGGTGCTTCCAAGTAAAATATTCAGAAAATATTCAACATTGATGTTACATTCAGGTGTATTTTTGCTGAGAATTTTCTGAAAATAAGTAACATTTGTAGTGGTTGTTTTAAAAACCTATGAAATACTAAGATTCCCTCAAGGGCATTTTTTGTTCTTGTGAATACAAACTACCTTAGATTTCTCCCAGGACTTTTGAAGTCATCTTGCATATTCTGGTTTTCTGACTTGTTTCCTAAAATGTACATACATCCATAAGATTATTATGAATGATCTGAAACTTTAAAAACTGCTAGATGCAAGGTTCATTATACACTGTGACCACATCTAGGTTTTTCTACAAAATATCGTCCACATGCCAAATCAGGAAACAACATTCGTGACTAAGAAACCCACCCTCCCTCCCTCCTGCTCCCTCGCTCCCTCCTTCCCTCCCTTCCTTCCTTCCTGTCTTGCTCTGTTGCCCAAGCTGGAGTGCAGTGGCACAATCTCAGTTCACTGCAACCTCTGCTTCTTGGTTTCAAGCAATTCACCTGTCTCAGTCTCCCAAATAGCTGGGATTAGAGGCTCTCTCAGCTAATTTTTGTATTGTTTTTTTTCCATAGAGATGGAGTTTTGCCATGTTGGCCAGGCTGGTCTCAAACACCTGACCTCAGGTGATCCACCTGCCTCAGCCTCCCAAAGTGCTGAGATTACAGTTGTGAGCCACCACGCCCACCCAAAACACTTGTTTTATATTCAAGTACGTGAAAAATTGTTATTCTTACCTACAGAAGCGAGGTTCCTGAAGATTTCTTGCATCACATCTCTGTAGAGACTCTTTTGAGAAAGATCCAGCAAAGCCCACTGCTCCTGGGTAAAGGTCACAGCCACATCTTCAAATGACACTGAATACTGGAATACCCCACATGCAGAGAGGAGGATGACTTAGACAGTACTAAAGCCTATATTCATCTCATAAAATCTTAACATAATTCTGCAAACTTCAAACACTTTTTCCATGACTTAAACATCAGAACTTTACTCTGTCTGCACTTAGTACTTCCCAAGTAACATTCCTCATGCTAAAAGAAACTTCAGAAAGTCAACAGCAGAGTAGAAACACTTTTCTCATTTGGCAGGTGCAGGGAATAAACAGTGCTATAAAAAACGAGGTCACCCCTAATTTCGATGTGTAGAGTTTCCCTTGAGGGCCTCTCATAACAAAGTCACGCCATCTGTTGTGCATAAAAGTATTAAGTCTTAAAACTACTTATCATTAGTAATACCTGCTCACAAAAGAAAAAAGAAATACCTGCTCACAAAGTCATGCTATCTTCTGTACACAACAGTTAGTATTAAGACTACATGTCCTTAGAAATACCTGCTCACAAAGTCTGATATTTTGGTGTGAGAAAAGATTTTCTCAGGATCTATCTCATTACCCTAAGTGAGTGGTTCACAATGTGTAAACAATCTTATGCAAACAGTGTATTATAAGCTGAACCCTAGTTTTCTTTTGTTTCTGAAAGCCTACTACTTTATCCCATTCTTGCAGTGGTACCTAGAAGATCAGTCCTAAATAACACTCTGAGCATTAAGTCTCTAATGAGCATTCTTAGTAAGCAATATTTGTCACATGTTGTTACAACTTGTTAATTGGAAAAATGAGGCATCACTGTGATTAAAATAAGAGAATATTTGAAAGTTTGAAGGTAGTTTACTCCAGACCAAATGATTCCAGTTGTAAAGTGATAATTTATCTTTAATAATACAAAACATTATATATATATCAAGGGGTGGCGGGGGAGAGGAAGAGTTTTGCTCCTGTTGCCCAGGCTGAAGTGCAATCGCACTGTCTCAGCTCACTGCAACCTCCGCCTCCTGGATTCAAGTGATTGTCCTACCTCAGCTGCCCAAGTAGTTGGGACTACACGCATGCACCACCATGCCCAGCTAAGACAGGGTTTCTCCATGTTGGTCAGGCTGGTCTCAAACTCCCAATGTCAGGTGATCTACCTGCCTCTGCCTCCCAAAGTATTGGGATTACAGGTGTGAGCCACTGTACCCGGCCTAACAATTTTATAATATCTATTGGATAACAATTAAAAGTGAGAAATTGACTTTTTCTTCTACTCAATATCAAATGTCATGTACCTGACATTTTCTATTACCTGACATTTTCTATTATCTCATTTCCAAGAAAATTGCCTTTTTTAAAAAAATGTCCTTTCATGTTAGTATGCTTCGCATATTTTCTCACTTTTAAATCATGTTCATTTTCACTCTTCATACTTTTATATTGCATGTATTGCAGTTTCATTCTTCTACATATGACTTGCCAATGAGCCCAGCACCATTTGTTTAATACGGTGTCTTTTCCCCACTTCATGGTTTCGTTTGGTTTGTGGAAGATCAGTTGGCTGTATTTGGCTTCATTTCTGAGTTTTCTATTCTGTTCCATCAGTTTGGGTGTCTACTTTTATAAAAGTACCATGCTGTTGTGGGGACTATAGCCTTCTACACTTTGAAGTCAGGGAAGGTGATGCCTCCAGATTTGTTCTTTTTATTTCATCTTGCTTTGGCTATTTGAGCTCCTTTTTAGTTCCATATGAATTTTAAAATTTTTTCTACTTCTGTGAAGACTGATAATGTGATTTTGATGGGAACCGTATTAAAGGTGTAGACTGCTTTTGGTAGTATGGTCATTTTTACAATACTGACTGTACCCATCCATGATCATGGGATGTATTTCCATTTGTTTGTGTCACTTGTGATTTCTTTCAGCATTGTTTTGTAGTTTTCCTTGTAGATGCCTTTCACTTCCTTGGTTAGGTATTATTCCTGAAGGTTTGGTTTTTATCCAACTGTCCAAAAAAGTTGAGTTCTTGATTTGATTCTAGGCATGGTCGATGTTGGTGTATAGCAGTGCTACAATTTGTGTACATTGAGTTTGTATCCTAAAACTTTACTGAATTTATTTATCAGATATAGGAGGTTTCTAAATGAATGTCTAGGATTTTCTAGGGATATGATCATAACATGAGCGAACAATGACAGTTTGACTTCCACTTCACCAGTTTCAATGCCCTATATTTCATTCTTGTCTGACTGCTCTGTAGAGAACTTCCACAGTTACAATGAATAGAAGTCGTGAAAGTGGTATCCTTGTCATGTTCCAGTTCTCAGGAAAAAATTCTTTCAACTTTTCCTCATTCAATATAATGTTGGCTGTGATCATGTCATAGATGGCTTTTATTACCTTAAGGTGTGTCCCTTATATGCTGATTTTTCTGAGGGTTGTAATTTTAAAGAAATACTAAATTTTGTCAGGTACTTTTTCCTGCATCTATTCAGATAATCCTGTGATTTCTGTTTTGGATTCTCTTTACATGGTGTATCACACTTACTGACTTGCATGTGTTAAACCACCCTGCAGCACTGGTATGAAACCCACTTGATCATAGTGGATTGTCTTTGTGATATGCTGTTGAACTCAGTATTTGGTTGAGGATTTTTACATCTATGTTCACCAGGGATACTGGTCTATAGTTTTCTTTGTTACATCCTTTCTTAATTTTGGTATTAGAGTGCTGCTGGCTTCATAGAATGATCTAGAGAGAACTCGCTGTCTATAATTTTCAAACAATGTCAATAGGATTGGTTTTTTAAAAATAACTGATAGAATTTGGCTGTGAATCCATCTGATCCTGGACACTTTTTTGTTGGCAAATTTTAAAAACTATCATCCATATTAGTCTATTCTCACATTGCTGTAAGGAAATAACCGAGACTAGGTTAATATGTAAGTGAAAAAGCTTTGACTCCCAATTCTACATGGCTGGGAAGGTTTCAGGAAACTTACAATCATGGCAGAAAGCAAAGGTGAAGTGAGGCACCTTTTTCACAAGGCAGAATGAAGGAGAATGATCAAAGGACGAACTTGCCAAACACTTAAAATCCATCAAATCACCTAAAACTCAGTGTCACAAGAACAGCATAAAGGAAACCAACCCCATGATTCAGTTACCTCCACCTGGTCTCTCCTTGAATTATGGGGATTATGAACATGAATTCAAGATGAGATTTTGGCTGGGGACACAGACAAACCATATCAATTCACTCCTGGCCCATCCCACATCTTATATCCTCACATTTTAAAACAATTTTTTTGTTTGGAACAAAACAATCCTCCCAAACCTTAACTAATTCCAGCATTATCCTATAAGTCCAAGTCTAAAATCTCATCTAAGACAAGTTCCTTCCATCTATGAGCCTGTAAAATAAAATCATTTATCTCCTAGATTAAATGGTGGTAGAGGCATTGGCTAAATACATCTGTTCCAAATGGGAGAAGTGGGCCAAAACAAAGGGGCTACAGGCCCCATGCAAGTCCAAACTCCAGCGGGACAGTAAAACCTTAATGCTCCAAAATTATCTCCTTTAACTCCATGTCTCACATCCAGGCCATGCTGATGCAAGAGGTGGGCTACCATAGCCACGGGCAGCTCTACCTCTATTGTTTTGCAGGGTACCACCCCCTTCCTGGCTGCTTTCACAGGGTGGCATTGTCTATGATTTTTCCTGGTACACAGTGCAAGCTGTCAGTGAATCTACCATTTTGGGGCCTACAGGAGGGTGGCTGTCTTCTCACAGCTCTACTAGGCAGTGTCAACACGGGGGCTTTGTGTGGGGATTCCAAAACCACATTTCCTTTCCACACTGCCTTGGCATAGGTTCTCCACATGGGCTATGCCACTGCAGCAAACTTCTGCCTAGACATCCGGGCATTTTCGTACATCCTCTAAAATCATAGTGGAGGTCCCCAAACCTCAATTCTTAACTTCTGTGCATCCACAGGCTGAACACCAAGTGAAAGCTGCCAAGGCTTGGGGCATGAACCCTCGGAAGCAATGGCCTGAGCTGTACACTAGGGTTCAGCCACAGCTATGACACAGCCCCAAGTCCCAAGCAGCAAGGCACTGATTCTGGATCATGAAACTTTCTTTCTACTATGCCTTCAACCATGCGATGAGAGGGAATGCCATGAAGACCTCTGACATGTCCTGAAGACATTTTCCCCATTGTTTCGGCAATCAACATTCGGATCCTCATTACTTATAAAAATTTCTGCAGCTGGCTTGAATTTTTCCTCAGAAAATGGGTTTTTCTTTACTATCACATCACCAGGCTGCAGATTTTCCAAACTATTAGCCTCTGATTCCCTTTTAAACCTGTTTCAATTTCAAACCATCTCTTTTTGAATGCATAAAACTAAGTGCTTTTAAGAGCATCTAAGTCACTTCTTGAATGCTTTGCTCTTTGAAAACTTCTTCTGCCAGATACTCTAATTCATCTCTCTAAATTTCAATATACTGCAGATCTCTAGGGCAGAGGCAAAATGTGCCAGACTCTTTGGTAAAGTATATTGAGTCACCTTTGCTTCAGTTCCCAAGAAGATCCTCATTTCCATCAAAGACCATTTCAGCCTGGAGTTAACTGTCCTTATCACTATCAGCATTTTGGTCAAAGTAATTCAACAAGTCTGTAGAAAGTTCTAGGAACCAACCCAAATGCCGATCAATGATAAGACTGGACAAAGAAAATGTGGTACATACACACCATGGAATACTATGCAGCCATAAAAAGCGATGAGTTCATGTCCTTTGTAGGGACATGGATGAATCTGGAAACCATCATTTTCAGCAAACTGACCCAAGAACAGAAAGCCAAGCACCGTATGTTCTCACTCATAGGTGGGTGTTTGTTCCGAAAACACGTGGACTTGGAGAGGAGCATCACACACAGGGGACAGTTGTGGGGGGTAAGGGAGAGACAATTGAGGGTGAGGAGGGAGGGTAGGGTAGGGAGGGATAACCTGGGGAGAAATGCCAGATATAGTATTCCCCTAAAGTAAAATAGATAATAAAAAAGTTAGATAATAAGTTCTAACTTACCCACATCTTCCTGTGTTCTTCTGAGCCTTCCAAATTGTTTCCACCTCTGTTACCCAGTTCCAAAGTTACTTTCACATATTCAGTTATCTTTATAGCACCACCCCACTTTCTACAGATTTACTGTATTAGTCCACTCTCACATTGCTATACGAAAATGCCAGAGATTGAGTAATTTATCTGATAATGTGATTTTTCTTTTTCTTTTTTTTTTAAGACAGAGTTTTGCTCTTGTTGCCCAGGCTGGAGTACAAAGCCTTGATCTCAGCTCACTGCAACCTGCACCTCCTGGGTTCAAGTGTCTCCCCTGCCTCAGCCTCCCAAGTAGCTGGGATTACAGGCATGCACCACCAAGCCCAGCTAATTTTGTAGTTTTAGTAGAAACAAGGTTTCTCCATGTTAGGCTGGTATCGAACTCCCAACCTCAGGTGATATGCCCGCCTCAGCCTCCCAAAGTGCTGGGATTACAAGCATGAGACATTGCACCCAGCCGAGACTCAGTGATTTATAAAGGAGACACATTTAATTGACTCACAGTTCCACATGGCTGGGAAGGCCTCAGGAAACACAATCATGGCAGAAGGCAAAAGGGAAGCAAGGTGGTACCTTCTTCACATGGTGGTAGGAAGAATGACTGAAGGAGAAACTTGCCAAACATCAAACCGTCAGATCTCGTGAAAAGTCACCTCTACCTGGTCTCCAATTCAAGAAGAGATACTGGGTGGGGACACAGCCAAACCATGTCACCATCTCAATGCTGCTCCTTGTTATTGGTCTGTTCAGAGTTTCTATTTATTTCTGATTGAATCTAGGAGAGTTTTTTACTTTGGAATTCATAAATCTCCTTTAGGTTTTCTAGTCTGTGCACAGAAAGGTGTTGAAAGTAGCCTTAGTGATCTTTTCTATTTCTGTCACATTGTTTGTAATATCTCCCATTTCATTCCTAATTGAGCTTATCTAGATTTTCTCTCTTCTTGGTTAATCCCACTAAAGGTCTATCAATTTTGTTTCTCTTATCAAAAAACCAGCTTTTTGTTTCATTTATATTTTGTAAGTTTTATTTGTTTCAATTTCATTTAGTTTTGCTCTGATCTTTGTTACTTCTTTTATTCTGCTGGGTTTGGGTTTGGTTCGTCCTTCTTTCTCTGGTTCTTTCAGGATTAACCTTAGACTGTTTGTACTCTTTCAGACTTTTTGATGTAGGCATTTAATGATATAAACTTTTGTCATAGCACCACTTTTGCTGTATCTCAGAGGTTTTGTTAACTTGTATCACCATTATCATTCAGTCCAAAAAGTGTTTATGTTTCCACCTTGATTTCATTACTGGCCCAACGGTCATTCAGGAGCAGATTATTTAATTTCCATGTACTTGCATGGTTTTTGTGTTCCTTCTGGAGTTGATTTCCAATTACACTCCATTGTGGTCTAAGAGAGTACTTGATATGATTTTGATTTTCTTAAATTTAATGGCACTTGTTTTGTGGCCTATCATATGGTCTATGTTAGGGAATGTTCCATGTGCTGATGTGTACTCTATAGTTGTTGACTAGAATGTTCTGTAAATATCTCTAAAGTCCATTTGTTCTAGAACATAGTCAAGTCCATTGTTTACTTGTTGACTTTCTGTCTTAATCTGTCTAGTGTTGTCAGTGGAGTATGAAACTCCCCCACTGTTATTGTGTTCCCATCTATCACGTTTCTTAGGTCTAACAGTAATTGTTTTATAACTTTGGAAGCTCCAATGTTAGATGTATAGAGATTGAGGACTGTGATATTTTACTATTCGATGAGTCTTTTTATCACATTATATAATGATTTTTTTTTTTTTTTTTTTTTTTTGAGATGGAGTTTGGCTCGTTACCCAGGCTGGAGTGCAATGGCGAGATCTCAGCTCACTGCAACCTCCGCCTCCTGGGTTTAAGCAATTCTCCTGCCTCAGCCTCCCGAGTAGCTGGGACTACAGGCGCGCACCGCTATGCCCAGCTAATTTTTGTATTTTTAGTAAAGACAGGGTTTCACCATGTTGACCAGGATGGTCTCGATCCCTTGACCTCACGATCCACCCGCCTCGGCCTCCCAAAGTGCTGGGATTACAGGTGTGAGCCAACACGCCCGGCCGATCCTTTCTTTTTTTTTAATTGCTGTTGCTTTCAAGTTTGTATTGTCTGATATAAGAATAGCTACTCGTGGCCGGGCGTGGTGGCTCAAGCCTGTAATCCCAGCACTTTGGGAGGCCGAGGCGGGTGGATCACGAGGCCAAGAGATCGAGACCATCCTGGTCAACATGGTGAAACCCCGTCTCTACTAAAGATACAAAAAATTAGCTGGGCATGATGGCACGTGCCTGTAATCCCAGCTACTGAGGAGGCTGAGGCAGGAGAATTGCCTGAACCTAGGAGGCGGAGGTTGCGGTGAGCCAAGATCGCGCCATTGCACTCCAGCCTGGGTGATAAGAGCAAAACTCCGTCTCAAAAAAAAAAAAAAAAAAAGAATAGCTACTCTTGCTCCCTTTTGGTGTCCATTTGCATGGAGTATCTTTTTCTACTTCTTTACCTTAAGTCTATGTGAGTCCTTATGTGTCAGGTGAGTCTCTTGAAGATACTTGGTTGGTTAATTCTCAGCCATTCTGCCATTCTATATCTTTTAAGTGAAGTATTGAGGCCATTTACACTCAACGTCAGTATTGAGATGCAAGGTACTCTTCTATTAATCGTGCTAGTTGTTGCCTGAATACCTTGGATTTTGTTTGTTTTATACTTTGAAGTTCTGAGGTACTTGTGCAGAACGTGCAGGTTTGTTACACAGGTGCCATGGTGGTTTGCTGCATCCATCACCCCATTATCTACATTAGGTATTCCTCCTAATGCAATCCCTCCCCTAGCCCCCAGCCCCTGAGAAGCCCCTGTGTGTGATGTTCCCCTCCCTGTGTCCATGTGTTCTCATAGTTCAACACCCACTTATGACTGAGAACACATGGTATTTGGTTTTCTGTTCTTGTCAGTTTGCTAAGAATGATGGTTTCCAGATTCATTCACGTATCTGCAAAAAAAACATGAACTCATCTTATTTTAAGGCTGCATAGTATTCCATGGTGTATATGTGCCACATTTTCTTTATCCAGTCTATCACTGATGGGCATTTGGGTTCGTTCCAAGTCTTTCCTATTGTGAACAGTGCTAAAATAAACGTGTACATGTGTCTTTATGACAGAATAATTTACAATCATTTAGGTATATACCCAGTAATGGGATTGCTAGGTCAAATGGTATTTCTAGTTCTAGATCCTTGAGGAATCCCCACACTATCTTTCACAATGGTTGACCTAATTTACACTCTCACCAACAGCTTAAAGGCATTATTTCTCCACATCCTCACCAGCATCTGTTGTCTCCTGATTTTTAAATGATCGCCATTCTAATTGGCATGAGATGATATCTCACTGTGGTTTTGATTTGCATTTCTCTAATGACCAGTGATGAGCTTTTTTTTTTTCATGTTTGTTGGCTGCATACGTCTTCTTTTGATTTTTTTTTCTTTGCCCATTTTATGAAGAAGTTGTTTTCTTCTTGTAAATTTTTTTAAGTTATTTGTAGATTCTGGATATTAGCCCTTTGTCAGATTGGCAGATTACAATTTTTCCCATTCTATTGGTTGCTGGTTCACTCTAATGATAGTTTCTTTTACTATGCAGAAGCCCCTTACTTTACTTAGATCCCACTGGTCTATTTTGGCTTTTGTTGCCATTACTATTGGTGTTTTAGTCATGAAGTCCTTGCCAATGCCTATGTCCTGAATGATACTGCCTAGGTTTTCTTCCAGGGTTTTTATGGTGTTAGGTCTTTTGTTTAAATCTTTAATCCATTTGGAGTTAATTTTTGTATAAGGTGTAAGGAAGGAGTCTAGTTACAGTTTTCTCCATATGGCTAGCCAGTTTTCCCTATAACATTTAGGGAATCCTTTACCCCATTGTTATTTTTGTCATGTCTGTCAATAATCAGATGGTTGTAGATGTATGGCAGTATTTTTGAGGCCTCTCTTCTGTTTCATTAGTCTATATCTCTGTTTTGGTACCAGTATCATGCTGTTTTGATTATAGTAGCCTTGTAGTATAGTTTGAAGGCAGATAGCATGGTGCCTCCAGCTTTTACTTTTTCTTTTTTCCCCCTTGCTTATGATTGTCTTGGCTATGTGGGCTCTTTTTTGGTTCCATACAAAATTTAAGGGTTTTTTTTTTTTTTTTCAATTCTGTGAAGAAAGTCAATGGTAGCTTGAAGGGGATAGCATTGAACCTAAAAATTACTTTGGGCAGTAATGCCACTTTCATTATACTGATTCTTTTTAATCATGAGCATGGAATATTTTCCGTTTGTGTCCTCTCTTATTTCCTTGAGCAGTGGTTTGTAGTTCTGCTTGAAGAGGTCCTTCACATCCCTTGTTAGTTGTATTGCTAGGTATTTTATTCTCTTTGTAGCAATTGTGAATGGAAGTTCACTCATGATTTGGCTGTTTGTTATTGGTGTATGAAAATGCTTGTGATTTCTGCACATTGATTAGGTATCCTGAGACTTTGCTGAAGTTGTTTATCAGCTTAAGGAGATTATGGGCTGAGACGATGGGGTCTTCTATATATACAATTATGTCATCTGTAAATAGAGACAATTTGACTTTCTCCCTTCCTAATTGAATATCTTTTGTTTCCTTTTCTTGCCTGATTGCCCTAGCCAGATCTTCCAATACTATGTTGAATAGGAGTGGTGACAGAGGGCATCCTTGTCTTGTGCCAATTTTCAAAAGGAATGCTTCCAGTTTTTGCCCATTCAGTATGATACTGGCTGTGGGTTTGTCATTAACAGCTTTTATTATTTTGAGATATGTTACACTGATACCTAGTTTATTTTTTTAGCATTTTAAGGGCTGTTGAATTTTGTTGAAGGCCTTATCTGCATCTATTGAAATAGTCCTGTGGTTTTTGTCTTTGATTCTGTATATGTGATGGATTACGTTTATTGATTTGAGAATCCTGAACCTGGCTTGTATCCCAGGGGTAAAGACAACTTGATTGTGATGGATAAGCTTTTTGATGTGGTGTTGGATTCGGTTTGCCAGTATTTTATTGAGGATTTTTACATCAATGATCATCATGGATACTGGCCTGAAATTTTATTTTTAGTTGTGACCTCTGACAAGTTTTAGTATCAGGATGATGTTGGTCTCATAAAATGAGTTAAGAGATGATTCCCTCTTTTTATTGTTTGGAATAGTTTCAGAAGGAATGGTACCAGCTCCTCTTTGTACCTCTGGTAGAATTCGGCTGTGAACCCATCTGGTCCTGGACTTTTTGGTTGGTAGGCTGTTAATTGCTGCCTCAATTTCAGACCTTGTTATTGGTCTATTCAGGGATTCAACTTCTTCCTGGTTTAGTCTTGGGAGGTGTAAGTGTCCAGGAATTTATCCATTTCTTCTAGATTTTCTGGTTTATTTGCAGAAAGATATTTATGTATTCTCTGATGGTAGTTTGTATTTCTGTGGGATTGGTGGTGATATCCCCTTTATCATTTTTTATTACATCTATTTGATTCTTCTCTCTTTTCTTCTTTATTAGTCTGGCTAGTGGTCTATCTATTTTGTTGATCTTTTCAAAAACCAGCTCCTGGATTCATTGATTTTTTAAAGGATTTTCGTGTCTCAATCTCCTTAATTTCTGCTCTGATCTTTATTGTCTTCTGATAGCTTTTGAATTTGTTAGTCCTTGCTCCTCTAGTTCTTTTAATTGTGAAATTAGGATGTCAATTTTAGATCTTTCCTTCTTTCTCTTGTGGGCATTTAGTGCTAAAAATTTCCATCTGCGTACTGCTTTAAATGGGTCCCAGAGATTCTGGTACTTTGTGTCTTCGTTCTCATTGGTTTCAAAGAACATTTTTATTTCTGCCTTCAATTCATTATCCAGTAGTCATTCAGGAGCAGGTTGTTCAGTTTCCATGTAGTTGTGCAGTTTTGAGTGAGTTTCTTAATCTTGAGTTCTAATTTGATTGCACTGTGGTTTGAGAGACTTATGATTTCTATTCTTTTGCATTTACTCAGGAGTGATTTATTTCCAATTATGTGCTCAGTTTTACAATAAGTGCGATGTGATGCTGAAAAGAATGTGGGTTTGTGATGGAGAGTTCTGTAGATGTCTATTAGGTCTGCTTGGTCCAGATCTGAGTTCAAGTCCTGGATATCCTTGTTAATTTTCTGTCTCATTGATCTGTCTAATATTGACAGTGGGTGTTAAAGTCTCCCACTATTATTGTGTGGGAGTCTAAGTCTCTTTGTAGGTCATTTCAAAAACCAGCTCCTGGATTCATTGATTTTTGAAGGGTTTTTTTTTTTTCAATTCTGTGAAGAAAGTCAATGGTAGCTTGATGGGGATAGCATTGAATCTATAAATTACTTTGGGCAGTAATGCCACTTTCATTATACTGATTCTTTTTAATCATGAGCATGGAATATTTTCCGTTTGTGTCCTCTCTTATTTCCTTGAGCAGTGGTTTGTAGTTCTGCTTGAAGAGGTCCTTCACATCCCTTGTTAGTTGTATTCCTAGGTATTTTATTCTCTTTGTAGCAATTGTGAATGGAGTTCACTCATGATTTGGCTGTTTGTTATTGGTGTATGAAAATGCTTGTGATTTCTGCACATTGATTAGGTATCCTGAGACTTTGCTGAAGTTGTTTATCAGCTTAAGGAGATTATGGGCTGAGACGATGGGGTCTTCTATATATACAATTATGTCATCTGTAAATAGAGACAATTTGACTTTCTCCTTCCTAATTGAATATCTTTTGTTTCTTTTCTTGCCTGATTGCCCTGGCCAGAACTTCCAATACTATGTTGAATAGGAGTGGTGAGAGGGCATCCTTGTCTTGTGCCAATTTTCAAAAGGAATGCTTCCAGTTTTTGCCCATTCAGTATGATACTGGCTGTGGGTTTGTCATTAACAGCTTTTATTATTTTGAGATATGTTACACTGATACCTAGTTTATTGAGAGTTTTTAGCATAAAGGGCTGTTGAATTTTGTTGAAGGCCTTATCTGCATCTATTGAGATAATCATGTGGTTTTGTCTTTGATTCTGTATATGTGATGGATTACGTTTATTGATTTGAGAATCCTGAACCTGGCTTGTATCCCAGGGGTAAAGACAACTTGATTGTGATGGATAAGCTTTTTGATGTGGTGTTGGATTCGGTTTGCCAGTATTTTATTGAGGATTTTTACATCAATGATCATCATGGATACTGGCCTGAAATTTTATTTTTTAGTTGTGACCTCTGACAAGTTTTAGTATCAGGATGATGTTGGTCTCCTAAAATGAGTTAAGAGATGATTCCCTCTTTTATTTGGAATAGTCTCAGAAGGAATGGTACCAGGTCCTCTTTGTACCTCTGATAGAATTCGGCTGTGAACCCATCTAGTCCTGGACTTTTTTGGGTTTGCAGGATATTTATTGACGGCTGACTCAATTTTAGACCTCGTTATTCATGTATTTGGGGATTCAACATCTTGGTTTAGTCTTTGGAAGGTGTAAGTGTCCAGGAATTTTCCATTTCTTTTAGACTTTCTAATTTATTTGCAGAAAGATATTTATGTATTCTCTGATGGTAGTTTGTAGTATGAGATTGGTGGTAATATCCTCTTTATTTTTTATTACATCTATTTGAGTCTTCTCTCTTTACTTCTTTATTAGTCTAACTAGTGGTCTATCTATTTTGTTGATCTTTTCAAAAACCAGCTCCTGGATTCATTGATTTTTTAAAGGATTTTCGTGTCTCAATCTCCTTCAGTTCTGCTCTGATCTTAGTTATTTCTTGTCTTCTGCTAGCTTTTGAATTTGTTTGATCTTGCTCCTCTAGTTCTTTTAATTGTGAAATTAGGATGTCAATTTTAGATCTTTCCTTCTTTCTCTTGTGGGCATTTAGTGCTATAAATTTCCCTCTACACACTGCTTTAAATGGGTCCCAGAGATTCTGGTACTTTGTGTCTTCGTTCTCATTGGTTTCAAAGAACATCTTTATTTCTGCCTTCAATTCATTATTTATCCAGTAGTCATTCAGGAGCAGGTTGTTCAGTTTCCATGTAGTTGTGCAGTTTTGAGTGAGTTTCTTAATCCTGAGTTCTAATTTGATTGCACTGTGGTCTGAGAGACTGTTATGATTTCTATTCTTTTGCATTTGCTGAGGAGTGATTTATTTCCAATTATGTGGTCAATTTTAGAATAAGTGTGATGTGGTGCTGAGAAGAATGTATATTCTGTGGATTTGGGGTGGAGAGTTCTGTAGATGTCTATTAGGTCTGCTTGGTCCAGATCTGAGTTCAAGTCCTGGATATCCTTGTTAATTTTCTGTCTCATTGATCTGTCTAATATTGACAGTGGGTGTTAAAGTCTCCCACTATTATTGTGTGGGAGTCTAAGTCTCTTTGTAGGTCATTTCAAAAACCAGCTCCTGGATTCATTGATTTTTGAAGGGTTTTTGTGTCTCTATCTCCTTCAGTTCTGCTCTGATCTTTATTGTCTTCTGATAGCTTTTGAATTTGTTAGTCCTTGCTCCTCTAGTTCTTTTAATTGTGAAATTAGGATGTCAATTTTAGATCTTTCCTTCTTTCTCTTGTGGGCATTTAGTGCTATAAATTTCCCTCTAGACACTGCTTTAAATGTGTCCCAGAGATTCTGGTACTTTGTGTCTTCATTCTCATTGGTTTCAAAGAACATCTTTATTTCTGCCTTCATTTCATTATTTATCCAGTAGTCATTCAGGAGCAGGTTGTTCAGTTTCCATGTAGTTGTGCAGTTTTGAGTGAGTTTCTTAATCTTGAGTTCTAATTTGATTGCACTGTGGTTTGAGAGACTTATGATTTCTATTCTTTTGCATTTGCTGAGGAGTGATTTATTTCCAATTATGTGGTCAATTTTAGAATAAGTGTGATGTGGTGCTGAGAAGAATGTATATTCTGTGGATTTGGGGTGGAGAGTTCTGTAGATGTCTATTAGGTTCTGTACATGGTTCTCCTGAATACAGCACACTGATGCGTTTTAACTCTTTATCCAGCTTGCCAGTCTGTGTCTTTTAATTGGGGCATTTAACCCATTTACTTTTAAGGTTAATATTTTTATGTGTGAATTTGATCCTGCCATTATGATGCTGGCTCGTTTTGCCTGTTAGTTGATGCAGTTTTTTCAGTGTTGATAGTATTTACAATTTGATTGTACTTTTCCATGTTTAGTGCTTCCTTCAGGAGCTGTTATAAGGCAGGCCTGGTGGTGAGAAAACTTTTCAGCAGTTGCTTGTCCTTTAAGGATTTTCTCCTTCACTTATGAAGCTTTAGCTGTGTATAAAACTGCGTTGAAAATTCTTTAAGAATGTTGACTATTGGCCCCCACTCCCTTCTGGCTTGTACAGTTTCTGCCAA
This sequence comes from Saguinus midas, assembly GCA_021498475.1. Classification (NCBI taxonomy): domain Eukaryota; kingdom Metazoa; phylum Chordata; class Mammalia; order Primates; family Cebidae; genus Saguinus; species Saguinus midas. The sequence goes on along the minus strand of CM038411.1, from coordinate 35,062,961 downwards.
GAGATCTGCTGTGAGTCTAATAGGCTTCCCTTTGTAGGTAACCTGAACTTTCTCTCTGGCTGCCCTTAGTATTTTTTCCTTCATTTCAACCCTTGTGAATCAGATAGGGGTTGCTCTTCTCGAGGAGTATCTTTGTGGTGTTCTACTTATTTCTTGAATTTAAATGTTGGCCTGCCTTGCTAGGTTGGGGAAGTTCTCCTGGATAATATACTAAGGAGTGTTTTAGGCCAGGCGCGGTGGCTCAAGCCTGTAACCCCAGCACTTTGGGAGGCCGAGGCAGGTGGATCACGAGGTCAAAAGATCGAGACCATCCTGGTCAACATGGTGAAACCTCATCTCTACTAAAAATACAAAAAATTAGCTGGGCATGGCGGCGCGTGCCTGTAATCCCAGCTACTCAGGAGGATGAGGCAGGATAATTACTTGAACCCAGGAGGTGGAGGTTGCAGTGAGCCAAGATGGCGCCACTGCACTCCAGCCTGGGTGACAGAGCAAGACTCTGCCTCAATGAAATAAATAAAATAAAACAAAACTCTGGTCTCCTGCACTCTGCGTGACTTACTCTTTTTTTTGAGATGGAGTTTCACTTGTTACCCAGGTTGGAGTGCAATGGCGCGATCTCGGCTCACTGCAACTTCCGCCTCCTGGGTTCAGACAATTCTCCTGCCTCAGTTTCCTGAGTAGCTAGGATTACAGGCACACGCCACCATGCCCAGCTAATTCTTTGTATTTTTAGTAGAGACAGGGTTTCACCATGTTGACCAGGATGGTCTCGATCTCTTGACCACATGATCCACCCACCTCAGCCTCCCAAAGTGCTGGGATTACAGGCGTGAGCCACCGCGCCCGGCCCCTAAAGAGTGTTTTCTAACTTGGTTTCATTCTCCCCATCATTTTCAGGTACATCTATCAAACTTAGATTTGGTTTTTACATGTAATCCCATGTTTTTTGGAGGCTTTGTTCATTTCTTTTTACTCTTTAATCTTGTCTTCTAGCTTTGAGTTGATCTCTCAATCTCTGGTATCATTTCTTTTGCTTGATTCAGCTATTGAAACTTGTCTATGCTTCATGAAGGTCCCATGCTGTGTTTTTCAGCTCCATCAGGTCGTTTATGTTCTTTTCTAAACTGGTTATTCTAGTTAGCATTTCATCAAACTTTTTTTTTGCAGGTTGTTAGCTTCCTTGCACTGGATTAGAATGTGCTCCTTTCACTTGAAGAAGTTTCTTATTACCCACCTTTTGAAGCCTGCTCTGTCAATTCATCAAACTCATTTTCTGTGCAGTTTTGTTCCCTTGCTGGTGAGGAGTTGTGATCCCTTGGCAGAGAGGAGGTGTTCAGGTTTTTGGAATTTTCAGCCATTTTGCACTGGTTTCTTCTCATCTTTGTGGATTTATCTACCTTTGGTCATTGAAGTTGGTAACCTTTGGATGGGGTCTCTGAGTGGACAGTCTTTGTTGATGTTGATGCTACTTCTTTGTTAGTTTTCCTTCTAATAGGTGCCTCTGCTGCAGGTCTGCTTGAGTTTGCTTGTGGTCCACTCCAGACCCTGCTTGCTTGGTCACCAGCAGGGGCTGCAGAACAGCAAACATTGTTACTTGTTTCTTTCTCTTGGAGCTTCGTCCCAGAAGGGTACCTGCCAGATGCCAGCCAGAGCTCTCCTGTATGAGGTGTCTCTCAGCCCCTGCTGGGAGTTGTCTGCCAGTCAGGAAACACAAGGGTCAGGGAGCCACTTGAGAAGGCAGTCTTTTATCAGAGGTCAAACACTGCTAGGAGATCCAGTGCTCTCTTTAGAGCTGCCAGGCAGGAACATCAAAGTCTGCTGAAGCTGTACCTACAATTGCCCCTTTTTCCATGTGCTCTGTCCCAAGATGGTGGGGGCTTTATAAGTCCTTGACAGGCTGCTGCCTTTTTTCAGAGAAGCCCTGCCCAGCAAGGAGGGAGTCTAGTGACACAGTCTGCCTGCAGAGGCATTGCTAAGCTGCAGGGGCTCTGCCCAGTTCAAGCTTCCTGGCAACTCTGTTTACACAGGCAAGGTTAAAACCGCCTACTTGAGCCTCAGCAATGGCAGACGCTCCTCCTCCCAGGTTGAGCTCAAACTGCTGTGAGAATTTCTAGCCAGTGGATCATAACTTGCTAGTGTTCATGGGGGTGGGAACCATCGAGCCAGATCACTTGGCTTCCTAGCTTCAACCCCCTTTTTCATGGGAGTGAACAGTTCTATCTCACTGGCATTTTAGGCACCACTGGGGTATTAAAAAAAAATCTGCTGCTGAGGCTAGGTTGGTGTCTTCCCAAATGGCCACCCAGTTTTGTGCTGGAAACCTAGGGTCCCGGTGTTTATGCACCAGAGGGAATCTCCTGGTCTATGTGTTGTGAAGATCATGGAAACAGCACAGCATCTGGGCTGGAGTGCCAGGAACAATCCCCAGTGGCTTCCCTTGGCTAGGAGAGAAAGTTCCTCAGCCCCTTGCACTTCCTGGGTGAGGCTATGCCCCACCCTGCTTTAGCCCACCCTCCTTGGGCTGCACCCACTGTCTAACCAATCCCAGTGAGATGAACCAGGTACCTTAGATGGAAATGTGGAAATCACATGCCTGTTGTGTTGCTCTCGCTGAGAGCTGTAGACCAGGGCTGTTCCTATCTGGCCATCTTGTCAGAAAATACCTTCTTTTTTCTTCCATTGTGTTATCGTTTTGTAGAACATGTGAGATTTATGCCTTAAGGGGTTCACTTTGGTGTGTCTTGAAGTTTTGTTTCATGATTTAGACCTCCTTTTAGCAATTCTTGTAGTGCTTGTTTCGTAGTACTGAAGTCTCAGTATTCACTTATCTGAAAATAATTTTATCTTTCCTTGATTTATGAAGCTTAGTTTCACTGGATACAAAAATTTTGGCTAACAGTTATATTGTTGAAGGAGACGAAAACTAGAACTCCAATTTCTTCTAGCTTGTAGCTTTTCTGCTGAAAAATCTGCTGTTAATCTGATAGGTTTTCCTTCCTAGGTTACCTGACAGTTTTGCTTCACAGCTCTTCAGATTCTTTCCTTCATCTTGGCTTTAGATAACCTGATAAGTACGAATTATCGTTTTGTGATGAATTTTCCAAGTGTTTTGTGAGCTTCTTGTATTTGGATGTCTAGGTCTCTAGCAAGGCCAGGAAAGTTCTCCTCAATTATTTCCTCTAAGAATTCCAAAATTTTAGTTTATTCTTCTTCCTGAGGAACACCAATTACTGCTAGGTTTGAAGGCTTTGTTCTTTTCTCATTGTCTTTCTTCTATTCGTTCACTTCAATTGTTGAAACTTTCCAGTGTACTTCGCAGTTCTCTAAGTGTGTCATTTATTTCCAGAAGTTTTAACTGTTTTTTTACTGATGCTATGTGTTTGGAGATTTTTTTGTTCCTATCCTGTATTTTTAAAAAATTCCTTTAAATTGGTTTCCACCTTTCTCTGGTACCTCCATGAGTGGCTTAACAATCGACCTTCTAAATTCTTTTCCTGGCACTTAGAGGTTTATTCTTAGTTTGCATCCACTGCTAGGGAACTAGTGTAATTTTTGAGGGTGTTAAAAGAACTGTGTCCTATTACCACAATTGTTTTTCTGGTTCCTTCTCATTTGGGTAGGCTATGTCAGAGAAAAGATCTAAGGCTCAATGACTGCTGTTCAGGTTCTTTTGTCCCACAGGGTAATGCCTTGATGTGGAGCCCTCCCCTTTTACCCAGGATGGGGCTTCCTGAAACCCAGAAGGCAGAGATTGTTATTGCTCTTCTAGGTCTAGCCACTCAGTGGTGGTGCTGAACTCTGGGCTAGTACTAGGCAGTGTCTGCAAAGAGTCCTGTGCTGTGATCTATCTTCAGATATCTCAGCCTGGATACCAGTACCTGCTCCATTGGATGTAGCAGGGGAGATAGGTGGAGTCTGTGAGGGTCCTTGGTTCCAATTTTTGTGTGTGCGTGTGCATTTTATTAAATGCTAATTATGCTAGCAATAAACTTGTCATATGGGCAGACTCAGAACCTCTGATTAGCCAGGATTTACAGGTGGTGGAATTAGCTGCTGTTTGCTTCTTTCCTGAAGCAGGGTGGTTCTATTATGCATTGCTGTAATGGCTTACATTGGTTGGCCTGCAGCTAGGAGGTGATGCTTTTAAGACAGGTGTGCATTTGGCAAGGACACCTGAATAAGTATTTCTCAGGTGATGGCTGGGGTCATAGGATTCCCCCAAAGTTATGTGTTTTGTCTTTGGTTACCAAGGTGAGTAGAGAAGAACCATCAGGTGGGGACAATGTTAGGTCTGTCTGAGCTCAGACTCTCCTTGGGAGAAGCTTGGTGAGACTGCTGTGGGAGATGGTGGTGTGGTATTCAGACCAATATATCTTGCCCCAGGCTACAAGCCTCCCCACTGAGAATGCAAGCAGGGCTTTTAGGCCCTACCCCCAACCCAACTGCTGTGACTTCTGTGCCCGTATAATTATTATAAAGTTCAGATGGAAGTTTCCTTCTCCCTGTGGTCCTTCCCCAATTCCCCTCACAGCTCACCCCTTCTGACTGTGTGAGACAGAAATGGCTTTCCTGAGGTCCACAAGTGCCCACAGGGCCCTTCCCACTGGTTCTTCTACCTTTGTATTTCACTTGGCTCTCTAAATTTGTTTCAGCTCTAGATAAGGTTAAATCATCCTGTGATCTGGATTTTCAGGTTCCTCTGTGAAGATGTGTTCAGAGGGGGACATTCTCCCTCTCACACTTTGGGCACTCATAGTTTTTCAGCTGTCTCATGCGCCTTGCAGTGGCAAACCACTTCCTTCAAAAGGATGGGAATTCTTTTGGTTTTCCTGGTATGCTTCTGTGGTAGTTCTTAGAGTGAAAGTCCATAATGTGAGACTCCACATGCTGTTCCATCCGAGTGGGAGCTACAACTTAGTTCTGCCTCCTAGCTGCCATTTACCCTAGTTATCCCTCAGCACTGGATAATCTTGAAGCTTATTTCAGCAAGAGTTAAAGGCTGAAACAGTTTTAAAATACCTAGGTACAAATTAATGAAATACCCAGGCAATAGAATTATACAAAAAAATGGAAGACTTATTTTGTTTGTTCTTCTTTTACAGCTCCGAACATTCTAGGAAATCTCTGTTAAAGCACTGGCTATACACAAGCTAAAATAAGAGGAACTTCAGTGACTACATACAAAAAGTGGCACCGTCTCTTCAAAAATAGTTTGGAAGAGTCCCTAAACAGGTAACTACAGCCTTTAACAAAAATGGCAAACATTGGACAAGGGGAAGAAACCAATTTCTAGAGTTAACTCATTATAATATTTAAATGTTAACTTTTCACCAACAACAAAATCTTACAAAGAATATAGAAACTCAGAAAAATATGACATGTCAATGGGAAAAAAAAGATGAGTTAAATCATCTCTGAAAACTTTAGACATTAGACTTACTAGACAAATACTTTTTAAACCAACTTTTATGTCTATAATATGCATATACCTAAGACAGAACATCAGAACACATGATACAGAAACTTTGAAAAACAGCAAAGACAAATAGAAAAATCAACAGTTACAGTGGAGGTACCAACACACCTCTATATGTAACTGACAGATCAAGAAGCCAGAAAATTAGTACTACTGTAGTTTAAACCAAGAGCAACATCAATCATGTGTTTTTATTTGTAAAATATAACAACAGCAAATTATATATATTTTGTCAGGATCACATGATGTATTTACCAAGATGTGTCACATTCTGAGAAATAAAACAGACCTCGAGAAATTAAACACGCAAACAAAACCTAGTAAACAGGAGCGTGAAGGAAGATGGCCAAATAGAAGGCTCCATCTGTCTTCCATGCCCACAAGCACAACAAATTTAACACCAAAAGAAACTTCGTAAGAACAAAAACTCAGGTTAGCACACCTGCTTTTAGGCACTGAAAATATAAGGTAAGCGTCTTGAATTGCCAACGTCAACTTTCCTCGATTACCTGGCTGCAGCCGCATAGCACAGAGAATCTGTGTAACTGGGAAAGAAAGGCACAGCACAGCAATTGTGCCACTTTGTACTGGAATGTAGTGCTGCCAACACCAGGCAGAACTCAGCTAACTTCAACAGAGGAAACATTTAGACCAGTCCTAACCAGAGGGGACTTGCTCATCCCAGTGGTTAGAATTTGATTTCTAGCAGGCATCAACACCAGGGCTACAGTGCTCTGCAGCCCTAAATACACTTGAAAAGCAGTCTAAGCCACAAGAACTGCAACTCCTAGGTGACTTCTGGTGTTGAGTTGGGCTCAAAAGCAGTAGACTTAAAAGGCATACAATCTACTGAGATGCCAGCTGGCCTAACTAAGGGCTTGCACCACCCCTCCTGCAACCTCAAACAGCACAGCTCATTGCTGCAAGGGAACCACCTTCCACTTGAGGAGAAGAGAGGGAAAAAGACTCTCCTTAAGTAGACTTTGTCTTGCAACTTGGGTAAGAGCTCAGCTCCACTAGGAGAGGGCACTGGGCAGAGCCGTGATGCCCCCATTTAGGAGAGGGCACTGGGCAGAGCTGTGATGCCCCCATTTAGGAGAGGGCACTGGGCAGAGCTGTGATGCCCCATTTAGAGAGGGCACTGGGCAGAGCCGTGATGCCCCCATTTAGGAGAGGGCACTGGGCAGAGCCGTGATGCCCCATTTAGGAGAGGGCACTGGGCAGAGCCGTGATGCCCCATTTAGGAGAGGGCACTGGGCAGAGCCGTGATGCCCCATTTAGGAGAGGGCACTGGGCAGAGCCGTGATGCCCCATTTAGGAGAGGGCACTGGGCAGAGCCGTGATGCCCCCATTTAGGAGAGGGCACTGGGCAGAGCCGTGATGCCCCCATTTAGGAGAGGGCACTGGGCAGAGCCGTGATGCCCCCATTTAGGAGAGGGCACTGGGCAGAGCTGTGATGCCCCCATTTAGGAGAGGGCACTGGGCAGAGCCGTGATGCCCCCATTTAGGCCCCAGCTCCTGGAGGACCTTTCTAGACACATGCTTGGCCAGAAGGTAACCAAGTTCCTTGAAAGAAAGAATCCAGTCCTGGGAGGACCCATCACTCGCTAATTTAAGGATACCTTGGGCCCTGAATAACCACAAGTGATATACAGGTAGTAAGCCACGGGCCTTTGGTGACATTCAGAGATGTGCTGGCTTCAGGTTAAGACCTAACACATTCCCAGTTGTGGTGACAATAGTGACAGACTCCTGTTTGAGAAAAGCAGAGTAAAAAGTTAAGGGAACTTTGAACTACACTTCTCTCAAATAACAGTGAGTTATAAGATAGTACTTGCAAGTCTTCTGGTAACCTCGAATCAAAAAACATACAATGGATACACAAAACATAAGAAGAAAGAAATTAAATCATACTGAAGGAGGAAAACAGGAGAATTAGTTGGGCAGACGACTAAAAACTGGTCTTTGGTAGAACTCCTTTAAAGAAGCCGCCTGAAAAAAAATCTGCAGGCACAGATAAGGAGACTTGCACAAACAGAAACAAGAACCAACATAACAGTTACAAGGGAGCAAGACCCAACGCAGAAACACCTTGGTCCTTTGTGTAACCCGCAGGCTTCCAGGAAACAGTCTCCTCCTTTGTGGGCATGTACATGGTGGGCTCTGCTGGGCACCTTCCTTCCCTTTTTTGAACATGCTTTGTGTAAGCCAAGCCTCTATGAATCATTACTTCAGCCTCTGATTGGTCCCAGGACAAGCAGAGTAACACTTTCTTCAAGAGCAGTCAGCACATCCTTTTCCTTCCCAGTCCAGAAAAATTCTGGAACCAGCCTGATATTTGGCAACCCATTCAGATGCCCTTCTCTGTTGTGGAGAGCTTTCTTCTTTCACTTATTAAACTTTCACTCCAACTTCACACTTTCTATACACACTCCTTAATTGTCTTCATCATGAGACAAATAAGTTCCTATGACACCACACAACGAGACTGTCTGTTGTAATGCATTGTTGAGGCTGTAACAATACCACCATAAAAATCACCTTCACTGAACAATACTGAATTTAACTGAACTAAATTCTCCAATCAAAATATGCTGAATGCTTCAATGGATATAAAAAAAAGACCCACTGATCGGCTGCCTAACATACTTCACCTATAAAAACACATAGACTGAAAACAAAGGGATAAAAAAAGACATTCCATAAGAATAGAAACCCCAAAAAAGAATAGCTATACGTATATCAGATGAAATTTCAAACAAAAACTATAAAAAGAGACAAGTCACTCCATAATAGGTCAATTAAGCAAAAGGATATAACAATTTTAAATATATATGCACCTAATACTGAAGCACTCAGACTTACAAAGCAAATATTATTAGAGCTAGAAAGACAGACCCCAAATGATAACAGCTATAGACTTCAACACCCTACTTTTAGCATTAGATCTTCCAGACCAAAGAAGATCCCCACCCAAAAAAAAAATCAACAATGAAACACTGGAATTGCTCTGCACTGCAGACCAAATGGCCCTAATGGATACTTAAGAATATTCTGTCCAACAGCTGCAGAATACACATTCTTTTCATCAGAACATGAATCATTCTCAAGCGTAGGCCATCTGGTAGGTCACAAAAAAAGCCTTAAAACACTCACACACACACACACAAATGAAATACTATTAAGCATCTTCTCTGACCAAAATGGAATAAAAGTAGGAATCAATAACAAGACAAATTTTGTAAACTAAACAGACCCATGGAAACTATTATTCTCCTGAATGAGCCCATTGTAGTAATTTAGAAAGAAACTTAACTTCTGAAAACAAATGATAATGGAAACACAACATACCAAAACCTGTGGGATCCAATGAAAGCAATACTAAGAGGGAAGTTTATAGCTATAAATACCTACATCAAAGAAGAACAATTTGAAACAAACCACCTAATAATGCATCTTTAAAAACCAGAGAAGAGGCTGGGCGTGGTGGCTCACGTCTGTATCCCACCGCTTTGGGAAGCTGAGGTGGGTGGATCACCTTAGGTCAGGAGTTTGAGACCAGCCTGACCAACATAGTGAAACCCTGTATCTACTAAAAATACAAAATTAGCAAGGTGTGGTGGTGCATGCCTGCAATTGCAGCTACTCAGGAGGCTGAGGCAGGAGAATTGCTTCAATCTGGGAGGTGGAGATTGCAGTGAACCAAGATCAGATCATTGTACTCCAGCCTGGGCAACAAGAGCAAAACTGTCTCAAGAAAAAAAAAAACTAGAAAAGATCAATCCCAATCTAAAATGAGTAGAAAAGTAATACAAAGAAAGAAACAATCAAGATTAGAGCATAAATAAATAAAATTGAAATGAAGAATATAAAAGATGAAGCAAAAAGTTGCTTTTTGAAAAGTTAAACAAAATTGACAAACTTTTAGCCAGACTAAGGAAAAAAAATACAACTAAATAAAATCAGAGGAGAAAAAGGTGACATTACAACTGATACCACAGAAATTCAAAGGATCACAATTTCTACTGTGAAGAACTATGTGCCAATAAATTGAAAAATCTAAAAAAATGAATAAATGTCTAGAAACATACAATCTATATCAAGATGGAATCAAGAAAAAATTTAAAATCTGAACCAACAAATAAGAGGTCATGACACCAAGGCCGTAATAAAAAAGTCTTCCTGTAAAGAAAGGCCAGGAAGTGAGGGCTTCACTGAATTCTACCAAATATTTAAAGAGCTAATTAATATCAATCCCACTCCACTATTCTGAAAAATAGATTATAAAGGAATACTTCCAAACTCATTCTATGAGGATGGTATCCTGATACCAAAACCAGACAAAGACATATCAGGAAAAGAAAATGACAAGCCAGTATTACTGATGAATATTGATGCAAAAGTCAAGGCTGGGTGTGGTAGCTCACACCTGTAATCCCAGCATTTGGGAGGCTGAGGCAAGAGGATCACCTGAAGGCAGGAGTTTGAGACCAGCCTGGCCAACATAGTGAAACCTCATCTCTACTAAAAATACAAAAATCAGCCAGGCATGGTGATACATGCCTGTAATCTCAGCTTCTCGGGGAGGCTGAGGTGAGAGAATTGCTTGAACCCAGGAGGCAGATGTTGCAATGAGCCAAGATCATACCACTTGTACTCCAGCCTGGGCAATGGAGCAAGACTGTCTAAAAAAAAAAAAAAAATCTACAACAAAATACTAACAAGTCAAATTCAACAATATATTAGAAAGATCATTCATTATGACCAAGTAGGAGTTATCCCTGTGATGCAAAGATGGTTTAACATAAGCAAACTGATCAATGAGATATATAATATCAACTGAATGAAGGTCAAAAACCATATAATCATTTCAACTGATGCTGAAAAAACATTTCATAAAATTCAGCATCCCTTCCTGATATAAAATAAAAGCCATATATGACAGACCCACAGCTAGTATCATACTGGATAAAAAACTGAAAGCATTTTCTCTGAAATCTGCAACATGACAAGGATGCCCACTGTCACTGTGGTTATTCAGTGTAGTACTGAAAGTCTTAGCTAAAGCAATTAGACAAGAGGAGATAACGGGCATTGAAATTGGAAAGAAATGAGTCAAATTATCCTTGTTTGCAGATGATATGATCTTATATTTGAAAAAATCGAAAGACCTCACCCCAAAAAAACTATTAGAAGCGATAAAGTCAGTAGAGTTACAAGATACAATATCAACACACAAAAATTAGTAGCATTTTTATATGCAAACAGTGAACAATCTGAAAAAGTAATCAAGAAAGTAATCTCATTTACAATAGCCACACAAAAAATTAAATATCTGGGAATTAACTAAAGGAAGTAAAAGATCTCTAAAATGAAAGTTCTGAAATAGATAAAAGCAATTCAAAACACTAAAAAATGAAAAATTCCACGTTCATGGATCAGAAGGATCAATATTGTTAAAATGTCCATACTACCAAAAGCAATCTACAGATTCAATGCAATCCCTACCAAAATGCCAATGACATTCTTAGAAATCCTGAAAGACCCAGAATAGGATTCCCCAAAACAATCCTAAGTGGGGGAAAAAAAAACCTGGAGGAATTACATTACATGACTTCAATTTATACTACAGAGCTATAGTAACCAAACAGTAAGGTACTGGCATTAAAAGATACATAAGGCCAGTGGAACACAATGGAGGACCCAGAAACAAATCCATACATCTGCAGTGAAATCATTTTTGACAAAGGTACCAAGAACACACATTGGCAAAAGAACAGTCTCTCCAATAAATGGTGCTAGAAAAACTGGATAGCTACATGTAGAAGAATAAAATTAGACCACTATTTCTCAACAAATAAAAAAATCAAAATGGATTAAAAACTTAAATATAAGTCCTCAAACTATGAAACTACTACAGGAAAGCATTGGAGAAACTTCAAAACACTGAACTGGACAAAGATTTCTTGAGTAATATCCTATGAGCACAGAAGACCAACCCAAACATGGACAAGTAAGATCCACATCAAGTTAAAAAGCTTCTGCACAGCAAAGGAAACAATCAACAAAGTGAAGAGACAGCCTACAGAATGGGAGAAAATATTTGTAAACTACTCATCTGACAAGAGATTGATAAACAGAATATATAAATATTTCAAACAAATAGGAAAAAATTCTAATTATCTGATCCAAAAATGGGCAAATAATCCAATCCAAAAACTGTCTCTAAAGAAGACATATAAATGGCAAACAGGTATATGAAAAGGTGTTCAATATCACTGATCATCAGAGAAATGCAAATCAAAATCACAATGAGATACCTCATTTCCATTAAAATGGCTTTTATCCATTTTTTTTTTCCAGGAAACAAATGCTAGAGAAGATATGGAGAAAAGGGAGCCCTGTTACAGTGGTGGAGAAAATGTAAATTAGTACAATCACTCTGGAGAACAGTTTCAAGGTTCCCTGAAAAGTGAAAGGTATCACATGATCAGCAATCCCACTTCTAGGTATACATCCACGAAACAGGAAACCAGCATGTTGAAGACACATCTGAACTCCCATGTTTACTGCAGCACTATTCACAACAGCCGAGATTTGGAAGCAAAGTATCCATCAACAGATGAATGAATAGCACATATGCAAAATGATTTACTATTCAGTCACAAAAAAAGAATAAGATCCATTCATTTACAACAACATGGATGCAGCGGAAGTCATCGTGTTAAATGAAGTAAGCCAGGAAGAGAAAGATAAACTTCACATATTCTTACTTACTTGTGGGAGCTAAAAATTAAAATTATTGAACTCACGGAGATCGCAGACGGAAGGTTATCAAAGGGCGGGAACGGTAGTGGGGGAGGTGGAGGGGACGTGGGAATGTTTAATGAGTGCAAAAGAAAAAGGAACAAGACCTTGTATTTGCTAGCATAACAGAGTGATAACAGTCAAATAGAACTCAATTGTACATTTTAAAATAAGTAAAAGGTTATAAATGGTTTGTAACACAAACCATTTAGATAAACATTTATAAAAAGATAAATGTTTAAAATTATGGATACCTCATTTACCCTGGTACAATTATTATGCATTGCATGCCCACATCAAAGTATCTCATGTAACTCATAAATATATACACCTAGTATTTACTCACAAAAATTAAAAATTAAAACTAGTAAACATACAAAATATGCCCTAAGAACATAATTGGAATTAAACTAGGAATCAATAACAGAAATATACTAGAAAAACATCCAAATAATTGAGGATTAAACTGCAAAGTTCTAAATAACAAATAGGCCAAAGATAAGTCTCCAGGTAAATGTAAATACTTCAAAGGAAACTGAAGTACGTTCTTCAGAGAATTTGTGAAATGCAGTACAAGTGGTGCTTGGAAGAAATTTAAAGTATCAAGGACATGTGCTAGAAAAGAAAGACCTAAAACCAATAATCTAACCTTCCATTTTAAGAAACTAGAAAAAAGCCAGCAAGGTAAACCTAAGTCAAGCACAAACAAGCAACAATTATAGAAAACATCAGTAAAGCTGCAAACAAGAAGTCAATACAGAACATCAACAGTAACAAAATCTGATTCTTCATAAACATCAATATAATCGGTAAACCTATATCCAGACCAAAAAAGGGAGAAAGACATAAGACACAAAATGTTCATCAGAAATGAAACAGTTCCATCATTGCTACTAATCCGATAGATGTTTAAAAAAAAATAATGAGCAACTCCATGACCACTAGTTGGATAACTTCGATAAAATGAACCAATCCTTTGAAAGAAACCTCCAAAAACTCACACAAGGAGAGAGAAACAAACATGAATAGGCCTATATGTGTTTTTTAAATTGGATCAATAAAGTAATAACTGTCCAAAAAGGAAGGACAAGGCTGAAGACCCAGATGATCACACTGGTGAATTCTGTCAAACATTTGAAGAAGAACTGACGCAAATTCTCTATACGCTTTTCCAGAAAATAGAAGCAGAGTACACGATTCTAATGCATGCTATGAGGACAACACTGCCCTAACTACCAAAACTACAGGAGTACATTACAAAAGAAAACAAGATAAAAGCCAGCAAGGTAAACCTAAGTCAAGCACAAACAAGCAACAATTATAGAAAACATCAGTAAAGCTGCAAACAAGAAGTCAATACAGAACATCAACAGTAACAAAATCTGATTCTTCATAAACATCAATATAATCGGTAAACCTATATCCAGACCAAAAAGGGAGAAAGACATAAGACACAAAATGTTCATCAGAAATGAAACAGTTCCATCATTGCTACTAATCCGATAGATGTTTAAAAAAAAATAATGAGCAACTCCATGACCACTAGTTGGATAACTTCGATAAAATGAACCAATCCTTTGAAAGAAACCTCCAAAAACTCACACAAGGAGAGAGAAACAAACATGAATAGGCCTATATGTGTTTTTTAAATTGGATCAATAAAGTAATAACTGTCCAAAAAAGGAAGGACAAGGCTGAAGACCCAGATGATCACACTGGTGAATTCTGTCAAACATTTGAAGAAGAACTGACGCAAATTCTCTATACGCTTTTCCAGAAAATAGAAGCAGAGTACACGATTCCTAATGCATGCTATGAGGACAACACTGCCCTAACTACCAAAACTACAGGAGTACATTACAAAAGAAAACAAGATAAAAAAAAAAAAACAATCAGAGATGCAAAAATTTTCAATATAAAAATGTATTAAAAATATACACCCTACCCAACTAGGAGTTATGTCAGATAAGCATGGCTGATTCAAAAAGCAAAAATCAATTTACCACAGCAACAAGATAAACAACAAAAATTACATAATCATATCAATAGCTGATGAAAAGCCGTAAGGTTAAGAAATGGGGCAGAGGGGAGGAAGCCGTTCAAACTGAGATAGAATAAACAAAACTGCCTTTTTGCAGATTAAGTGATTGTTGCTTATTTGCAGATAACATGACTGTCTATCCAAAAGAACCAACAAAGATCTCTTTGAACTGAGATTATAGCAAAGTTGTACAACATGACGTTAATATTAAAAAGTCAATTATCTTTGTGTATATTAGCAATGAGCAACTGGATTTAAACTTAAAAAACACAAAAGCACGTATATAGCACTCAGTAAAAAGAAAGACCTATATGACAAAACCATACATTTCTAACGAAAGCAAAAAAAAAAAAAAGATTCCATGTCCATGGATAGGAAGCCTCAATATTGTTAAGATGTCAGTTCTACCCAATTGGAATAACAAATTCAATACAATCAATAAAAATCCTACCAAGTTATATTAAAAAAAGTCTAACACCTACACGAAAAGGCAAATGACCCAGATGGTCATCAATACAATACAGTCACAGAATTGATACCACCTGACACGAAGACTTAATGTAAAACTACAGTAATCAAAACAGTGCAGTACTTGAGAGAGAATAAGATAAAACAGGACAGAAAACCCAGAAATAAACCCTGACAAATGTAAGCAACTGAACTTTCACAAATGACTAATTCCTGCCTCAGCCTTCTGAGTAGCTGAGATTACAGGCATGCACCACAACGCCCAGATAATTTTGTATTTTTAGTAGAGACAGGGTTATTCCATGTTGGTCAGGCTGGTCTCAAATTCCAAACTTCAGGTGATCCACCTGCCTCAGTCTCCCAAAGTGCTGAGATTACAGGCGTGAGCCACTGTGCCTGGCCGTGAACATACCTTTTTAAGGTGAGAGCACAGGGAGAGGTGGTACTGACTGGAACACAGTTATGCTCAAATGTTGTCAGGCCATCCTAATATGTGGAACATCCTGCAACACTCATCTTGCTCACTAAAATTGCTCAGTGACCACTCTCCCAAGTGTACTGTGCCCTCTGTGTGTCCAAAGTGTATATTTTACTTTGCAGGTTCTTCCACCACTTCACTGGGGTGGGTTTTCCTCCTCTCTTAATATCCCAAAAGGTTAGCATTTTAGATGAAGGCTGTATCAGGAGACTCCCCTCAGCACAGAACCAGCTGCTCCACTGACAACTACACTCCCATACCTCAGTCTGTCCTCTGGAAGACGACGACCCAGGGCAGATATTCATCAGATACTCCAACATAAGGCGACTGTGGGCATCCCGGGTTGTCCCAGACAATTCTGAAACCCAGGACCAGGAAAAGGCACGAGGGGTGGCTGAGGATATGTCACTCTTTGAGGTTTCCATAGGGGAATCTCAACCCAAAGACATTCTGATGAAATGTCTGTGCTTAGGTAAAATAAGAGGAGGAGAGGCAAAAAGATTTTTATACGGTGGTCAGGTGATTATTCTCTGCTTTTCTTTTATGTAAAGTATTCAGAAAAAAAAATCTACTGTCCTTAAAAGTTGCCATCCATTACTCATTGAAACAAGTGACAAAATAGCATCCATTCAAAATAACACAGGAAACTGAGTTGATAATATTGTTGGGAACTGGAGAGGGAAAGCAGCATTTTGGAACGTGAAAAGGAAACTGGGATTTGGGGAATTTATTGCCAGCCTTAGGAGGAGGTGGGTGGGGAGACAAGATGGTGGATTTGAGACTCTGTTTTTCATACTTTTTGAAGAGTCAGAGAAAAACAGGTGACACCTGGGGAGAAAAGAGAACTGGTGACCCCACAGACCACAACTGCTCCTCCACACAAACCCTGCATACCAAGTGAAAATTTTCCTCCAATGACCCTTCCATCATAACCACACAATCTGAGGGTGACATGGGGCTGTGAGCACAGAGCTTCCAAGAGGGCCTTGGGCCAGGCCAAGTTTGCTGGAGCAGTGACAGGATGCCTGGGGTCCCAGCTGTTGGCACAGCCTCACCCTGCACCGGAGAGCACGGAGGGCTGAGCTGCACCACAGGACTCTGTAGCTGACCAAATGGAGGGCTGGGTCTGGCCTGAGCCAATTCTGCCCAGTTCCAATCGGTCCCCTCCCCGTGTTAGCATGCCCATCCTGCACACTACCATTTCCCAACTTCTAGAGTGTCCCTGCATCTTTTCTAGAATGTCACCGTACCTGGAGTCAGGTCACAGAGCAACAGAAAATGCAGCAGAGTTATCTGGAGCCTCCTTCATCAGACAACATGGAGCACTGAAGACAAGACCCTGAGCTCTGCCACCACTGGGCTCTCGAGACAGGCTCCACCAAATTGCAGAACGCTACCCTTTCCTCTCTGGCTTGCTACTGAGCTTCTGACTGGATAGGGCTTCACTTGCCACTGCTCCTTCCCTGAGTGACAAGAAATGTGTTCAGATGTGGGGCCCAATGAGGCCAGAATGACAGGTTCTTGGCTTCCTTCCTGTGCTGGGACCTGATCTTACCCAGTAGGCATTTGTCTTTAGGCAGAACTTTGTGCTGTTGTCTTCCTGAACAGCATGGTGCCTTCCTGCGTTTTCCTCCTGAAGACAGGGGCACAGCATGGACAGGAAATTACAGACTCGTTGTCCAGTGGAGCCATCTGTGGCCTCAAGGAAAAATGGGGCCCAGGTCAGGCAACAGTGCAACAAGAGGGAGCCAGACCTCTGCAATTTGGGATGAGGCTGTTGGCTCTCTCAGTCTCTGCATTTCCTCCCTTCCTCCCCCTTCCCCCTCCTTCCCTCCCTCCGTCCCATCCTTCCTTTTTTTTTCTTTCATGGGGTCTCACTCTGTCACCCACGCGGGAGTGCAGTGGCACAATCTCGGCTCACCGCCATCTCCATCTCCTGGGCTCAAACAATCCTCCCGCCTCCCTCAGCCTCTCAAGCAGCTGGGACCACAGGTGTGCCCCCATGCCCAGCTAATTTTGTATTTGTTTGTAGAGACAGAGCTTCACCATGTTGCCCAGCTGGTCTTGAACTCCTGAGCTCAAGTAATCTACCTGCCACAGCCTCCCAAAATGCTGAGATTATGGGCATGAGCCACCATGCCTGGCTGGTCTATGCATTTCAACCAAGAAAATAAAAAGATGCCAACAAGGAACTAAAATTACTAAATGCATAAAAACACTGGAGTTATATGGCAACAACATTCCATAAAGGAATTACAAGGCTGAAAAACAAACATTTGCTATTGCTCAGATAAGGAGCCTGTTTCACCTACAGTTCAAACAAAATGAAAACCCTCCTTCAGAAGGTTAAGCATATTCTAAGTCTGAGAGCCAGACTCCGCTGAAATGCAGCCCCAGAAGAGACGAGTCCCTGGTGATGAGGGAAGAAAGCCTAAGGAGTTAACTCTGAGTACAACATGCCCTCCTGTCCTAACAAGCTTTCTTACAGGAAAAAATAAAGCCCCTAAAAAGACTGACAAGTTCAGCTCTACCAAAATTAAGAAGAGTCCATCAAATGGTAGACTAGAATGAAACGAAAAAAATAACCTGGGAAAAATATTAATATTTTCAATCTTTACAAATGAAATTGGAATAGCATGTGAGTATGTTTAAAGCGGAAGGGGTAAAAGCGATAAACATACAAATAAATGAGAACCATTTGAAAACTATTTCATAGAAAACGATTGAAACATATTTCACAGAAAATTACCACATTGGAAAAATGCTTAAAACCAATAATAATCAGTAAAAAGTATAACCGCATATACTCACTCATAGGTGGGTGAGAAAAATGAGAACACATGGACACAGAGAGGGGTCTACTACACACTGGGGTCTATTGGGGAATGGGGAGGGACAGCGGGGGCTGGGGAGGGATAGCCTGGGGATGAATGCCAAGTGTGGGTGAAGGGGAGGAAGGCAGCAAAACACACTGCCATGTGTGTACCTATGCAACTATCTTGCACGTTCTGCACATGTACCCCAAAACCTATAATGCAATAAAAATTAAAGAAAAAAAAAGTATATATAGTCACATAGAAATAAAGAAATAAATAAGGCTAACTATTTGTAAGGAATAAACACATATTTATGAAGGGTCAGTTAATCCATACATTCCATTGGCATTTTCTAGCAAATTATCTGCAATTTTAAAACCCAGCGCTTTTTTCTCAATGTGTAATAAATTTATGAAGCACTGCCACTTGGGACAAAAGGACACTATCAACATCAAAAAATAAACTTGTGACAGCTCAAGTCCCATAGCAGTTTAATGGGTGAATAGCCTTCCACAGCAGTATGTGTGCAACAGATTGAGGCAAAAAAATCACATGAAAAAAGAGGAGAGTCAAGATGGCCAACTAGACACAGCCAGGAAGATCTTGACTCACAGACCAGACCATCAAGTAGACCAGCACTCTACAAACAGATCTTTGGAAAGCAGGCACTGGCAGTGGACAGAGAAATGATACAGACTCTAGGCCAAAAGGGGAGAAAGGTGGAAACCCCGCACAGGACCAGGCCTCATTTCTGGCCCTGACTGGCTCCCAGGAAACGGGTAAGATAGGTATGGGGTGGCCCACTCTTGCCATAGGCCTCCAGGATCCTAGCTGCAGGAGACCTACAGCCCCCATGGTCACCTGAGCTAGAAAACAACTGCACAGAAAGTTGACAAAGACAGAATTCTTTCCAGCACAGAGCCCAGAGGTTTGGTGCAGAATTGGCTGCAGTGGAGCATAGTCATGGATGCCCATCCCCCAAACTTACCATACTTCTCAGAGCTTTGAAAATATAAACCAAAAATAACATTCTAAGGCCCCTCAGCCATTTGATTGGGCCCCTCATTTCAGCTAAGGGTATTCCAAAGTTAACCTGAAAAACTACTTCAGGCCACGATGGGAAGAGGGAGTTGGACAAGTGTCTTTATACCCTCCTCCCTTTTGGAATTCATGAAAAGCCAACCAGCATTAACGTCAACACAAACCTTAAGTTCTAATAATATTTACAATCTATTCTCTCTAAAGCCTGCTATCTGGGTGGTTCATTTGCATGATAAAAATCTTAGTTTTCACAACTGCTTCTTGTTACCCAGACATTCCTTTTTATTGGTAACTCTTTCAACCAATTGCCAATAAGAAAATGTTTAAATCTACCTATGACCTGGAAGCCCCCATTGTGAGTTGTCCCACCATTCCAGATCAGTATAAATCTTTCATGTTTTGAGAGATGTATTATGTCTCCCTAAAATGTACAAAAGTAAGCTATACCCCCAACTACCATGTCATTAGGACCTCGTGACATCCTGTAACCTTGGCAAAATAAACTTTCTAAATTGATTAAGACCTGTCTCAGATACACTGGGTTTACAAGTAGTACCCCAAAAGCCCAGGTAACCAAGGCAGAAATGGACAAATTGGATCACATCAAGTTAAAAAGCTCCAGTACAGCAAAGGATACAATCAACAAAGTGAAATGACAACCCACTTGAATGGGAGAAAATATTTGCAAACTACTCATCTGACCAGGGATAAATAACCACAATATATAAAATGCTGAAACAACTCTAATAGGAAAAAAAATCTAATAATCTGATCAAAATATGGGCAAGGCTGGGCATGGTGGCTGACACCTGTAATCCCAACACTTTGGGAGGCGAGGTGGATGGATCATGTGAGCTCAGGAATTCAATACCAGCCTGGCCAACATGGTGAAACCCTGTATCTACTAAAAATACAAAAATTAGCAGGGTGGGATGGTGCACACCTGTAATCTCAGCTACTCAGGTGGCTGAGGCAGGAGAATCGCTTGAACCCAAGATGCAGAGGTTTCAGTGAGCCAAGATCACACCACTGCACTGTGGCCTAGGTGACAGAATAAGATTCCATCTCAAAAAAAAAAAAAAATGGGCAAAAGATATGAATAGACAGTTCTCAAGACATACAAATGGAAAACAGGCATATGAAAAGATGCTTTACATCACTGATCATCAAAGAAATGCAAATCAAAACTACAATGAAACAATGAGATATCATCTCACCCCAGTTAAAATGGCTTAAATCAAAAGACAGGCAATAGCAAAAGCTGGCAAGAATGTGGAGAAAAAGGAACTCTTGTACACTGTCGGTGGGAATGTAAATTAGTGCAACCACTATAGAGAAAATTTTAGAGATTCCTCAACTAAAAACTGAGCTGCCATATGATCCTGAAATCTCACTGCTGGGCATATACCCAAAAGAAAGGAAACTAGTATATCGAAGAGGTATCTGCACTCCCGTGTTTGCTGCAGTGCTGCTTACAATAACTAAGATGGGGAAGCAACCTAAGTGTCCATCAACAAATGAATGCATAAAGAAAATGTGGTAATATATACACAGGAGGGTACTATTTAGCAAATAAAAAATAAAAAGAATGAGATCCAGTCATTTGCAGCAACAACATGGATGGAATTGGAGATCATTATGTTAAGTAAAATAAGCCAGGCACAGAAAGACAAATATTGCATGTTCTCACTTATTTGTGGGATATAAAAATCAAAACAACTCAACTCATGGGCACAGAGAGTAGAAAGATGGTTACCAGAGGTGGGGGAAAAGTAGTGGGAAGCTGGAGGAGAGGTAGAGATAGTTAATGGCTACCAAAAAAATAGAAGTCAAAAAGACATACTGTTTCATAGCACAAAATGACTACAGTCAATAATAATTGTGTAATTTGATTGTAACTCAAAGGATAAATGCCGCTACCCCATTCTCCACGAGGTCCTTATTTCACATTGCATGCCTGTATCAAAACCTCTCATGTAATCCATAAATACATACACCTTTTATGTGCCCAAGAAAGTTAAAGAAGACAAAAAAAAAAAAAGGTAGTAACTAACAAATGCTGGCAAGGATATGGAGAAAAGAGAACCCTTGTACACAGCTGGTGGGAATACTAACCTATATAGTAGTAGTACAACTACTATTGAGAACAGTTCAAAGGTTTTTCAAAAAACTAAAAAAAAAGATCTGCCATATGATTTGGCATCCCCCCTGCTGGATATACACCCAAAACAAAGAAAACCAGTGTATCAAGAGATGGCTGCACTCTGGTGTTTGTTGTAGCACTGGTTCACAATAGCCAAAATTTGGAAACAACCTAAGTGTCCATCAACAGATGAATGCATAAATAAAATATATATACACACAATGGAGTACTACTTAGCCATAAAAAAGAATGAGATCCTGTCATCTGCAATAACATGGGTGAAATTAAAAGTCATTATGCTAAGTCAAATAAGCCAGGCACAGAAAGACAAACATCTCATGTTCTTTTTTCTTTTTTTTAGATGGAGTTTTGCTCTTGTTACCCAGGCTGGAGTGCAATGGCACGATCTCGGCTCACCTCAACCTCCATCTCCTGTGTTCAAGCAATTCACCTGCCTCAGCCTCCTGAGTAGCTGGGACTACAGGCATGTGCCACCATGCCCAGCTAATTTTTGTATTTTTAGTAGAGACGGGGTTTCACCATGTTGACCAGGATGGTCTCGATCTCTTGACCTTGTGATCCACCCATCTTGGCCTTCCAAAGTGCTGGGATTATAGGCGTGAGCCACCACGCCCGGCCTCTCATGTTCTTAAGAGAGTAGAAGGATGGTTACCAGAGGTTGGGAAGTATAATGGCGTGATTGGGGAAGAGGTGGGGATAGTTAATGAGTATTTAAAAAACAGAAAGAATAAATTAAGACCTGGCATGTTGCAATGTTATCCACTCTAACTCAGGGAAAGGAAAAAAAAAAGGAAAAAGGAAAAAAGACTTAGCATGTGACAGCAGAACAGAACGATTATAGTTAGTAATAATTTAATTGTACACTTTAAATAACTAGGTATAATTGGATTGTTTGTAATACAAAGGATAAATGCTTGGGATGGGCACCCTATTCTCCATGATATGATTATTACAGATTGCATCCCTGTATCAAAACATATCCTGTACCCCATAAATGTATACAGCTAGTATGTACCCACAAAAATTTAAAAAAAAAATTAAGAAGAAAACATGGATTAAAGACTTCAATGTAAAATCTAAAACTATAAAAACCCTAGAGGAAAACAGGACATACCATTATGGACATAATCCTTGGCAAATATTTCATTACAAAGTCTCTAAAAGCAATTACAACAAAAACAAAACTAAAGAAATGGGACCTAAACAAACTAAAGAGCCTCTACACAGCAAGATAAACTGTCAACAGGGTAAACAGACAACCTATAGAATGGGAGAAAATATTTGCTATTTATGTATCTGACAAAGGTTTAATATCCAGAATCTGTAAGAAACTTGAGCAAATCAACAAGGGAAAAAAAAAACTGCATGAAAAAATGGGCAAGAATATGAACAAACGCTTCTCAAAAAAAGACATATACATGCTCAAGAAGTGTGTGGAAAAAATGCTCAATATCTAATCATTAGAAAAAATCCAATTCTGTCAGAATAACTATTACAAAAAAGTCAGAAAATAACAGATGTTTGTGAGGTTGCAGAGAAAAGGGAAGGCTTATACACTGCTGCTGGGGATGTAAATTAGGTTCATTTCCACTGTGGAAAGCATTTTGGAGATCTCTCAAAGACCTTAAAACAGCACTACCACTCAACCCAGCAATCCTATTACTGGGTATATATCCAAGGGAATATAAATCATTCTACCAAAGAGGCGTATGTGTGTGTATATTCACTGCAGCACTATTCACAATAGCAAAGTCGTAGAATTAACCTATATGCCCATCAACAGTAAAATGGATATAGAAAATGTGGTACATATACCTCAGGGAATATTACACAACCGTAGAAAAGGGCAAAATCACACACTGCAGCAACATGGATGAAGTTGAAGGCCATTATCCTAAGCAAATTAACACAGTGACAGAGAACCAAATACTGCATGTTCTCACTTATAAGTGGGAGCTAAACACTGAGTAACACATAGACACAGAGGTAAACAGACACTGGCCATACTTGAAGATGAATAATGGAAGAAGGGTGAGAGTCAAAAAACTACCTATTGGTTACTATGCTCACCACCTGAGTGATAAAATCATTTGTACACCAAATCCCACCGACACACATTTGACCCACGTCACAACCCTGCACACGTAGCCCCTAAACCTAAAATAAAAGTTGAATAAAAAGAAAAATGTGTGAATGATGAAGGTCTGAATATGAAGGTAATAATCACATGCCTTAAAGTACTATGAAATCTTTTATACTTTTTTTTTAAGTTATCTATTTTGAATTTTCATTAAAATGTAAGAACTCATTTATAAATTGACTAAAATACCTTTTACTAAATATTCATATTTGCTTTCACAGTTGTATTTATTTATTATCATTATTATTATCATTATTATTTTAGACTGGGTCTCACTATATTGCCCATGCTGAAGTGCAATGGTGCAATTACAGCTCACTGTAGCCTGGAACTCTCAGGCTCAAGTGATCCTCCCACCTCAGCCTCCCAAGTAGCTAAGATCACAGATGCAAACCACCAATGCCTGGCTTTTTTTTTTTTTTTTTTAAGTACAGACAGGGTTTCATCATGTTGCCCAGGCTGGTCTCAAACTCCTGAACTAAAGTGATCTACCCAGATCAGCCTCCCAAAGTGCTGAGATTACAGGGGTGAGCCATTGTGCTCACCATTATTTCAAACAAAATTTAATATATATTAAAAAAAATATTTTCAGCACAATATTAGTAATATATTAATAGTAACATTAAGCTACTAAAAATTCAAGAGGTAAAACTATGCAGCCATCGAAAAAGAGGAAAATTCTGCTTCATGATAAACAGATGGTTAATATACAAAAAATAACAAATAATTAGAACTGTGGTTCACATCTCTGAGCAGAAGTTAGAAAAGATTAGAACACCAGAACTGCACAAAGTCTGTTTATTCACCTGGATAGTGAGCCCATTACTTTATAGTCTTATTATTTAAACTTGGCAAAAAACAATTTATTTCAAGAATTATATACGATTTTTTTTCAGGTCATATCACTCAATTCACTTGTTTTTAACCAAGAAAAATCTCACATTCAAATCATGGAATAAAATTCTTAAATACTTGCCGAAATGAAAATTATGTGCCAGCAAGATTTTATAAAGATGAACCCCATGTTCCGTTAAATATGGGTTAAATATGTTCTGAAGCTCCCAAGGTGGAGATAGCCTAAGGTGGTTCATTCCTAGGGAATGAGTGAAGGAAGCCTGTGGAACTGGAAATTTAGTTCTGGGAGCTCCATACACCCTATTATCCCCAGCTTACAGTAAGGAAATGCTTTCTTCTCCAGGGTCTCAATTCTCACCAGCGACCAAACACTCTCCCAGAGTCAGGTGAAGGCTCTGATCTGTGAGTCTTTTTTCTGATACCAAATGTGTGGACTTTGTTGAACACCAACCAATTCTCTAACACCTATTAATTGTCCAGCAATTAAATTCTGACACCACTCAGAGTCTACGCATACCCCACAAGCTCACAGATCAGTTCCACAACACTGCCCACACTGCATATGTCACTTGCAAGCCCCAGGGGCCCATCTATCCTTCTGACCAATTGCTTGTAAGTCAAAGGTTCCCATCACCTCTTTCTCACGTTTGATGATGTGACAAAAAACTATTCCCAGAACTCAGCAAAAACAATTTACTGATGTTTACTAGTTTATTATAAAAGATGTGACTCAGGAACAACTCAATGGAAGAGTTGTAAAGGACAAGAGAACATAGGGGAAGATGGGGTGAGTGGGTAATCCGGTTAAATATCTGCAACTTAAAAAACAACAACAAAAACATGCTTTGTGTTCTCCAGGAACAGCCTGATGAAAACAAACACCTCATTATGACTTAGGTGACGCTTCCTTTACTATCATAAAGCCAGAAACAGACACTGATTTTTTTTTTTCCCTCATAACCAATTAGCTGAACAAATTCGTCTTCAGTGGTCAGAACAAAATACTTGTTATCCAAATTTTACTTAAGTTTCCTTCCTTCCCTCAGGCCCCTGAACTTTGATACACTCTCAGGCTGAGCCAACACACAACCCCTCTTTATGTGTCTCCTGTGAACAGGCTGACCTCAGGATGTGTTCTCTGATCTAGAATCCATCTGGCCCTCTTCCTCTCCCCTCCTTTCTAATCTAGTCTGCTCCTTCCTATGAAAGAAAGTCCTTTTCTGCTTAACCTTTAACATGCTTGCAGCTCTTACCCCTGGTGTTTTTCCACACTGCAATACTTAAGAATAAACTCCCCTCTTAAATAATTCTGAATTCACTTTATTGCAGCAGCCCCAAAGCTTTTTGGCACCAGGGACTGGTTTCACGGAAGACGATTTTTCCATGGATGATGGAGATAGTTTGGGGACCAAACTGTTGTACTTCAGATCATCAGGCATTATATTCTCATAAAAAGCACACAACCTAGAGCCTTCCCCTGCACAGTTCACAATAGGTTTCATGCTCCTTTGAGACTAATGCCACCACTGATCTGACAGGAGGACGAGCACAGGCGGTAACGTTCACCTGCCGCTCACCTCCTGCTGCGTAGCCTGGATCCTAACAGGCCACTGACAGGTACTGATCCATGGCCCAGGGGTTGGCAACCCCTGCTTTATTGAATAATGTCTAGAAAGAATGTCAGGACAATGAAAAAATTACACACTTAAAAAGGGGATTCCACCCTTTCCCTCCAGGGCCAACCACATCCACCTGTGAACACCAGATTTCCAGGACTCTCTCAATATAAAGAATTCCTTTCATGGCTGGGGTGAGCAAGTGGGGACATCTGTAAAGGAGGCTCCCAAAGAACTGAGTAGGCCTTCCATGATCTTTTACAGGCTTCACAATGGCCTTTGCTGGCAGTAACTGAGCTCCAGCTTCTGTTTCTCAGTCAAGGTTATTCAGTTGGTTTAAATTTTTAAAATATAATATTTGAAGAATCCAGAAAAATAACTCAAACTCAGTGTTTACGTTTATAGGAGAGAAGGAAATTGTAAGGCACTTACACTTAATGCCTCAACTGGAAAAGCTGAAGTATCTATCCCTACCATACAATAAACATGTCATTTATTTGTTATGTTCACGATAACCAATCATCTCTAGGAGTTGCCAAGTCCTGTCCCATAAAATTTAGCATTAAACCCCAATGTCTAGATAACAGGATACAGAACACGGTTATCCACTCTTATAAATTCTCCACCCTGCAAAAAGGAGGTACTGATGTTTCGATAAATATTTGTGATTCTCCAATTTATCTACAACACTTGCTTGTGGAAATGTATTCGTTTTTCTGCAGCCATAATGGAAAAGAGATTTTTCCCTACTTTTCCCTGGTAACATTACGATATGGTTTAGTTGTATCCCCACTCAAATCTCAACTTGAATTGTGACTTCCACAATTCCCATATGTGGTGGGAGGAACCTGGTGGGAGGTAACTGAATAATGGGGGCAGGTCTTTCCCAGGCAGTTCTCGTGATAATAAGTCTCCTGAGATCTGATGGTTTTAAAAACGGGAGTTTCTTTACACAAGCTCTCTGTCTGCCGCTCTCTCCTTGCCTTCAGCTATGATTGTGGGGCCTCCACAGCCACGTGGAACCTAAGTCTTTTAAACCTCTTTCTTTTGTAAATTGCCCAGTCCCAGGTATGTCTTTATCAGCAGCATGAAAACAAATACACATTCCCAAAGCAAAACACCTAGAATTCCATTTGAAATCACTCTCAAAAAAGAATACCTGAGAAACTTACTACATTCACTTTTGGGAAGAAAGGGGTTAACAAGAATTTTTTTTCTTTTCCTCTTAGTGAACAGCCACAGGGAAGCGAGGGGGACAGAGGAAGCCTCTGGCTTACACGCCCTGCCTCAGAATATGACTAGTTTTTTTCCCCACTGAAAACCACCTCTTTCTTGTCTCTTTAGAAATATATATATATTATCTTTCAAGCTGTATAAATAAAATATATTTTAAAGTTAATGAAAAACTGAACCTGAACTAAGTGAATAAATCTCTTCAAGGCAATAAACTTGGGGAGGGGTTGTGCTGAAAGGAACACCAACATCTCTGACTCAGGTGTCAAGTTGGGTTATTGTATCACTTCAGAGATCCCCACAGTCCCATTCTCCTCACAGAAATATTCAATGACCACCCTCCCAAGAAAACGCTGTACTGTGCCCCACTGTGTGCCTGAATTTCTAAGCCCTTTTCTGCCTAAACTTTAACATGCTGGCAGCTCTTAAACCTTGTGTTTTCCCCCACTGCAATACTACAAAATAAACCTTTTTTTCCGACACTGACTCTCGCTCTGTCACCCACGCTGGAGTGCTGTGGTGCCATCTCAGCTCACTGCAACCTCTACCTCCTGGCCTCAAGTGATTCTCCTGCTTCGGCCTCCTGAGTAGCTGGGATTACAGGCACCCACCACCATGCTGGGCTAATTTTTGTATTTTTAGTAGAGACAAGGTTTCACGATACTGGCAAGGCTGCTCTCAAATTCCTGACCTCAAGTGATCCACCCCACCTCAGCCTCCCAAAATGCTGGGATTACAGGTGGGAGCCACCACACTCAGCCAACTCCCTTCTTACATAATTCTGATGATGGTGCTTTTCTGGTTCTTGCACCCCCTCATTGGGGTGTGTATTCCTTACCTTAACACCAGCATCTGATTGGCTGCCCACAAACGTGTCTCCAAGGAAGGATGAAAACTGGTTGGAGGAAGAAAATCCTAATACCCCCGGGATTTGTTTTTTAGACGAAGAGTATACTAGGAGACATCTCTCACCTCCAGGGCACCCAGATGCTGCCTGGAAAGGCTCTTCTCCCATATTTCAAACTGTCCTCTGGGAGGAGATGACTCAGGAGAAGATATTCATTAGACACTCCAAGAGATCTGGCCGCTAAACCAGAGGACCAAGAAAAGATACGAGGGTGGCGGAGGGCATATCACCCTCTAAAGTGTCCAGAGGGGAACTTCACTCCAAAGATATTCTGGTAAGATGTGCACACTCAAAAAAGACAATATTAGGAGATGCGCAAAGTCTTGTCTTTTTTTTTTTAACAATTAACTGTCAGGTGATTATTTTCTGCTTTCTACTCCTGTGTAACGTTCGGAAATATTTTAAGAACGACTCACTACCCTGAAAAAAACAACATACTGCATCTGTACGAAATGTACAAGACAAACACTTGATAATGTTGCACTTGAATGTAGGCAACGAATTGGAAATTTCGGATTTTACTACAAGCCCCATAAGAGTTAGGCTGTGGGAACGGGGTCGTTGATGTGAGATTCTGCTGGCCATACATTTAGAAAAGGCAGGTGGAGTGTTAAAAATAATTAAATACAGGTACTAGGGACACGGAGGTGGGAGGATCGCTGGAGTACAAGGTCCGAGACTCCATCATACACACATGAATAAACAACCAACCAAAAAGTAACTCAATTAATAACTTAAAGGGAAATAAAACAGCCTTAGCCACGAAGCCACCAATCAACCTCTGATTACATAACCAGATCTCCAGCTCCAGAGTCTACGCGAGGCGGCCACGCACTGGTTTGCTCCCTCGGGCTCCTTATAAAAAGCCTTTTCTTCACCAAACCACAAGCCACGCCGGTGCCTTCCTCATTCACGACTCTGCTCAAACTCTTTACTATTTTAAAGGCGCCTCAGTTTTATTTCTAACAGGAGAAAGGAGGTTTGGGGGACTGCCCAGACCACAGTTCCTCCCACGCAGGAACCACAAACCCCAACGCGGGACTCTCCTCTGGGACCCTCCCGTGGGCACCGCGCAAGCCGAGGGAGACGCGGGTCTGCAGGGGCACAGCTGCCCAGGGGCTCCGGGCCTGGACGGCGCGGCGGGGCAGAGATACGCCAGGCCGCCCCGGGTCTGGCTGCTGGTCCAGCCCGCATCCGGTGCCGCTAAGGCCGCGAGGCACCAGCGGAAACTCGGGTCCGCACGGCGGGGAGGCCCGGATCAGCCGCAACCGCTTCCTGCCGGCTCCCCGCTCCCCCTCGGAGACCCGGCCGGCAAACTCACCATTTCCCAGTCTCCGGGTGTCTCGGTCCTCCCCAAGGACCTTCCAGGACCTGCACGTCCCAGAGCGACAAGAGCTGCCGCGGAACCACCGGGCCCTCCTCCCAGGGCGAAGGGGAAGGAGCAGCGCGGACGGACCGAGCAGGCCGCATCCGCGCGGCCTGACACAAAAACCCCGCCAGGTCCCGGAAGCTGCCCCTCCTTTCGCCGTGCGCTTAAGCGTACGGTTCTCTTCCCAGCGCCCGATTGGACACGGCCTTAGGCACCCGCCCCCTCCGTCCTGAGTGACAGGAGATGCAATCAGACCAGGGGCTCAGTAAGGCCGGGTTCTTTCCCTGCAGTCCTTTTCTGGCAAGGATTCTGCCCTTTGCTGATACCTAGCGCCCCCGGGGACTTTCCATTTAACCGTATACAAAAGATTATGTCCATTTATGAGTAATATGTGTGATATTTACAACTGGAAACACTATGATAATTATTTTAACATTTCAGATTTCACACTTTCCTAGCCTCTTGTCTTCTAAGGAGGCATCTTGAATTTTCTTGCTCCCAGTGGGATTAGAGGCGGCCTGACTTGAAAAGAGAAAGTCCTCTCAGGTAGCAATGTCCAATAGAAATAAAATGAGAACCACGTGTGTTATTTTAAACGTCCCAGTAGCAATAGAAAAGAAAAAACGTGTAATTTATTACAATGATTTAACCAGATTATCCAAAAATAGTTTCAATAGGTGATGGATATAGTATTATCAACGAAGTATTTGGTTGGATATTAAATTTTCAAAATCACTCTGTATATTAAGCTACCAGCATGTTTCAATTCAGATAGGACATTTGGATACACGTGTGTGGTTTTACCACTTTGTTGATCGAGGGGTCCAGGAACGCCTGCCTGTTCCTTTCATATAACTGATCAGTATTGACTGATTACTATTTCCTAATTTCACTTATCTCAGTGACAGTTGCCAAATAGTGGTTTTCTAATTATTTTCTCCACATGTATTAGTTCTCATTCTTCTATTAAAAACTGCGTTTTCTCATGAGCTGTCTCTTTTACATTAAAAACTAGCCTATCAGCAAAGGAAGAATAAAAGCTTGATTCTCCCTTTTATCAACTGTCATAATAATGACGGTGTGGCCTCAGCAATCAAAAAAATGTGAATATTTTTTCTAACCTTATTTTTTGTGTATTTAATGAGTCCATATACTGCAGTCTATATCTACTTTTTGAACTCAAATTATAACACCCCCCACCCCACTTTTTTTTTTTTTTTTTTTGGAGACAGAGTTTCGCTCTTATTACCCAGGCTGCAGTGCAATGGCATGATCTCGGCTCACTGCAATATCTGCCCCCGATATTCAAGTGATCCTCGTGCCATAGCTGGCTGAGTAGTTGGGATTACAGGCACCCACCACCACGCTGGGCTAATTTTGTATTTTTAGTAGACATAAGTTTGTACCATGTTGGCCAGGCTGGTGACCTCAGGTGATTCACCCACCTTGGCTTCCCAAAGTGCTGGGATTAGAGGCGTGACCCACTACGCCTAGCCAAATTGTCCCATCTTTTTTTTTTTTTTTTTTTTAATTTTTATTGCATTATAGGTTTGGGGGTACATGTGCAGAACGAGCAAGATAGTTGCATAGGTACACACATGGCAGTGTGCTTTGCTGCTTTCCTCCCCCTCACCCACACTTGGTATTCATCCCCAGTCTATCCCCCCACCCCCTCCTCTGCCCCTCCCCCATTCCCCCCAACAGTCCCCAGTGTATAGTAGACCGCCTCTCTGTGTCCATGTGTTCTTATTTTTCTCACCCACCTATGAGTGAGTATATGTGGTATTTCTTTTTCTGTTCTTGTGTCAGTTTACTGAGAATGATGTTCTCCAGATTCATCCATGTCCCTACAAAGGACACATACTCATCATTTTTGATTGCTGCATAATATTCCATGGTGTATATGTGCCACATTTTCCCAGTCCAGTCTATCATCGTTGGGCATTTGGGTTGGTTCCAGGTCTTTGCTATTGTAAACAGTGCTGCAATGAACATTCGTGTGCATGTGTCCTTATAGTAGAACGATTTATAGTCCTTGATAGATACCCAGTAATGGGATTGCTGGGTCAAATGGAATTTCTATTTCTAGGTCCCTGAGGAATCGCCACACTGTCTTCCACAATGGTTGAACTAATTTACACTCCCACCAACAGTGTAAGAGTGTTCCTATTTCTCCACATCCTCTCCAGCATCTGCTGTCTCCAGATTTTTTAATGATCGCCATTCTAACTGGCGTGAGATGGTATCTCAATGTGGTTTTGATTTGCATCTCTCTAATGACCAATGACGATGAGCACTTTTTCATATGTTTGTTGGCCTCATGTATGTCTTCTTTTGTAAAGTTTCTGTTCATATCCTTTGCCCATTTTTGAATGGGCTTGTTTATTTTTCCTGTAAATCTGTTTGAGTTCTTTGTAAATTCTGGATATCAACCCTTTGTCAGATGTGTAAACTGCAAAGATTTTTTCCCATTCTGATGGTTGCCGATTCACTCTAGTGACTGTTTCTTTTGCCGTGCAGAAGCTGTGGAGTTTGATTAGGTCCCATTTGTCTATTTTGGCTTTTGTTGCCAATGCTTTTGGTGTTTTGTTCATGAAGTCCTTGCCTACTCCTATGTCCTGAATGGTTTTGCCTAGATTTTCTTCTAGGGTTTTTATGGTGTCAGGTCTTACGTTTAAGTCTTTAATCCATCTGGAGTTAATTTTAGTGTAAGGTGTCAGGAAGGGGTCCAGTTTCTGCTTTCTGCACATGGCTAGCCAGTTTTCCCAACACCATTTATTAAATAGGGAATCCTTTCCCCATTGCCTGTTTTTGTCTGGTTTATCAAAGATAATATGGTTGTAGATGTGTTGTGTTGCCTCCGATGCCTCTGTTCTATTCCATTGGTCTATATCTCTGTTTTGGTACCAGTACCATGCTGTTTTGATTACTGTAGCCTTGTAGTATAGTTTGAAGTCTGGTAGCGTGATGCCTCCCGCTGTGTTCTTTTTGCTTAGAATTGACTTGGCTATGCGGGCTCTTTTTTGGTTCCATATGAAATTCATGGTGGTTTTTTCCAGTTCTGTGAAGAAATTCAATGGTAGTTTGATGGGGATAGCATTGATTGTGTAAATTACTTTGGGCAGTATAGCCATTTTCACGATATTGATTCTTCCTAACCACGAACATGAAATGTTTCTCCATCTGTTTGTGTCCTCTCTTATTTCGTTGAGCAGTTGTTTGTAGTTTTCCTTAAAGATTGTCCCATCTTAAGTGAGAGAGTCTTTACATTGCTTCTTTTGTCCTTGAACTATGATCCTGTATGTTTTGAAAGCTTTCTTATTTTCTGGAGCAAACAGGCATTGTGTGCTTCCTTTTTTTCTGTTACGGAAGGTACAAAAAGATGCCTGTTTGGCATTTTCCTTTTTACTAGGCTTATGGCGTTTCCTAACATGCACAAAATTCTGATTTTACATTGTAATCTTTTTTTTTTCTTTTTTGAGACGGAGTTTCGCTGTTGTTACCCAGACTGGAGTGTATGGCATGATCTCGGCTCACCGCAACCTCCGCCTTCTGGGTTCAAGCAATTCTCCTGCCTCAGCCTCTTGAGTAGCTGGGATTACAGGCACGCACCACCATGCCCAGCTAATTTTTGTATTTTTAGTAGAGACGGGGTTTCACCTTGTTGACCAGGATGGTCTTGATCTCTTGACCTCGTGATCCACCCACCTCGGCCTCCCAAAGTGCTGGGATTATAGGCGTGAGCCACCGCGCCCGGCCTATTGTAATCATTTTTAAATGTTTTTTGGTTTGAGTCATAAGCCCAATTTATTCTCACAGCTTGTAGAAGTATTTACCAATGTTTTCTTCAACTATTTGTATGTTTTCATTTTTTTTTTAACCATTTAGATTTATCCTTCATTTATCCTTTCCTATCTTACTATAGCTTGTGAAGAATGAATTTATTTCCATCTTTTTTAGTGTATTTCTGATTTTTCCGCTGTCCTGATCTGTTCACCCATTTTTGCGTCAACACCATACTGCTTTAATTAAGATCATGTGTTTTAATGTTTTGCAGAACTGGAAACCTTCATTGTGTTTCTTTCTTGGGTTTTCTGGCTGTTCTTACCTGTTTGCTTTTTTTTTTTTTTTTTTTTGAAACAGTGTGTTGCTCTGTTGCCCGGGCTGGAGTGCAGTGGCACGATCTCAGCTCACTGCAACCTCCACCTCCTGGGTTCCAGCGATTCTCCTGCCTCAGCCTCCTGAGTAGCTGGGATTACAGGCATGGCCACCATGCCCGGCCAATTTTTGTATTTTTAATAGAGACGGGGGTTTCACCATGTTGGCCAGGCTGGTCTCAAACTCCTGATCTCAGGTGATCTGCCCACCTCGCACTTAAGTTTGTTCTTTCATATACACTTTGCAAAATTGTTTCTAGCTTTAAAAAACTGACAGAATCAAATACAATGTTGAAGTTAGCTTAAAAATAAATAGCCTCTAGTATGTTTTCCATGAGTATGAAAAAGACTTCGCTATCTTTGAAATCTATCAATTCCTATTTTAGATGGTTTTAAATTAACAGTCACACATCTTAAATTCTGCTAAATAGACATTTTTGCATATATAGACATGATCAAGGACAGTTCCATTATCTCCATAAAAATGAACTTTGTCAGTTGACTTTCAAATATTTAATCATTCTTGAATTCCAGGTATAAATTGCAATTTGTCATTATGTTGTTTTTAATAATCAATTAGAATTCGCTAGCATTTTACGTTACGTATTTTTATGTGTAGGCAGAAGTGAGACTGTTCTCTAATATTCCATGCTGGACATTTGGAACTTTGTGGTTCCAGTGTTCCATCTCATCTTCATAACCTACTTGGAAGCAATACTTCCATCATAATGTTCTCAAATTCCGTTAGCAGCATTGATTTATGTGATATTTGAAAAGACTGTAGAATATCCCTGTTTAACTACTTGATCCTGGAACTTTGTGAGCACCTCTTTTATAAACGTCTCTACTCCTGTGGATATTATCCTGTTTAGATTTCTAGCAGGGGTCTATATTGGGAAGAACTATATAGTTTTTTGCCAGAAAATTTCCATATCATCTTGCTTTCCAAATCAATGTGTGCTAACTTGTGCTATTAATGATTTAATACAAATATTTGATTGCATGTTCAATCTTCATCTAATGCATGATGTATTCTTTAGTTTCTTCATGTCATCTTCTTTATCTTTTTAGAGACAGGGTCTCACTTTGTCACCAGGCTGGGGTTCAGTGGTGTGATCACAGCTCACTGCAGCCTGGACCTCCCTGGGATCAGCTGATCCTCCCATCTCAGCATTCCAAGTAGCTAGGACAACAGGTACATGCCACCATGTCTGGCTGATTTTTATTTTTTTTTGTAGAGACAAGTTTTCACCATTTTGTCCAGACTGGTCTCAAACTCCTGGACTCAAATGATCTGCCTGCTTTGGCCTCCCAAAGTGTTGGGATTACAGGTGTTCGCCACTGCACCTGGCCTACTTAGTTTTTCGAGTTCAATGCCCACCAGGATTTGATGTTCCCAAGTCATGTATCTTTCTTTTACATTTTTAAGCTTATATACACACAAAAAAATTATTTCTTCTTGTCTACTCTTAAGAAGTTTCTGGTGGCAACCAAATTATTCAGTTTTCTCATTTGGAACTATATTAAGTCACCCTGTTTTCTTAAAGGTATGTTAGTTAGGTTAAATATTCATTTCTTGCTTTAAAGACGATTTCTCCCAGCTCCCTTAATATTTATTTCATTATTTTTGGCTCTACGCAGGCCGTGAAAATTTTGATCTCACCTTTGTACATTCTTTTTCTCTCATTGACTTTTAGTGTTTTCCTTCTCTTTGGTGTTATGCACCTTGACTATTACTTCTTTTAAGTAATTCTTTTTTTGACACACTGCATTTCTGAATTCAAGGATTTATATCTGATGTTCACTTTTAAAAACGTATAAATCACCAACTCTTTCAGTACTTTCTTTTTTAAAAAATTTATAGCCAGGTGCAGTGGCTCAAGCCTGTAATCCCAGCACTTTCGGAGGGCGAGACGGGTGGAGCACTTTCGGTCAAGAGATCGAGACCATCCTGGTCAACATGGTGAAACCCCATCTCTACTAACAATACAAAAAATTAGCTGGGCATGGTGGCACGTGCCTGTAATCCCAGCTACTCAGGAGGCTGAGGCAGGAGAATTGCCTGAACCCAGGAGGCAGAGGTTGCGGTGAGCCGAGATCGCGCCATTGCACTCCAGCCTGGGTAACAAGAGCGAAACTCCATCTCAAAATTTAAAAAAAAAATTATTTATTGGGAGGCTGAGGCGGGTGAATCACGAGGTCAAGAGATCGAGACCATCCTGGTCAACATGGTGAAACCCCGTCTCTACTAAAAATACAAAAAATTAGCTGGGCATGGTGGCACGTGCCTGTAATCCCAGCTACTCAGGAGGCTGAGGCAGGAGAATTGCCTGAACCCAGAAGGTAGAGGTTGCGGTGAGCTGAGATCCGAGATCGTGCTATTGCACCCCAGCCTGGGTAACAAGAGCGAACTGTCTCAAAAAAAAAATTTATTATACTTTGGAGGTTCGCTCTTGTTGCCCAGGCTGGAGTGCAATGGTTCAATCTTGGCTCACCACAACCTCTGCCACATGAGTTCAAGCAATTCTTCTGCCTCAGCCTCCTGAGTTGCTGGGATTACAGGTGTGTGCCACCATGCCTGGCTAATTTTTATTTTTAGTAGAGACGGAGTTTCACCACATTGGTCAGGCTAATCTCCAATTCCCAACCCTAGGTGATCTGTCTGCCCTGGCCTCCCAAAGTGCTGGGATTACAGGTGTAAGCCACCGTGCCCAGCCTACTTTAATTCTTTAAATATATTCTAGAAAAACAATTAGATTTGTTTTATTCCTCTCATTTCACTTGCTACATTTTTGTGTTTTATATTTTTCTCCTTCTACTGTAATTATTGTGCTAAATCTATCAGTTCAGTAACGTTCTCATCAGCTCAGAAGAACTTAACATTTAACTCATATATTGTATATTAAGTATATTGCTTATTTTTTTTCAAAGTATTTCAAACATACATTAAATCTGAAGGAGCCCATATGCCAAACCCCTGGGTACCACTCTCTGGGGCTATCAGAACATACTCATATGTAGTGGTACTTGCTTCAGACTTTTTGTTTCATGAACTAAAACTTATACATGAAATAAAGCCCCCAGAACCTCCCGCGACAGGCTTATTCCTCTACCTGTCCCTAGAGGTACCCACTCCTCTGAATTTAGAGTTCGTCACTCCTGTGCAACATTTTATTGTTCTGCTGGCCTCACTGGCACTGGTGATGCTGGTCATGCTCAGGCTCCTCTTGATCTCGGCCACGATCAGGTCGATGTCCTCCGTCTGGTCCTCCAGGTCCCCATGCCTCAGGTGGTAGTGGGAGGTGCCGGTGTTCCCATTGGCCTCTGTGGGGTAGCAGTCCTTGAAGCCCTCTTTGCTGGGACAGCAGTGGCCACCTACTTCCTTGTCGTGGGCCTCCAGGACAGAGGGCTCCTCCTCCAGGATGGGCAGGTGGCCGTCCGGGTAGTCCCAGCTGCCCTCAGCACAACGGCCGTAGAGGTGCAGGCCCGCCAAGTCCAGTCACTCCTCTCCTGTCCCAGGGAAGAGAGCAGACGGGGCTGAGAGCAAGGGACCTCCTGGTTTAGCCCCTGCAGATGCTGAAGCAAGGCGG
Source organism: Saguinus midas (assembly GCA_021498475.1). Lineage (NCBI taxonomy): Eukaryota > Metazoa > Chordata > Mammalia > Primates > Cebidae > Saguinus > Saguinus midas. The sequence goes on along the minus strand of CM038411.1, from coordinate 35,025,800 downwards.
TGGGAGGGACTGGGTGCCTTGCAGTTCTAATGGGGGCTGAGCTCTTCACTTGTCCAGTCATGAGGCATGTTGTGTGGATGCTCCTGGCACTCATCGGCGTCCATGGGGTGCATGCTATGGACCAGGTACTCATCCCCGTTGCAGTCCATGCCCTCCAGGTAGCTGTTGTCCTTGGGGCAGTAGCAGATGTAGTAGGTGATGCCCTCCTCCTCCTCAGGAAGGCCCTTGTCAAAGTCCTCCGTCTCGAGGGTGTTGTTCACATGGTTGGAGCTGGAGTCCCCATCAGAGCTGTGGTTGTGGCACTCCTACTCCTCGGGCATGGGGCTCTCTGGCTGCAGGGTGGCCAGTTCCAGACCCTTGGGCACGTAGACCTCCAAGGGCAGCTCCACGTCTTCACTCCTGGCCGTCGGGGACAAGGCCCAACCTCACCCCGTGGTCCAACATGCTTCTCCCCAGGCTGTCATGCTTCCAGTGGGCCATGGCAGTCACTCACACGGCCGTCATCTCGAGGCAGCTACTGTGCACTGCAGATGACAGGCAGGCCAGCAGCCTGGGACACGCAGCGGTGACCAGCTCAGCCAAGGCAGGACTCCGGGCGGGAGTGGCCAGGCCCCTGGCAACTCAGGATCCTGAATGCACTAAGCGCGGCCAGAGCTTGGGGCGGTCCCGAGTCTCCACCTGCTACGTCCCTGAAGCCAAGCTCCTCAGCGAGCCCATGAGGAACCGCACACACCTGCCGCAGCGGAGTAGCCCCTACTGACTACATTTTCCATTGTTTCCGTCATATTTAGCTCTTTTCCAAATAGGGCTTGTCAAGCTTAGAGTTCCTTGTTCTTTGCACATTATCATATTTTTTTCTATTTTTCTCATTGGATTGACAAGCATTTTAAATGTAAGCTCTATAACACAGGTAACACAGGTTGTCATCTGAATTTCCCTTATGGGCACAAGCACCTTTGAAAAGACTGTCTGCAGTCAGGTTACCTGTTTGTTTTTTTCCATCTGCTTTATGGCAATGGGCAAGTCACATGGATATGGAATACACGTGATCACCAATATGTAAGAGAAACACTTACTTCTTAGTTTGATTAATTTCCGGTTTCTTCCTTTGGTTTGCTTCTGTAACTGGGAAGTTATATTTTTCATTCAACTCTATTCAGCATTTTAAAGATTCTTGCAACTTTTTGAGAATTTTAGCTTTCTTCTAAGTTTTTAGAATCTGGTATTTTTCTAAAGAGCACAGATGTCAATATTGAATACAAAAGGAAAATACCTTTTTGTGACAGACAAGAGCAGCTCATGAAAAATCTTGTTACTTCGTTCAGAATATAGCATTTTAAAATATATCACATAGAAATAATAACTTGCAGAGCATAACTTTTTCATACTAGAAAACTGATTTTACATTTTGTGCAAATTTCTGAAATAAATGTACTCCACTGCAGAAAACAGAACCTGTATGTAGTGAGAACCATTGTTTTCTACACCACTACGCTAACACTGCAGATTTACCTGAATTCAGGTTTTCAGATTCAATCATTATGCTTCTTCATTGCCAATTACCTGAGTTCATTTCTAATAGCCTGTTGGGGAGACTGATCCAAGATGCCAATTAAAAGTGGTCTGTGGCACTCACAGAGAGGAATGAAAAGGGGTGACTGAATTCAGCATCTTCAACAAAAATTTGCAGGTTCTCACATCAGGACTAACAAGGCAAAAAAAAGAAATCCCACCTACAGAGAACAAAAAAAGTGGGTGGAGGGTAGTGACAGCCCACCTGGGAGCTGCACAAAGGCAAAGGATCACCCACACCCAGCCAAAAACAGCAGGGAGTGATGTGTGACCCCACCTGGGAAACCACACTTCTCTTACAAATTTTTACAACCCATGGATCAGGAGATCCCCTTCTGAGCCCACGCCACCAGGACCTTGGGTCCACAGAGCTGTGTGGAGTTTCAGAAGAGCAGCTGCTCAGGCAAACACAAAGACCCAAAAGTTTTACATAATCCAGTCCTGGGATTTGTGGGAAGGTAGGAAATTTACTTCTATATATCCCTAGAAAGAGAGCTGAATTCAGAAAGTGGAGCAGCATCATTCTTTGGGCCCCACTTCCATGGCATCTCACAATGTAAGACCCACTGTCTTGGAATCCCAGCCAGCCAGTGGCAGTGGGTTGGAGTCTGCCTACAGAGTTCCTGGGAAAGAGGCAGCAGGCATCTCTGTGGTGTGGCTGACTCAGCCACTCCAGCCTGCCAGGTGTGGAAAATACAGGTGGTCCAGATGAGGAAGGGTCCCTCCCAACGTAGTATAACTGCTCTACCTAAAAGCACCAGACTGCTTCTTTGGGCAAGTCTCAACCCATTCCTCTTAACTAGGTTAAGACCTCCCAACAGGGGTCTCCAGCACCTCTTATAGGAGGTGTATGAGGGTAGGCAACAGGTCAGTACCCCCTGGGACAGAGCTTCCAGAAGAAGCTGGCTGCCATCATTGCCATTTCATGGCCTTCACTGGAGAAGCCCCCAGGCATGAGAAAAACCAAGGCAACTAGGGTCTGGAGTGAACCCCAAAAAAACTATAGCACCCCCTATGGTAGAGTGGCCTAACTGTTAAAAAGAACAAACAACAGCAGCAAATCACACAAAAACCTCATTCAAAGGTCAGCAACCTCAAAGACTGAAGGTAGATAATAAACCCAGAAAGATGAGAAAGAATCAATGTAAAAACACTGAAAACTCAAAAAGCCAGAGAGCCTCTTCTCCTTCAAATGACCCCAACACTTCTCCAGCAAGGGCAAAGAACTGGGCAGAGGCTGAGATGCCTGACTTAACAGCAGTAGGCTTCAGAAGGTCAGTAACAAGACACTTCACTGAGCTAAAGGAGCATGTTGTAACCAAAGCAAAAAACCTGAGATTCATGATAAAACAATACAGGAGCTGACAGACAAAACAGGCAATTTAGAAAGGAATATAACTGACCTGATGCAGCTGAAAAACACAAGAACTTCACAATGCAATCACGGTATCCATAGAAGAACAGACTAAGCAAAGGAAAGAATCTCAGAGCTTGAAACTATTTTCTGAAATAAGATAGGCAGACAAGAATAGTGGCAAAAAAGAGTGAACAAAACCTCTGAGAAATATGAGATTATGTAAAGAGACCAAACCTATGACTGATTGGGGTACCTGAAAGAGACAGGGACAACAAAATCAAGATGGAAAACATACTTCAGTATATCATCCAGGAGAACTTCCCTAACCTAGAAAGGCCAATATTCACATTCAGGAAATGCAGAGAACCCCAGTAACATATTCCTTGAGAAGATCAACCCTAAGACACAACATCATCAGATTCTCCAAGGCTGAAATACTCCATCATCACATTCATTATTATCAGATTCTCCAAGGTCAGCATTCTCAGCAAATGCTGAGAAAATTCATCAACACCAGGTCTACTTTACAAGAGCTCATAAAAGCAGCACTAAATACAGAAAAGAAAAACTGGTACCAGCCACTACAAAAACACACTGAAATATGCAGACCAGTAACACTATAAAACCACGACATAAACAAGTCTGCAAAATAACCAGGTAGCATCATGATGACAAGATCAAATTCACACATAACAATAATAAGAAGACGAACTTTTAATGTAAATGGGCTAAGTTTTCCAATTAAAAGACACAGAATGGCAAGCTGGATAAAGATTCAAGACCCATCAGTATGCTGTCTTCAAGAGGATCATCTCATGCATGAAGACAGCTTAAGTTCAAAATAAAAAGATGGAGGAAAATCTACCAAGCAAATAGAAAACAGAAAAAAAAGTAGGAGTCAAAATCCTAGTTTCTGACAAAACAGACTTCAAACCAACAAAAATTAACAAAAAAAAAAAGAAGGGCATTACATAATGGTAAAGGGTTCAATTCAACAGGAGCTAACTATCCTAAATATATATGCACCCAATACAGAAGCACCCAGATTCATTAATAAAGTTCATGGAGATCTATGAAAAGACACAGACACACATAATAATAGTGAGAGACATTGCCGGGCGTGGTGGCTCACGCCTGTAATCCCAGCACTTTGGGAGGCCGAGGCAGGTGGATCACGAGGTCAAGAGATCGAGACCATCCTGGTCAACATGGTGAAACCCCGTCTCTACTAAAATTAAAAAAAAAAAAAAAAATCAGCTGGGCATGGTGGCGCGTGCCTGTAGTCCCAGCTACTCAGGAGGCTGAGGGAGGAGAATTGCTTGAACCCAGGAGGCGGAAGTTGCAGTGAGCCGAGATCGCGCCATTGCACTCCAGCCTGGGTAACGAGCGAAACTCCGTCTCAAAAAAATAAAAATAAAAAATAGTGAGAGACATTAACACCAAACTGGAAATACTAGACAGATCACTGAGACAGAAAATTAACAAAAATATTCAGAATCTGAACTTAGCTCTGGATCAAGTAAACCTGATAGATATCTACAGAACACTACCCCCAAAACAAGAAAATATATATTCTTCTCATCACTACATGGCAATTACTCTAAAATTGATCACACAGGCAGAAGTAAATTACTCCTCAGCAAATGCAAAAGAACTAAAATCAGAACAGTCTCTCAGATCAAATTAGAACTCAAAATTTTGAAATTCACTCAAAACCAAACAACTACATGGAAATTGAAAACCTACTCCTGAATAACTCCTGAGTAAACAATGAAATTAAGGCAGAAATCAAGAAGTTATTTGAAACTAATGAAAACAAAGAGACAACTTACCAGAATATCTGGGTTGCATCTAAAGCGGTGTTGAGGAAAATTTATAGCATCAAATGTCCACATCAAATAGCTAAAAGATCTCAAGTTAACAACCCAACATCTCAACTAGAACCAGAGAACCAAAAGCAAACAAAGCTCAAAGCTAGCAGAAGACAAGAAATAAATAAGATCAGAGCTGAAATAAGACAGAGACATGAAAAATCCTCCAAAAAAATGAATGAATCCAGCAGCTGGTTTTTTGAAACAATTAATAAAATAGATATATCACTAGCTAGACTAATAAAGAAAAAAACAAAGAAGGAGCAAATTAACACAATCAGTAAAAATAAGGGAGGCATAACCACTGACCCCACAGAAATACAAAAAAACCACCATCAGAGAATACTATAAACACCTCTACGCACATAAATCTAGAAGAAATGGATAAATTCCTGGAAACATACAGCCTCCCAAGACTGAACCAGGAAGAAAACGAATCCTTGAGCAGACCAATAATGAGTTCTAATATTGAGGCAATAATAAATAGCCTACAAACCACAAAAAAAGCTTAAGACCAGATGGATTCACAGCTGAATTCTACTAGAGTTACAAAGAAGAGCTGGTACCATTTCTGCTGAATTATAATACATTTAAATGGAGGGACTCCTCTCTAACTCATTTTATGAGGCTAGCATCATCCCGAATACCTAAATGTTGAAGAGATACTACAACAACAACAACAACAACAACTTCAGCTCAATATCCTTCATGGACATCAATGCAAATATCCTCAATAAAATGCTGGCAGACCCAAGACAATCCTAAGCAAAAAGAACAAAGCTGGAGGCATCACGCTACCTGATTTCAAACTATACTACAAGGCTACAGTAATCAAAACAGCATGGTACTGGCACCAAAACAGAGATATAGACCAATGGAACAGAACAGAGGCCTTGAACGTAATGCCACACATCTACAACCATCTGATCTTTGAAAAACTTGACAAAAACAAGCAATGGGGAAAGGATTCCCTGTTTAACAAATGGTGTCGGGAAAACTGACTAGCCAAGTGCAGAAAGCTGAAACTGGACCCCTTCCGTACACCTTATACTAACATTAATTCCAGATGGATTAAGGATTTAAACATAAGACCTAACATCATAAAAACTGTAGAAGAAAACTTAGGCAATACCATTCAGGACACAGGCCTAAGTAAGGACTTCATGTCTAAAACACCAAAAGCAATAGCAACAAAAGCCAAAATAGACAAATGGGATCTAATTAAATTTAAGAGTTTCTTAAATCCCATTTGTCTATTTTGGCTTTTGAAATAGACAAAAGAAACAATCATTAGAGTGAACTGGCAACCAACAGAAGGGAAAAAATTTTTGCAATCTATCCATCTGACAAAGGACTAATATCCAGAATCTACAAAGAACAAATGCAGATTTACAAGAAAAAAACAAGCCCATTCAAAAGTGGGCAAAGGACATAAACAGACACTTTTCAAAAGAATACCTTTGGCCGGGCGCGGTGGCTCAAGCCTGTAATCCCAGCACCTTGGGAGGCCGAGGCGGGTGGATCACGAGGTCAAGAGATCGAGACCATCCTGGTCAACATGGTGAAACCCCGTCTCTACTAAAGATACAAAAAATTAGCTGGGCATGGTGGCATGTGCCTGTAATCCTAGCTACTCAGGAGGCTGATGCAGAGAATTGCCTGAACCCAGGAGGCTGAGGTTGTGGTGAGCCGAGATCACACCATTGCACTCCAGCCTGGGTAACAAAAGCAAAACTCCGTCTCAAAAAAAAAAAAGAATACCTTTATGAGGCCAACAAACATATGAAAAAATGCTCATTATCACTGGTCATTAGAGAAATGCATATCAAAACCACATTGAGATACCATCTCACACCAGTTAGAATGGTGATTGTTAAAAAATGTGGATAGGCCGGGCGCGGTGGCTCAAGCCTGTAATCCCAGCACTTTGGGAGGCTGAGGCGGGTGGATCATGAGGTCAAAAGATCGAGACCATCCTGGTCAACATGGTGAAACCCTGTCTCTACTAAAAATACAAAAAATTAGCTGGGCATGGTAGCGCGTGCCTGTAATCCCAGCTACTCAGGAGGCTGAGGCCGGAGAATTGCCTGAACCCAGGAGGCGGAGGTTGCGGTGAGCCGAGATTGCGCCATTGCACTCCAGCCTGGGTAACAAGAGCGAAACTCCGTCTCAAAAAAAAAAAAAAATGTGGAGACAACAGATGCTGGAGAGGATGTAGAGAAACAGGAACAGTTACACTGCTGGTGGGAGTGTAAATTAGTTCAACCATTGTAGAAGACAGTGTGGCAATTCCTCAAGGACCGAGAAATAGAAATTCCATTTGACCCATCAATCCCAAAGGATTTTAAATCATTCTATTATAAAGACACATGCATACCTATGTTCACTGTGGCACTGTTTACAATATCAAAGACCTGGAACAAACCGAAATGCCCATCAATGATAGACTGGATAAAGAAAATGTGGCACATATACACCATGGAATACGATGCAGCCATGAAAAATGATGAGTTCATGTCCTTTGTAGGGACATGGATAAATCTAGAAATCAACATTCTCAGCAAACTGACACAAGAACAGAAAACCAAACACTGCCATCTTCTCTTTCACAGGCAGGTGTTGAACAATGAGAACACATGGGCACAGGGAGGGGAACATCACACCTGTGGTCTGTTGGAGGGTGGGAGCCTAGGGGAGGGACAATGATGGTGGGGAGGCTGGGGAAGGATAACATTGGGAGAAATGCCTGATGTAGGTGACGAAGGGATGGAGACAGCAAACCACCATGGCATGTGTGTACCTATGCAACAATCCCACAAGACCTGCATGCATAGCCAAGAACTTAAAGTACAATTAAAAAAAAAAAGTACTGGCTAACCAAATCCAGCAGCACATCATAAGTTTATCAACCATGATCAAGCTTATCCCTGGAATGCAAGGTTGGTTGAACAAACACAAATCAATAAATGTGATTCGTTACATACACATAACTAAAGTCAGAAATCACACAATTATCCCAATAGATGCAGAAAAGTCCTTCAATAAAATCCAACATCCCTTCATGTTAAAAACTCTCAATAAACTAGGTATTGAAGGAACATACCTCAAAATAATTAAAAACCATATATGCCGAACCCACAGCCGACATCATACTGAATGGGCAAAAGCTGGAAGCATTCCCCTCAAATACCAGAACAAAACAAGGATGCCCTCTCACCAAGTTTATTCAACATAGTATTGGAAGTTCTGACCAGGGCAATCAGGCAAGAGAAACAAAGCGTATTCAAATTGGAAGACAGGAAGTCAAATTATCTTTGTTTGCAGATGGCATGATTCTATATCTGAAAAACCCCATCATCTCAGCCCAAAAGCTTCTTAAGCTGATAAGCAACTTCAGAAAAGTCTCGGATACAAAATCAATGGCAAATGTCTCTAACGTTTCTTTTTTGCTTTGAGACCAAGTCTCATTCTGTTGCCAAGCTGGCGTGTAGTAGTGCATCCTTGGTTCACTGCAACCTCCAACTTCCTGTTTCAAGCGATTTTCCTGCCTCAGCCTCTCAAAGTGCTGGAATTACAGGCGTGAGACACAGTACCCAGCCAAAAATTGCTAACATTTACATACACCAACAACAGGCAAGCAGAGAGTCAAATTATGAATGAACTCTCTTTCACAATTGCTGCAAAAAGAATAAAATACCTAGGAATACAGCTTACAGGGTTTTAAGAATGTTAAGTTAATGTCTGGCTGAGTTAACATCTTTGCTGTGGCACAAGCGGGCCATAGGTATTTTCCCCAATTATGAAGCAGGTTCACTGTGCAATGGCTATGAACTTTTCTGAGTACAATGAGACCAAACACATTCATACATCAATCCCATGAATTTATTATTTACAAATAGGAAACAAAAGACAGCAGAAGTCTAGGATTCAATATGAACTGCTACGACAAGATCAGGAAAAGTATCCAGAGCAGAGGGATGGAGTCTTGACTGCAAGTGCTTCACCTGGACTACAACTGAGGGACCCCAGAAAGCAGCCCACCTTGGCTTTTATATCCCAGGATGTGACTTGCTGGACAAGAGTTAAAGGTCATTCTGTTTCGAGAAGAGACTGTAACAAATCCTGGGCCATTGTGGCTAGTGTAACCTGTTATCAGGATATTGCATTCCCAGCATATTGTACAGTTATCTTGAGAACTACCAGTAAGAAAGGAAGGAAAACTGGGTCGATCTGAGACTACCTAGAAAACTGTCCTGTACCCTTAAAACTGCAGGATCAGGATATTTGTTGTGACAGAGGCACAGACAGAAGCAAGAGAATGTTCTTGTGAGCCATCTACTAGTTTTCTAGTACCGGCTACTAGTTTTCTAGTACCAGCTTGACTGGAGCGTGGCACCTGACTGCTTTTCTTTCTTTCAATGGAAACTGCTTCAGTATTTTCAGTTTCTACATATATAAAGTTGCAGCATGTAATCACTGGCAATGTATACCATCTGCATGGTTAAAGGAAAGTGTTCAGGAGCCCATCAACACATACTGGAGATCACCTAATCCTCCAGAGAGTGCCAGTCCATCTTCCCAGGGTTAGCACCACATGTAGTAAGGCCAAATGTCTAAGACCATCAAGACTTACAGTCCAAAGATTAGACTTTTGACATGCTGATAAGAGCAGTGATAAGAAAAGCCCACACACTTGCTAGGAATTTTGCAATGAAAACAGCTAAGATGCTCCTTCATATGCTTTGGCAGGGGCTAATATCAAACTATTTCTTCCCGTTTTCTTTACTATCAGTGCCTGAACCATGAGGCACCACAGATGTACACCTCATCAGGAGAGTGTACAGGACAGCGGCAAGGGGAGCAAGGGGAGCAGCAGTGCAAGGAACAAACAAGGCCACTACTTCTGCCTGCATAACCGTATCTACTGTCGGGAGTGCACAATTAATAATGTTCGCATGGCTGCCCTAAGCATAGAGATGATCATACAGTGACTACAGAGATATAGCCTGACTCTTGCTAATTAGGACTTAAGTGTTGGCTTGTTTATGTGCTGTGCTTTTGTGCATTAATAAGCCAGGGCAGCAAAACTGCCTGCTAAGCACAGGACAAACCTGACAAATGTCAAGCTGGGGTGCAATTAAACATTCATCTCCAGGAGATGAGAGCATTTTAGTGGGGAAGAGATGAAAACACTTGGTAAAGACCACAAAACATTGTGCAGACCGAAGTGAAAGCCCGTCATCAGCTCATGGCTCTGACCCAGGTGACTTCTGATGTATTGTGGAACCAGTTAGCCAACAGCAGTTGCAGTTAGATAAAGCTGAGCAGGTGTCCTGCATGATGCTTGGTCCATTCCATTTGCGTTGCCAATTATTTCAACAGTGTCTCACGTATCCCACTGATGAGAAAGGAATTAGTACCCTAGGTCTACTGGCATCATTAAACATGTGACATCTATTACTAAACAGGTAAGAGAGACATCAGTTATTAGTTACATATAGGAGGATAGTGTAAGCTCCCACAGGCCCAAACAGGGATTAAAGTTGGGAGCAGAGAGTGGCATAGTATTTAAAAAGTGAGGATGTTCCTTTGTTCCCACAGAAGTGATTGTATTATAAACTATAATACCATAATGATGTAACACTGTACACTATCTAATACCAAAGGCATTTATGAAAAACCCAACGCTATCCTTAAATGTGACTGTGAGACTAAATCCTTTCTCCCTCAGATTAGTTACAGCATTGTCCTATCACAGTTCTCTCTCCTTCATTCAAAGTGAACTATCCAAATAAAAGACAGAAAGAAGAGAGTAAAGGGAAACAAATGCAAAGAACTCACATGAAATGATACTCTATGACAAACTTGATCAACTTAGGAATTTATACCAACTCAGTATTAGCAAAAAATAAACATCTTTACACCAAGAGTATTTTTTCCTTTAACAAAAAAAGGTGGAATATATATAATGGACAAGGGAAAACCAAAATTTGCCAAATTAGGCTAGTAAGAAAATCCCAACAATTGATACTCATTATTCACCATTCATTAATCACAGGACAATACATAAAAATGAAACTTACTTACATATTAGAAAAATATCAAAATTTAACCATGAGTACAGCACATTACCAAATGAATAGACAAAAATTCTACCAACAAACTTAAGAAAATATCATTACCTATTAAAATACTATTGTTTAAAGAACATTTACAGAACTCTTACCTCAATATTTCCCCGCAAAATAAGTTGAAACACATACTCAAGTTTCTTGAAAAATGAGCATTAAAAAAACAAATACTTGTAACTTGCATCACATTTCATATATGTGCATTTTTTTTCAAGCACCGCATGATAATTAATCTGCATCAGGCTTTCCACATTAGAAAAACTTCATTTATAGCATTTCTTTCCAGTGGGAGTTTTCACATGACTTTTCAAGTAAATGTTAAAACTGAAAACATTCTTGTAGTTTCCAAATACTAGTTTTAATCCTGTGTACATTCTTGCATTTACAAGGTCCAGCTTCATTGTGCATTTTCATATGCCCTTGAAGGATATGAGAGACATGGAAGCATTTTCACACTGGACAATCACAGGGTTTTTCTCAGGAATGAGTTTATGTCTTCAAATGAAATAGAACTGAATGCCTTACCACAAGTTTACATTCAAAAGGCTTTTCTCCACTGTGGGTCCTCCCAAGTCTTCAAAAAAAAAAGAAAAAAAAATCTGAAGGCTTTACCACATCATCTAACATTCTTAAGGTTTCTCTCCAGTGTGAGCTCTTTCATGTTTACGAGTGAAAAGGAAAGAGTAAATGCTTTACCACATTTCTTACATGAATAGGGCTTTTTTTCCCCCTAGTGGCTTATGTCTTTGAAAAAGAACTAAGATAACTGAATGCTTTTACACATTTCTTTTTTTTTTTTTGAGACGGAGTTTCACTGTTGTTACCCAGACTGGAGTGCAATGGCATGATCTCGGCTCACCACAACCTCCGCCTTTTGGGTTCAAGCAATTCTGCCTCAGCCTCCCGAGTAGCTTGGACTACAGGTGGGCACAACCATGCCCAGCTAATTTTTGTATTTTTAGTTGAGACAGGGTTTCCCCTTGTTGACCATGATGGTCTCGATCTCTTGACCTAGTTATCTACCTGCCTTGGCCTCCCAAACATTTCTTACATTCATAAGAATTCTCTCCAGTATAACTTTTTCTTTTTTTTTTTTGAGACGGAGTTTCACTGTTGTTACCCAGACTGGAGTGCAATGGCATGATCTCGGCTCACCACAACCTCCGCCTTTTGGGTTCAAGCAATTCTGCCTCAGCCTCCCGAGTAGCTGGGACTACAGGCGCACACCACCATGCCCAGCTAATTTTTGTATTTTTAGTAGAGACAGGGTTTCACCTTGTTGACCACGATGGTCTCGATCTCTTGACCTCGTGATCTACCTGCCTTGGCCTCCCAAACATTTCTTACATTCATAAGAATTCTCTCCAGTATAACTTTTTCTTTTTTTTTTTTTTTGAGACAGGGTCTCACTCTGTCACCCAAGAGGCTGGAGTACAGTGGCAGGATCTCAGCCCACTGCAGCCTCAAATTACCAGGCTCAAGTAATCCTCCCATCTCAGCCTCTCAAGTAGTTGGGACTACAGGCATGTGCTAACAGACCTGTCTAATCATTTTATTTTTAGTAGAGATGGGTTTTGTCACATTGGACAGGCTGGTCCCGAACTCCTGACCTCATGTGATCTGCCCCCTCAGCCTCCTAAAGTGCTAGGATTACAGGTATGAGGAATCACACCTAATTTTTTTTTTTTTTTTGGAGACAGGGTTTCACTCTGCCACCCAGGAGGCTGGAGTGCAGTGGCAGGATCTCAGCTAACTGCAGCCTAAACCTCCCAGACTCAAGTGATTCTCCCATCTCAGCCTCTCAGGTAGGTGGGATGAGAGGTTTGTGTCACCATGCCCAGCTAATTATTTTTTGTAGAGACAGGGTTTCACCATGTTGCCCAGCCTGTTTCACACTGTTTAAATCCGGGCTGGTTATGAACTCCTGGGCTCAAGCAATCCACACACGTTGGCCCTCCCAAAGTGCCAGGATTACAAGCATGAGCCACTGCACCCAGCCTCTACATCATGACTTCTTTCATGGCGAGTAAGGTGATTGGAACGAGTGTAGGCTTTACCACATTTCTTACATTCATAGGGCTTTTCCCCAGTATGAATTCTTAAATGGAGGTGGAGGAATTGAGACGGCTGAAGGCTTTACCACATTTCTTACATTCATAGGGCTTTTCCCCAGTATGAATTCTTAAATGGAGGTGGAGGACTTGAGACGGCTGAAGGCTTTACCACATTTCTTACATTCATAGGGCTTTTCCCCAGTATGAATTCTTAAATGGAGGTGGAGGACTTGAGACGGCTGAAGGCTTTACCACATTTCTTACATTCATAGGGCTTTTCCCAGTATGAATTCTTAAATGGAGGTGGAGGGAATTGAGACGGCTGAAGGCTTTACCACATTTTTTACATTCATAGGGTCTCTCTCCAGTATGAATACTTCCATGGTAACGAAGGGATGTGGAACAACTGAAGGCTTTATCACATTTGGTACATTTATAGGGTCTTTCTCCAGTGTGAGTCCTTCCATGAGTTTTAAAAGAAGAAGAAAATCTGAATGTTTTCCCACATTCCTCACATTTGTAGGGTTTCTCTCCAGTGTGAGTTCGTTCATGTATTAGGCAGAAACCGGAAGCAGTGAACGCTTTACCACACAGTTTACATTTATAGGGTTTTTCCCCTGTGTGAGTTCTCTGATGTCTTTCAAATGCACTGAGAAAATAAAAAGCTTTTCCACATATCGTACATTTATAAGCTGGATTTCCACTGTGCATTAGCATGTGTCTTCTAACACCCGGAACAGAAACGAGTAATTTCCCACAGTGCTCACATTCATACTGCTTCTCTCCACATGGTTTTATCCTGAGTGAGCTAGAATACGCCTATTAAGAAGTGAATGACGTATAAAGACTTTTCCACAAATACTGCATTCACATGGTTTTAATCCAGTAATGTTCTTGTTCAGATGAAGATTTGGAATTTGGCTGACAACTTCTCCGTATTGATTACCCTCTTTTCTTTCACACAGTCTCTGTACCATATGATTTCTGTAAAAAAAAAAAAAAAAAAGACAAGCACATTATTATTGTTGGATAACTTTATACTTATTAATAGGTCTTAGACTTACATTGCTACCAGTATCAGGGAAAATGCATTTTTTTTGCCATGACTGAATTATTTGAAAGTAAATGGGCTGACTACTGAAAACGCAGCTACCACCTGCGTGGCCGTGACCAAAACAGTAATATTCAGATACACAGTTCTGTAGTACTGTTTCCAAGTAAACTGTTTTCAAACACTGCTACATTGAATAAGTCACATTTTGGGTGAAACTTTTCTAAAAGTAAATAAATTTCAAGTGGCTCTTATTTGTTTTGATTGCTTATTTTTAAATTCATGACATGCTTAAGTTCCTTCAGAGACTTTATTTCCTCTTCTCAGTGCAAATTACCTTATATCTTTCCCAGGTTTTTTGAAGTAATCTTCAATACTCTGGTCTTTCCATTTGTTTCCTAAAACGTACACCCATAAAATTATGAATTATTAGGAACTACAGAAACATTACTAGAGTTAATGTTCACTGTACACAGTGCCCACGCCTGATTTTTTCACCAAATCATTCCCTTGCCGCATTCCAAATCATAAATAGCACTGATGACCAAGAAATGCTTCTGTAAGTACGTGAAAGGTATTGTCATTCTTACCAACAATAGCGAGGTTCCTGCAGGTTTCCTCCATCACTTCCTGTAGAGGTTCTTCTGAGAAGAATCTAACAAAGCCCATTTCTCCTGGGTAAAGTTCACAGCCACATCCTCAAAAGCCACCGAGTCCTAGAACATCCACCAACACATGTGGATAGAAGGATGGGTGAGGCTGATAGCACTAGGAATCTACACTCAATTCATAAGCTGTTTACATGATTCTATAATTTCCAAGCATTTATTCTATGACTTGATTGTCACAAATCTTACTCTGTTCACACATACTCCCTCCTACAGAGCAGTACTAACGCTAGAACTGAACTATTCAAAAAGGCAACAGCAAAGTAGAAACACCCATTTCATTAGAGAATCCAGGGAGCAAGATGTACTGCTAAGCTACCCCTTAATTTCACTTTGTACATGTCAAGTATCTGTCATAATAAAGTCCTACCTGATATGCATAACTGAGTTAATATTAGCAGTCCTGAGACTACTTATTCTTAAAAATGCCTGCTCACAAAGTTCAATCTTTGTATTAGGAACCTACATTTTGAAAAGGATTTTACCAACTTAAGTAATAAGAATGACTCACTGCATCTAAATGGTTTATGCAATGTATTTGCCAGACCTTTTTCTGCTAAAGGTCTATTATCTTGTGTCACTGCAGTGGTGCTTAGGGAACCAGACACCAAAACACAGTCTGAACACTGAGTGTTTAATGAGTTTCCTCAATAGGCAGTATTTTACATGTGCTGTCACTTCTTAATTGGGGAGTTGAGCCCATCCCATGTGATTACACCAAGAGAGAACAGGTTTATTAAATTTACTTCAATAGTAAATAAAACCAATAATTGATATTTAACAATACTAATACAATAATTTTTAAATTTCTATTGCACAATGTCAAGGCAGATGAAGAGGAAATATGGCACGTTTAAAATGGCATTAATGTCACCATTTCCAGATGCTTTTTTTATGAAATCACAAAAATTCCCAAATCGGGCTTTTTTTTTTGAGACAGAGTTTCGCTCTTGTTACCCAGGCTGGAGTGCAATGGCGCGATCTCGGCTCACCGCAACCTCCGCCTCCTGGGTTCAGGCAATTCTCCTGCCTCAGCCTCCTGAGTAGCTGGGATTACAGGCATGCGCCACCATGCCCAGCTAATTTTTTGTATTTTTAGTAGAGACGGGGTTTCACCATGTTGACCAGGATGGTCTCGATCTTTTGACCTCGTGATCCACCCGCCTCGGCCTCCCAAAGTGCTGGGATTACAGGCTTGAGCCACCGCGCCCGGCCGCCCAAATCGGGCTTTTTTAGGCAAGAAAAACTACTTTTTCATACTTAGTAAAAATGACAAATGTCATCTAACATACTTCTAATATTTTTCAAACAAAAATATTCACAACAGTACAGTATGGAAGAGAGATAAGCAAACAGATCAAAGGAAAAAAGTCTTCAATGACCCAGCATTTACATGGAAAGTTGATTAATGATAGAGCAGGCAGTGCAGAATAGAAAAAAAAATCACATGCACTTTAAAATATGAGGCAAACCGAGCTGGTATCTACTTAGGAAAATGCATTGCATTCTTCTCTATTACATGAATAATAATCAATATATCCAAATATGAAAGATAAAATCAGAAAACTTTTAGAAGTCACAGGAAGATTTTTAAATGAAAGATTAGGCAGAATCTTTTTTACCTAAGAAAAAAGCGATAAAGGAACTGACAAACTCAAACATATGAAAATTAAGAGAATAAAAAGAAAATAGAGTGGGCCAGGCTTGGTGGCTCACACCTGTAATCCCAGTACTTTGGGAGGCTAAGGTGGGCAGATCATCTGAGGTCAGGAGTTCAAGACCAGCCTGGGCCAACATGGCGAAACGCCATCTTTACTAAAAATACAAACATTAGCTAGGCGTGTTCGTGGGTGCCTGTAATCCCAGCTACTTGGGAAGCTGAGGCAGGAGAATAGCCTCAGGAAGGCAGAGGTTGCAGTGAGCCAAGCCGAGATCACACCACTGCCCTCCAGCTTGAGCAATAGAGACCAAGTCTCAAAAAAAAAAAAAAAGAGTAGAACAAATCTGTAATACATGCAATACTGAAGAATTAGAGTGCAGAGTAAGATGAATAAATGATTTTAAAATGAGAAAACATTAATAAGCAAAACACACTTAACAGAAAATGAGAGACTATATATGTAAAAGGTCCATCTACTTAATTATGAGGAAATAGTCAAAATAAAATGTCAAATGAATGTTTGACACTGATTAGAAGGAAAAACAAGTCAGAGAATCTCAAGTGATAATGACCACAGGCAAGCAAATAAAGTTGTGCATGAATAAGGAAGTCACTGGCACACATCATTGCTATTTTTGGTAAAGTTACCACAATCTACAGCCCAGTGATTTTTCTCTGAAATCCAGAGAATTTATTGTGCATCTGTACTTGGGCACTGACATAAAATTATAATGGTATTCCTTCCAAGAGCAAAAAATAAACTAGAAAGAGCACGAACACCATAACTATTGTGATAAGTGAGAAAACCAGCCCACATCTCAGACACTGGCGTGTGTGAAACATGATAAAGTAAGGAAAGCACGGAAAACCTTTACACTGCAATTCCATTCATACATTACTGGAAGTTCATGGGGGCGAAACTAAAGGAACACTGGGTTGTGGCAAGAGACAGATGGTAAAGATGTGAAAAATAGCCAAAGAACTGGGATAGTGGTCATGCAAGAGGTGAGATGAAGATGAGTCTGGGAGGGACCATCAGAAAACTAATGACTGCTCAAGACCCAGTCAGGGATCCTGGTAACGATTCCAAAAACGTTTTTATTGTTACTAAAACTTATGAGATATGCAATTTACTTATTTATTTATCCATCAATGAATAGCATTAGGGGTCAACCGGTTTTTGGTTACATAGGTAAACTGTATACTGATGAAGTCTGGGCTTTTAGCGCACGTCACCCCAAGTATGCAGTGTACCCAATAGGTGAAAATGCTTTATTCATTTACCTCTGACTATAATTCATGATAAAAATTTAAACCGTTAATTAAAATTCAAAAACCCCACTATGTATATGTTTGTCCTGTAATGTGGTGATCTCAGTTTCAATTTACAGATTTTGCAGACAAAGAAAAGAAAGCAGCAGAGCTCAAAGCAGCAACTCTCCGGCAATCAGCATTCAAAGTACATGCTGCACGTCAGGCAACGGCATGACAGCAAGTCAGAGCAAGAGCAGACAGACCCACAGGGTGGTGGCAACACAGGTTTAGAAAAACTTAAACTGTAATTAGGAACTGCATAAGTTTGCCAATTAAAATTTCCACGGTGCCCAGTTTCCAGGGTTCCCAAAATTTATGAGCTTTACCTCCAGAAACACTTCCAGACTCTCAGAGTAAAGATCACAGAAAAATTACTTCCTGGTTCCAGAAAGAAGAAAAGTAGCCATTTTCAAATATGCACAGACAATTCTGTTCTTTCTAACAGTCCTGTCTTCAAAAGATACTATTTCTCAAAAGCTTAACCAACTGACGTTTTACCAGAGCCAAAGATCCTGGGGTAAGAAAAATGCCCAATTCCATCTCCCTCCAATTTTCCTGACTCAGTTAAAAGGACTAAGGGCTGAGAAGTATTTATGAAGCGCTGTAACAGTATCAGCAGAATACACATGTAACACCAGAACACAACTAAAAGAACTGTATGCCTGACTTTATTTAGAAAGTCTGTAAGGATACATCAGTAAGTGGGTAACACTGATGTAAACATGTCTAGAAATACACAATGTACCAAGACTACTGAATCATGAAAAAATAGAAAATCTGGCCGGGCGCGGTGGCTCACGCCTGTAATCCCAGCACTTTGGGAGGCCGAGGCGGGTGGATCATGAGGTCAGAACCTGGCCAAGATGGTGAAACCCTGTCTCTACTAAGAATACAAAAATTAGCTGGGCGTGGTGGTGGGCGCCTGTAATCCTAGCTACTTGGAGGCTGATGTAGAGAATTTCTTGAACCCAGGAGGCAGAGGTTGCAGTGAGCCAAGATCGTACCACTGCACTCCAGCCTGGGCAACAGAGTGAGACTCCATCTCAAAAAAATAAAAAAAATAAATAAAATGAAATAATTCCTCAAATGAATACTAGAAATTATATTTGGCAGTATATTAAAAAGATTATACATCATGACCAAATGAGATTAATCCCTAAAATGCAAGAGTGGTTCAACCTATGAAAATCAATGTAATACACCACACTGGCAAAATGACTTAAACACCATAATGATCTTACTAGACACAGAAAAAGCATTTGACAAAATACAAGACACACTTATAATAAAAGCATATGACAAACCAGTGCCAGAGGAAAACAACCTCAATATAATAAAAGCCATAAAAATAAAAAAACAGGAACACCACAATCAGTGGTGAAATAAAAAAAGGTTTTTCTATAAGAACAGGAAATAAAAAAGATACCTGCTTTGATCACTTTGTTCAAGGCAGTATAGAAAATTCTAGCCATGAGCAACTAGGCAACAAAAAAAGGAAGAAAAGGAAGAAGAATAGAAATGCATCCACACTGGAAAGGAAGACATAAAAACTATCTCTGTTTAGTCCGGGCGCGGTGGCTCAAGCCTATAATCCCAGCACTTTGGGAGGCCGAGGCGGGTAGATCACGAGGTCAAGAGGTCAAGACCATCCAGGTCAGCAAGGTGAAACCCCGTCTCTACTAAAAATACAAAAATTAGCTGGGCATGGTGGTGCGCACCTGTAGTCCCAGCTACTCAGGAGGCTGAGGCAGGAGAATTGCTTGAACCCAGAAGGCGGAGGTTGCGGTGAGCTGAGATCTTGCCATTGCACTCCAGTCTGGGTAACAACAGCGAAACTCTGTCTCAAAAAAAAAAAAAAAAATTATCTCTGTTTACAGTAATCATATATGTAGAAAATCCTAAAGTTTGCACACAAACATAAGAAAAAATACTCCCAAATATTTGAAACTAATAAATTTAGCAAAGCTGCAGGATATAAAAGTCAATATGCAAAAATCAATTGTATTTATATATAGAAACTGAATAATCTGAAAGGGAAATTAATACCATTAACATAATTGAAATACTACTCAGAAAGTAAGCAAAATATTTGTACATTGAAAACTACAGAATTTTGAAAGGAATTAAAGATACAAATGACATGCTGTGTTCATGGGTTGGAAGACTTAATTTTGTGAAGATGTCACTACTACCCAAAATGATAGGCAAACTCAATTTAATCCCTATCACAATCTCGGTGACATTGCTTTTACAGAAATAGAAAGCACCACCCTAAAATTCGTATAGAATACCAACAAAAACCAACAGTCAAAACAATTTAAAAAGCAAAGTTGGATATCTCACTCTTCCTGATTTCAAAACTTACTCAAAGTTACAGTAATCAACAGAGTGGTACTGCCAGAAAGAGAGACATATACGCAAAGGAAATGGAAAAGACAGCCCAGAAAAACACCCTTAATATGATACATTGATTTTCAGCAAGGTACCAGGATCATTCAGTACAAAATCTTTAGAAAAAATGATGCTGGAAAACTGGATATTCACATGCAGAATTATAAAGCTGAATTCTAACATTAAACCATATCCAAAAATGAAAATCAACATGGTAGCATGTCATGGTGGTGCACACCTGTAATCTCAGCTGCTAGGGAGGCTGAGGCACAAGAATGGCTTCGGCCCAGGAGGCAGAAGTTACTGGCATCACTGCACTCCAGCCTGGGCAACCGATCGAGATTCTGTCAAAAAAACAAAAAAGAAGAAGAAAAGAAAAAGAAATCTAGGGCTAGGCATGGTGGTTTACATCCATCACCCTAGCAATTTGGGAGACTAGAGGAAGATAGTTTGAGGTCAGAAGTTCGAGACTAGCCCGGGCAACATAGGGAGACCCCCATCTCTATTAAAAAGAAATTCTAGCTGGGTGTGATAGTGGCACCTGTAATCCCAGCTACTCAGGAGGCTGAGGCAGAAACATCGCTTGAACCCGGAGGCAGAGGTTGCAGCAAGCCAAGATCCACCACTGCACTCCAGCTTGGGTGACAAAGTGAGACTCTGTCTCAAAAAAAAAAAAATACCCAGGCATGGTGACACGTGCCTATGGTCTCAGCTACTCAGGAGGCAGAGGGGAGGACAACTTGGGCCCAGGAGAGGGAGGCTACAGTGAGCTGTAATTGTGCCACTGCACTCCAGCCTGGGTGACAGAGCAAAACCCTGTCTCAAGGAAAGAAAAAAAGGATCACAGACATAAAAGAGCTAAAACTAAACAATTTTTAGATAAAAATACAGAGCAAAAGTAACACTAAATTTTGAAATAATTCTTGCATATGACACCAAAAGTTCAGTCAACAACAAGAAAAAATAGACATTTGACAGTGTTGAAATTAAAAACCTTTGTCCCTCCGGTGCTATTAATAGAATAAAAAGGCAATCTATGGAATTGTTAAAAAAAATTGCAAATGATAAATCTATCTGGCAAGGTGTTCATATCTGGAATGAATAAAGACTCAGTATTTCACACAATTAAAGCCAGTACACTAGTACACTAGGAAGAAGAAACCTTCCTCAAGGTGCTAGAAGGCATCCGCAAAACCCCACAGCTAACATCATATTTAAAAGACTAAAAGCAGCCAGGACTGGTGCACCCGTAGTCCTAGCACCTTGGAGGGCCCAGGCGGGCAGATCACCTGAGGTCAGGAGTTCAAGACCAGCCTGATCAACATGGAGAAACCCTCATCTCTACTAAAAATACAAAATTAGCCAGGCCTGGTGGTGGCACATGCCTGTAGTATCAGCTACTTGGGAGGATGAGACAGGAGAATCGCTTGAACCTGGGAGGCAGAGATTACAATGAGCTGAGATTATACCACTGCACTATAGCCAGGGCAACAAGAACAAAACTCCACCTCAAAAAACATTAAAAAAAAAAAAGACTAAAAGCTTTCTTTTTATGATCAGAAACAAGACAAGGATGCTTGGTCTCATCACTGCTATTTCACATAGTAAGAGAGGGCCAGGCGCAGTGGCTTATTCCTGTATTCCCAGCACTTTGGGAAGCCAAGGCGAGCAGATCACCTGAGGTCAGGAGTTTGAGACTAGCTTGGCCAACAAGGCAAAACCCCATCTCTACTAAAAAAATTAGCTAGGTGTAGTGGTGAACACCTGTAATCCCAGCTACTCGGGAGGCTAAGGCAGGAGAATCACTTGAACTCAGAATTCGGAGGTTGGAGTGAACCGAGACAGCACCATTGAACTCCAGCCTGGATGAAAAGAGTGAAACTCCCTCTCAAAAAACAAAACAAAACAGTAACAGAGGTGCTATCAAGCTTGGAGGTACAAAATATACAAAATTTTATTTATACACACTTGCAATTAAATTATCTGAAAATGCAGTTAAAGAATAAAGTCCATTTACTATAGTACCCAGAGAATACAAAGAAATAAATTTAATAAAGTATAAAACTTCTCTGAAAACCACAAACCTTGCTGAAAGCTGAAGATCTTTTTTTAAAAAAATAAAAATCCCATTCTCATGGATTAGTAGGACTAATATAATTAAGATTGCAATATTCCCAAAAAAATCAACAGATTTAATGCAATCCTATCAGAAACCAAGGTTACCACCTTGCTGAAATTGAAAACTAGATGTGGAAATTCATATAGAACTGCAAGGAACTCAGAATATCCTGAAAATCTTGAAAAAAAGCAAAGTCAGAAAGCACACACTTCACAATTTCAAAACTTATTCAAAACAAAGTAACCAAGATCGTAAAAGTCATTCAGATCAATAAAACACCACAGACTCCAAGAAGGTGAGATCAGCCAGTAGAAAGGCAGAGAGAGTATCTACTCCAAACACCTGTCCCTTCACAGAAACAGGAAAAACAAGCCTAACCGTCAGAACAACTTTGTCAAAACTCTTGAAAAACAACAAAGGTTTACAGCAAATATGTGAATGCAGAATGAAGAAAAACAGCAGAAAACAGCAGAAAAGCCTCTTGAAGTTTTCAGTTGTCCTTGCCTGAGCCTCCCTGCTCAGTGCCAATTTTCAAAACAGCAATGAGTTTGTAGTTCCACAGACAGAAGAGCAGATCTGAATGAAATAAGGCTCTGTTCTCTATTCCTCTAAGCTGGGAGCCAATCAGTGTAAAAAACATGGCAGGAATTGCTTGAAAGCATGAAATAAATAAAACACCCACAGACACCTGAAACAATAGATTATGATTGAGACGTGCATTAGAACACCTAAAGCCCAGGAAGAAAAGCTGGAGTAAATGTCGGTTGTTTTTATTTTGTTATTATTATTATTTCTTCTTTGAGATGGAGTTTTGCTCCTGTTGCCCCGGCTGGAGTGCAATGGCACGATCTCATCTCACTGCAACTTTTGACTCCTGGGTTCAAGTGATCCTCCTGCCTCAGCCTCCTGAGTAGTTGGGATTACAGGCACCCACCGCCAGGCCCAGCTATTAAATTCTCTGTAGTGTTAGTAGAGACTAGGTTTCACTATGTTGAAGACCTAGGCTGGTCTCAAACTCCTGACCTCAGGTGATCTGCCCACCTCAGCCTCCCAAAGTGCTGGGATTACAGCCGTGAGTCACCACGCCCAGACTGGATCTTTATTAATCCGTAATATCTATGAGGTATCCAATTCCAGAAATCAACTCACCAGTTCTGTACATGATTCTGTATGGAGATCAAACTACAGTTAAGAATTTAGGCCTTGGAAATGGATTAGATCTACCTGAGCTTATTTTAAAAAGAAAACAAGGGAAAGAGAGAGAGCAAGACAGGGAGAGAGAGAGAGGAGAGAGAGACAGACAGACACAGAGACAGAGACACAGAGATAGAAGCAGGCAGATCATGAGGTCAAGAGATCGAGACCATCCTGGTCAATATAGTGAAACCCTGTCTCTACTAATAATACAAAAGGTTAGCTAGGCATGGTGGCACACACCTGTAATCTTGCTTGAACCTGGGAGACAGAGGTTGCAGTGAGCCAAGATCGCACCACTGTACTCCACCCTGTTGACAGAGCGTCTCAAAAAAAAAAGATCTACCTGAGCTTATTTTAAAAAGAAAAAGAGGGAGAGACTGAGAGAGACAGGGACAGAGAGAAAGAGACAAAACACAGAGAGACAGAGAGAGGAAGAGACATAAAGAGAGACAGAGAAAAAAACGAGAGAGACAGAGAGGCAGAGAGAGACAGATGAGAGAGAGACAGAGGCAGAGAGACAGAGGCAGAGAGAGACAGACAGATGAGAGAAAGACAGAGACAGAGGAAGACAGAGACAGATGAGAGACAGACAGAAACAGAGGAAGAGAGAGACAGAGGGAGAGAGAGAGAGAGAGAGAGAGAGAGAGAGATGAGAGAGAGACAGAAACAGAGGGAGAGACAGGTGCAGAGAGAGAGAGAGAGACAGACAGACATAGAGAGAGGAGAAGGAAAGGAGTACTCAACAGATAGTTACACATATCTTACATGCTTTCGATGCCATCAACAGTGGCCCAGGTATGCTTTTAAAACAACAACAACAAAAACAATAGCAGAATTGGCAGCAACAGAGAAAGAGCAAGAGAGAGAGAGAGAAAGAGAGAGAGATCAGAAGAGAAGAAAGGGGGTACTCAAGAAATAATTACATGTATTTTATAATGCTTAGGATGCCACAGACGCTGGCCAGGGTAGGCTTTGAAAACAACAACAGCAACAATAGCAGCAGCAGCACTCATGGACTTCCAAAAAATGAGACCTTATGAAGCACCATTTACATCAACCTGGGAGGCGGGCGTTGCAGTGAGCCGAGATTCACTTCACCATGAAGTAAGCTCTCTCAAACAGTTACTGTTTCACTGAGTTACATAAAATTCAAAACTAGGTTTCTGTTTGTTGGTGAACATAATGAAAATTGCTTCCAGAAATGCAAAGAAAAGACATATGTCTACCAAGAGCCAAGATGTCATCCAAGATCCAAGATGTCAGGAAGTGTTACAGTTTGATGTCTGTATACTCTCCAGAATTCTTATGTTGAAAACCTAATCTTCAGTGTAATATTAGGAGGTGGCCTCTCTGGGAAATAGCTGAATAGTATTAGATGAGATATAAGGGAGTTCTATAAATGGGGTTAATATCCTTATTACTCAGATCTTCAAACATGAAACTAAAAATCTTACACACTAATCATGGAATAAAATTCTTAAATACTTGGGCAAACTGAAGTAAGTTATATGGCAGCAAAATTTTACAAAAGAAATAAAAGGAAAGCAGCTCTGGTAAGAAGGCTGTTTCATCCACAGTTCACAAGAAACCCCATACTTGGTAGGTTAAATACTTTCCCATACTTAGGGACCACTCGTAGTGTGGAGATGTAACCCAGGTGGCTCACTCCTAGGTAGTGAGTGATAGAAACCTTGGCAGCTGGGGAATTTAATTGTGGGAGCTCCACTCACCTGCCAGTCCCCCCTCACATCTAAGAAAAGCTCTCTCATCCAGACACTTCCATTTTCACCAGATATCAAAACTTGCTCAAACTCAGTTTAAGATTCTGACTCATTGTTTTTTTCTGACACCAAACGTGTGAAGCCTGCTGAACACCAACCAATTCTCAAACACCAACTAGAGTCTAACAATTCAATTGTGACACCACCCAGAATCAACACAGACCCCACGAATTTAGATCTGATCCCTTAACTCTGCCCTCACTGCAGATGCCAGTCCCACTCCCCAGGAGGCCATCAATAGTCTGAACAACTACTCACAAATAGAGGGCTCCGGGCCGGCTTTAGCTCAGCGGTTACTTTGACAATGCTGTCTATGGTGGAAACACAAATAGAGGGCTCCGTAATTCCCTCCTTGAGTTCAATAATTTGATGGAACTACTCACAGAACTCAGATAAACATAGTGTTTATCTAAGTACTTTTAGGTACTGGCACTTAATGTTTACCAGTTTATTACACAGGATAAAACTAAGGGATAGACAAATGGAAAAGATGCACAGTGCAAGGCAAAACGGTGGAGAGAGTGGTAGGGGAAAGGTGGAGAGGGTAGGTAGTCCTGCTAAAACACTGTAATTACAGCTGCTTTTTTCTTTTTACTGATCGCAAAGCCAGACACGATTTAAAAATCTGTTGTTCCAATATAATCAATTAGGTGAACAATTCTGTCTTTAGGCTAAGTCAAAACATTCAACCAAACACTGCTTAGGTTTTTCTCCTTCCCCCAGGACCCTTACTCTCAGCTTGAGCCAACATACAACCCCTCTTTATGCCCCTCCTAAGAACAGGCTGCTTTCAGAGTAAAACATTCTCTGATTTAAAATCTGATTTTGCCACCCACCAACTTGGCCTACCTTCACACCTTCTTTCCGATTTTGTTTGCTTCTCCCTATGAAGCAAAGCACACGTCAGCCAAACATGTGAGATGCTGCAGATCTTATACTCGGTGATTTCCCCCTACTGCTATACTCCTTTAGAATCAAGTCCCTTCTTACCTGAATCTAAATTTGTTTTATTAGACCATGTCTAGAAACAGCCCCAGGACGTTAACAACTACACCCTCAGAAAGGTACAGCTGTTACATCACAACTCTCCTCCCATCCTTACCCCCAAAGCATCTGCCCACGGAGCCCCAGCTTTCCAGGGTTCTGTCGCTTCTTTCAACACAAAGAACTTTCTCCATGGTCTGTGTCAGAAGGTTGGAACACTGGCAGGGAAGGCTACCCAGGAAGAATTGACTGGGCGTTCAATAACTTTCCTTTACAGGATCAAGACCGATGTTAGCTTACAGTCACTGAGCTCAGGTCTGACTCCTGGTCAAGGCTATTTACTTAGTTTTAAATGAGAAAGTACTCAGTGTTTGAAGAAGCCAACAAATACCTGGTGTTTATGGTTATAGGAGGGGAGAAAATTTTAAGACACATTTCATGCCACAACAGGATAAGCAAAAATATCATTTCAACCAATAAATATATCATTTAATTATTATTTCCACAATATATCCTTTAGTAAACAATCCATGTAAACATTCTGAGTTCCCAGATTCTGTCCCAAAGAATTTAGTTAAACTCGGATATCCAGATAACAGGATACAGAACAGATGTACTCACTGTCATAAATTCTTCACCATGCTACAAGAGGGGAACTGACGTTTTGGTGAATCTTTGTAAATCATCAATTTATCTATCACATTTTTATTTCACAAGTAGCATTTACAAAGCTAAGTCCTACAATTCCATTTGAAATTGTCCCTAAAAAGAACAGGCCTTTACACTCACTCTGGGGAAGAAATAAGGTAAATAAGAATTTGTAGCAAATAAAATACATCACTTTACCTTACCCCTTTGGAAATAGTATTTTTATCTTTCAAGCTGTACTGACAAAATGTCTTTTACAGTCAATGAAAAATTGAAACTGAAATAAGTGAACAAATCTTTTCAAAGTTACAAACTCAAGGAGAGGCAGTGCTGACTGCAACGCAGACTTTTCTGACTTAAATGTCAAGCCAGGCCGTTCCTTCACTCAGGACATCCTCCCACACCCATCCTGTTCAGTGAAGTACTCACGGACCACCTAGGACCACCTAGGAGACGGTGGCACTGCTCTTCGCCCTCTTGCGTGCCTGAAGTGCATTTTAATTTTCAGGTTCTTGCACATCCTCTCTGGAGTGGGTTTTCCTTGTTCTTTGGGACAGTTTTTCTCTCTTCCCAAGTCTGAGACAATCCAGGAAGCAGAAATCACTTTTGCCTTATCCTCTAAATACCAGCATCCAATTGGCAGACCACCAATGCCTCTTTGAGGAATAAAAACTTGGGCTGGAGGAGTAATTTTAATGACCTAAGTTTAAGGACATTAAATTGTATTGTCCATTCAATTTCAATGTTCTAATTTTAATGTCCTAAAATTTTAATGACCCTAAGGTGCCACCATTTTAGATGAAACTATACCAGGAGATTCCTCTCAGGCCAACAGCATCCAGTTGCTCCCCTGAGAGGCTCTACCCCCTACCTCAGGCTGTCCTTGGGGATGAGATGACCTAGGAGCTGATATTCACTAGACCCTCCAATAGACATGGCCATATGGGTACTCTGGGTTATCCCCAGACAGCTCTAAATGCCAGGACTAGGAAAAGACAAGAGGGTGGCTGAGGGCACAACACCCTATAAAGTTTTCACAGGGGAACCTCAACCCAAAGACATTTTGGTAATATGTGCACTTAGGAAAGATGAAGAGAGGCACAAATATTTTTTACAGTAGAGTGTCAGATGATTTATTCTCCACTTTCCTCTCATGTACAATGTTTGGAAACAGAAAACAAATTATTTTGCGAGGGTACGGTGACTCACACCTGTAATCTCAGTGCTTTAGGAGGCCGAGGTGGGTGGATCACTTGAGGTTCAGAGTTCCAGACCAACCTGGCCAACATGGTGAAACCACATCTCCACTAAAAACACAAAAATTAGCTGGGCGTGGTATATGCCTGTAGTCCCAGTTACTCGTGAGGCTACGATAGGAGAATTGCCTGAACCCAGGGGGCGGAGGTTGCGGTGAGCCGAGATCGCGCCATTGCACTCCAGCCTGTGTAACAAGAGCGAAACTCCGTCCCCACTACCCCCCCCCACCCCCGCCAAAAAAAAAGCAGAATAGTTTGCTTCCTCATTAACCTTATCAAAGCCTCTCCTTTACACTCCTCCTGTGGACCACAAACCACAAACCACGACTGTGATACCCGGTTTATGAATCGCCGTTTGCTCAAACACACGGTTTAGAAGCCTCGGTTTAACTGTCAGATACAGTGAACCCCAAGTTTCTCTTCAAAGAATCAGTATGTCAGTATGTTCTGCTCTCAGATGCTTTAATTCTCCATGTTAAAGTTTAACTTCCTTGTAGTTCAATAAACAAACTTTTCCACCAGTTCTAATCAGTAGTTCACATCTGTTTCCCTGGTCACCTGCCCGGTTACCTGCTTTGACCCCTGGCTACCTGCTCTGACCTGCCCGAAACCGTTCTTCCCACCAAACTACCCACCGGCCACTCCTGCTTCTACCCCCACCCTACTCCCTTTAAAAATAGCCAGTTCGGATCAGTCTAGACTGTGCGGCCTAACCCTAGCCAGTAGGAGAATGGCGCAGTAGTAGGCGCGCCCCTCCCTCCGCATCAGAACCCCTTTCCCTCCCTTGTCCAGCTGTGCGCTGCCATTGTTCCATCTGTGAGCCGCACCCTTCTATAGAAGTATATTGCCTTGTTGAGGAAATTTATACCCAGTGTTACTTCTTTTGTGGCACCGAAAATTCTACTTATAACACTAATTTTAAGGGGAGAAAGCGGGACTGGAAGCCCCATGAACCACAGCACTCCCACGCTGGAACTCCGCACACCGGTCACAGGCCCTGCCCTCAGGAAGCTCCAGGGCGGTGTCAGGCTGAGGGCAGAGGCCGTGGCAGTGGACAGCTCTTAAGGCAATGGCTCACAACGGCCTGCGGTCCAGGAAGACCTCCCCGGGCAGCGCCAGTGCCTCGGAGCCTTTGGAGGCCCCTGGACGCACCCAGTCCTCTCTTCCCTTTCTCTGGGAGTTGACAGCGCCCGTATTGATACAAACGGTTCACCTGTGCGTCCCGCTGGGAAGTTCGGCCACCTCGGCTGCCTCTGCAAAAATACCTTCCGCCACACAAAAGTCAAAGTGGCAGGTAGAGACGGGACGCAGGGGGTCCGCTGCTGCGCCGCCCGCCTGCACGGGGACATGGTCCGCAGGCTCCAGCGCCGACCAAGCAGGTCCAGCAGGTTTCAAGCAGCCCTCTTCCTCACCTCGGACACCTGGCGCGGCCCACTCACCATTCCGCAGCTTCCCAGGTCTCCCGGCGTCAGCCAGGGATGTCCCAATACCCGCGGGTCACAGGGGGTCAGACGCTGCCGCAGCGCCACCTGGGCCTCCCAGAGCTCAGAACAGCAAGACGCACAGGAAGAGCCCTCTGGAAAAGGACGAAGACTCCGCCACATCCCGGAAGCCGCCCCTCCTTTCCGGCGGCGGCCGATTGGATAGGGCTT
Source organism: Saguinus midas (assembly GCA_021498475.1). NCBI lineage: Eukaryota > Metazoa > Chordata > Mammalia > Primates > Cebidae > Saguinus > Saguinus midas. The sequence goes on along the minus strand of CM038411.1, from coordinate 34,996,094 downwards.
CAGCCCCCGCCCCCTCAGGCCCTGAGTGACAGGAGACACGATCTCGCTTGAGGCTGAGATCAGAAGGGCCGCCTTTGACTGTAGCGGCTTGTAGGCGGTGTGTCCTTCCTTAGCTGGGATCTGACCATGCCCGGAGGGCATTCGCATTAACCTTGGATACAAAGTTACAGGTATTTGTGCATAACACACTTCTAAAACTGGATGCAATATAATGACAATTCTGTAACTGCCAGATGGGTTCATCTTGCTCTACCTACACAGAGCCAATTTCTCAACACAGGGGAATTGCATTAAGAGTAATTCACGCAGAGTGCGGGAGACCAGAGTTTTATTTTATTTTATTTATTTCATTGAGGCAGAGTCTTGCTCTGTCGCCCAGGCTGGAGCGCAGTGGTGCCATCTAGGCTCACTGCAACCTCCACCTCCCAGGTTCAAGCAATTCTCTTGCCTCAGCCTCCCGAGTAGCTGGGACTACAGGTATGCACCACCACGTCCAGCTAATTTTTGAATTTTTAGTAGAGATGGGGTTTTGCCCTGTTGTCTTGGCCAGGCAGGTCTTGAACTCCCGACCTCCGATAAGCGGTCCACCTCTGCCTCCCAAAGTGCTGGGATTACAGGCGTGACCCACCGTGTCCCGCCTCGGAGTTTTATTATTATTCAAATTAGTCTCCCTGAGCATTTGGGGAACAGAGTGTTTGCAAAGTTTATTTTGCAAGGTTGGGATGCGTGTGCATGACACACCCTCAGGAGGTCCTGGTGACATGTGCCCAAGGTGGTCAGACCACAGCTTGGTTTTATACATTTTAGGGAGACATGAGACATCAATCAACGTATGTAAGATGAACACTGGTTGGGCAGGGACAAACTGAAGCAAAAGTGAGTCAACTGGAAGCCAGGATGGGGCTTCCAGGTCACAGGTAGGTGAGAGACAAACTGTTACATTCTTCTGGGTTTCTAATTAGCCTTGCCAAAGGAGACAATCAGATATGCATTTATCGCAGGCAAGCAGAGGGATGACTTTGAATAGAATGGAAGGCAGGTTTGCCCTAAGTAGTTCCCAGCTTGAATTTTCCCTTCATCATAGTGATTTGGGGGTCCTACTTTCCTTTCTAATTTTCCGCTTTTCTTTTTAAAAATATTTTGGGGAAAGCATTTTAGAAGAAAATCAGTCTCTGGTCTCGGGTTTTGTCTGATCTCTCCTGGCTAGGATGATTTATTTTTAGAAGGCTGTGAAGTTTCATGAGAGAAAATAGGGGGAGGAAAGGAGAAAAACCACAAGAAACAAAAGAACAATCCTGGAAATATCAATATAAGCCAGATTACTCTGAAGTCCATACATCAATACGCAGGTGTGAAAGTGTATGTAAACAGGTTGCTGTTTTCCATTTAAGTTGTCTAGCTTCAGTTCGCAGGGCTTTAGGAAAGCTTAGTTTTCAGTGACTCCAAATTAGGTAAAATGGGGGAAAAAAGAAAAAAATGAAAATATTATTTTGAATTTATAGGCATGAAAAACTAGAATTTGATCTAAACTGTAGAAAATTGAAATACATTAGGCAAAACTAGAATCTAACAACAGGTGTACTACAGTTTTTGAAACATAATTTTTCTCTCTCCAGTTTCCCATTTTTTTCTAAAGACAAATCATGGTAGGACTGGTTTGCTTTATTATACTTAGCCTAATTATGTGTATACAGTGCAACAAGAAAATTATTTTTTACATAGGCTTTAAAATTGGCTTTGATGGAACTTCGTTCCATTAAAGGAATCTCAGATAAGACTGTATTAAAGCCGGGCCCAGCCATAGATTTGTGCCATCAAATACCTATAATAACTCTCCTCTTGAGGTTCCAAAATCAACTTGGGGCTCTGCGCCTGTCAAAAAGTGACATTCATTACCTACCACAGTTCAGGAACCCTGTACAGGGAATATGTAGACAGAGGTATGAGGCCAGTTTTTCCAGTGGGTTTGTATTGGCTCCATAAGTCAAGTTTGATTCCTTAAAGGAAAGTATACAGTTCCAATCAAACCCTTGGTAAAATAACCAGTTTCTCCAATTGTGTCCTGTTATAAATAAAAACAGATTCTCATTGCACTTATGCAAATAACTGTATTGTCATAAGTTAAATATACTCAAAAATAGTTTCCAAATTCTGGAGAAATAAAGTAGAGAGGAACAAATATGCTCCAAATTTTGTTCAGATGAGTATACTTTACTCAATTGTTAAAAGCTGTGAATAGCTTAAAAAAAAAGTTTCAGGCCGGCGCGGTGGCTCAAGCCTGTAATCCCAGCACTTTGGGAGGCTGAGGCGGGTGGATCACGAGGTTAAGAGATCAAGACCATCCTGGTCAACACGGTGAAACCCCGTCTCTACTAAAAATATAAAAATATAGCTGGGCATGGTGGGGTGTGCCTGTTATCCCAGCTACTCGGGAGGCTGAGGCAGGAGAATTGCCTGAAACCAGGAGGCGGAGGTTGGGGTGAGCCGAGATCGTGCCATTGCACTCCAGCCTGGGTAACAGGAGCGAAACTCTGTCTCAAAAAAAAAAAAAATATATATATATATATATATATATATATAAAGTTCTCTTGATTCTGAAAAAAAGAAAAGGATTAGCAACATTTTAAGCAAAAAGTTAAAAAAATTACTTCAGTGTTCTGTTAGTTCACTTCAGTTAACTCCTGTTCTGCTTGATATTCATGAAAATTTCAGCTCTCCATGAGAGTCCTGAAAGTTTTTTCTTCTATTCTAATATCACAATCTCCAAAGTTATCAGAAACCTGCATTTAAGATCACCTGTTAGAGTTCTATTGCTAATTATAAAACCACCTTCCAAGGAAGATCAAAACAAGACAACAATAGTTTATGGATGACAAAAGGTTTCGGGGCAGCCATCATCAAAGGTGCAATTGACAAAAAAATTTGTTACCTTTGTGAAACAAAATAATTTAACATAATTATAATTATTACTGATAATGCATACTATGTCATATCAGAATTAGAGGGGTTTCCCATGATTTTGGAATACATACCAATAACATATTTATACAAATACAGCCTAAAGAAAAACAACACCCTTTCACATTTGGCAATGTTTCCTGTATGATTTTTATATCAAATAAGCCAAATTATGTCATTTGGGACTTGAGGGAACCTAATATCTTAAAGGATTAATTGGATCATAAAAGGACATAATTTATAATTTGATTTTCAAAAGTTTGTCAAATATCAGTTGTTTAAAACACTTGATATCACAGATCATTGTAAAACAAGTCATTCATTTGACCAAAGTGATAATTCAAGGATTTCCAAAGAAGGGGAAACCTTAATTCTTTAAGAGACTTAATTTTCCAAACAATAAGCCCTAATAAAAACAGTATGAAGTCAATTATTTTTTTTGATACAGAATTTCACTCGTCACCCAGGCTGGAGTGCAATGGCACAATTTTGGCTCACTGCAACCTCTGCCTCCCAAGTTCAAGTGCTTCTTCTGCCTCATCCTCCCAAGTAGCTGAGATTACAGGCATCCACCACCACACACAGCATAATTTTTAGTAGAGATGGGGTTTCACCATGTTGGCCAGGCTGGTCTTGAACTCTTGACCTCAGGTGATCCACCTGCCTTGGCCTCACAGAGTGCTGGGATTACAGGTGTGAGCCACCATGCTGGCCTAAGCCAATTGAATTTGTTTTTCAAAATTGTATACACAATCTATAAACTTTAACTGTGACCATAAGATATAACTTCCAAAACCTTTTATAACCTTTATAGCTTTTATTAGGAGTTGGTTAATGCTTCAAGAAAACTTTGTTAATCTGATACAGGGACCCATATGCTGGTCACATCAGTGTGCCTTTGACATTAATGATTAATTTATGGAGAAACTAAATTTATTTTATTTCTCAAAATCTCACATGCCCACCTCTTCTGCAATAGTCCCTGGTCCTTGAGAAGTTGAATAGCTTTAATTTTTGGCCCTGTGTCTCAGGAATACAGTTTATTTTGATTGACATCTACCAAGCCTCAATATGGTGCTTTAATTACTGTTAATGTTAAAAATTTAGCAGGACTTGGTGTCCTTTTTAGACCTAAGAGTCAAAGCCCTGTAATTCAATGTCACAAGTACTTTAAAATGACATAAAGACAGGTACATGGGTGTAATAACCTTAATTTAAAAAAAAATTTAATTTGTTTTTTTCCTAAGCAAATGTAAAACTTACTAATAAAATGACAGCTTGATCATATAAAAGGTTTTAGTAGTCAGGCACAGTGGCTCGCACCTATAATCCCAGCACTATGGGAGGCCCAGACAGGCAGGTCACCTGAGGTCAGGAGTTCGAGAACAGCCTGACCAACAAAGAGAAACCCCGCCTCTACTAAAAATACAAAATTAGCTGGGCATGATGGTCCATGCCTATAATCCCAGCTACTTAGAAGACTGAGGCAGGAGAATTGCTTGAAACCATGAGGCGGAGGTTGCAGTGAGCCAAGATCGTGCGACTGCGCTCCAGCCTGGACAACAAGAGCAAAACTCTGTCTCAAAACAAGGTGGTTTTGTTTGTTTGTTTGTATGTTTTTAATAAATTCTCTAACTGTGACTTATACAGATAATTCATGACATGTTTGGACTTTCTGGTTTGTCCTGAACATCCCCTTTCTTTTATTTTTTAATTTTGTTATTTCCGTATGTTTTGGGGAACAGGTAATATTTGGTTACATGGGTAAGTCCTTTAGTGGTGATTTGTGAGATTTTTGGTGCATCCGTCACCTGCGCAGTATACACTGCATCTAATATGTAGTAATTTATCTCTTATCTCCTTCCCATCCTTTCCCTGCAAGTCTCCAAAGTCCACTGTGTCATTCTTAGGCCTTTGCATCCTCATAGTTTAGCTCCCACTTATAAGTGAGAACGTGATGTTTGGTTTTCCCTTCTTGAGTTACTTCACTTAGAATAATAGTCTCCGATTCCATCCAGGTTGCTGCAAGTGCCATTAATTCATTCTTTTTAATGGCTGATTAGTGTTCCACTATGTGTGTGTGTTTACACATATACATTATATATATACATATATATGTACATATATGTATATAATTTCATTATATATAATGTGTTATATATATAATATATGCATATTATATATATGTGTGCATATATATATATATTAGGAGCATTAACCAACTCCTAATAAAAGTGAAAAAGGTTATGAAAGTCTTCAGAAGTTTTATCTTACGGTCATGATTAAAGTTTCTTTTGAGAATTGTTTATTCGGGGCCGGGCGCGGTGGCTCACGAGGTCAAGAGATAGAGACCATCCTGGTCAACATGGTGAAACCCCGTCTCTACTAAAAATACAAAAAATTAGCTGGGCATGGTGGTGTGTGCCTGTAGTCCCAGCTACTCAGGAGGCTGAGGCAGGAGAATTGCCTGAGCCCAGGAGGCGGAGGTTGCGGTGAGCCAAGATTGTGCCATTGCTCTCCAGCCTGGGTAACAAGAGCGAAACTCCGTCTCAAAAAGAAAAAAAGACAATTGTTTATTCATGTCCTTAGCCCACTATTTGATTTTTTATTTCAGAATTAAATGTGTGTATCAACATTTGCTATGTTCTCATAAACTTTTGTAATATGTGGAAATTCCTGGTCCCCATTTGTAAGCCTCTACCTGAATATTATTTTGAAGCATTTAACCTTTTGTTTTAATATTCCAAATGTCTAAATGAAATTGAGATTTGGGTTTCTGAGATGAAATCATGGTAGGTGACTTAGAAATGCTTAAAAATTAGCCAAAACTTAAAATTAAGTTGGGGTTTACCTTCAAGATTCAACCTGAATGAGTCTCTCTGTATTGCTGGTAATAAAAAATAAGTCTTTACAGGTATAAAAGTAAACTTCAGCGAATTTTTTCCCCCACTTGACATCTAAATTAAAAGCTATAAAAAATTTTATAGGCTTATGCACTTTTTACTGTAGAATTCCAAATTTTTCTAGTTAAAATTTTTTTAGGCCAGGCGTGGTGGCTCAAGCCTGTAATCCCAGCACTTTGGGAGGCCGAGGCAGGTGGATCATGAGGTCAAGAGATCGAGACCATCCTGGTCAACACGGTGAAACCCCGTCTCTACTAAAAATACGAAAAATTAGCTGGGCATGGTGGTGCATGCCTGTAATCCCAGCTACTCAGGAGGCTGAGGCGGGAGAATTGCCTGAACCCAGGAGGCGGTTGCAGTGAGCCGAGATTGCGCCATTGCACTCCAGCCTGGGTAACAAGAGTGAGACTCCGTCTCAAAAAAAAAAAAAAAAAAATGTGTCTCACAGCTTTTTAAATGAATATGAGGATAATCATCCTAGTTACCATGTGCTAACTATATGCCACACAACACGCTAAATTCTTTATGTTTATGTATCTTCTACTCTTCAGAATTGTTTAAGAAACTTGGCAGTTTTGTTGTCTTTATTCTCATAATCATTATTCTTGATTCATTATATAATCTCATTTTTCTGTGCTTGATTCTTTACCTATGTTTATGTTCATTTATGTGCTTTTATGTCTAATAATGTAACAAACATTTAGAAGTTACAAATTAGAAAACAGATTTAAAAGTAGAAAAAATTATCCATGGGACACCCAGCTATAAGACGCAGAGCCAGGATTAAAACTGGTATCTGTCTGACTCTAAAACCTGCAATGGTAAATACTGTAATTGCAGAAAAACCTCCTTGATTGTTCTACATGAATTGACTGATCTGTCTCTTTTTCCTCTTACTCTTCTTTATTTTTGTTCTTAGTACTCATTACTACTTGATGTGTGTGTAGATTTTTGAAAACAGAGATGGGGTCTTGCTGTGGTAATCACACATGCATAGTTTTAATTTGGTGTCTGTTTCTCTTGATCTTTTCCTCACTGTCCTCCTAAAACAATTCCAGGCATTTGTACGTAGTTTGTAGGTATTGGTTGATACTTAAATGAATGTAATTAGCATATTCTGTATACCATTAGTGCTTATATTATTAAAGATGTGATAGATTTTGTGTTTTCCTCTCTTTATATTGTTATTTCTGTATTGCAGCAGTCCCCACACTTTTTGGCACTAGGGACTGGTTTTGTGGAAGACAACTTTTCCACGTACTGGCCAGGTGGATGGTTTCAGGATGATTCAAGTACATTACATTTATTGCATACTGTGTTTCTATTATTATTGCATTGTAATATATAATGAAGTAATTATACAACTCATCATAATGTAGAATCAGTGGAAACCCTGAGCTTGCTTTCCTGTAACTAGACAGTTCCATTGGGCTGATGGAAGACAGTGATACCCAAAATATGGTGCTTATGTCCAATCTACTCTGTAATCTTGTTTTGGTTGCTGTCACTGCAAGAAAGCCCTGCTTCACAGACAGGATGTTGGAAATGGAGGCAGGTATTTCAGCGATACTACTGACAAAGAAATGTCCGTGCTCTTGTGGAAAACAGCAATGGCTTCACTATCCTTACTTTTTACATAACATTTGCTATTATTGGTCCTTCTCTGTGTTCTTATTTTTCTGGTATCTCTCCTCTCTTCTCCCTACTCTTAAATGGTACATATAATCCTGTTCTTTTATTTCTAAATTGTTTAATGCTTTTCAATGCCTGCAGGTCTTTACTGAATACCTCCATAATCATTTAACTCCAATTCTATTTCAATAGCTAAGCTGTCCATCTGCTATTTCCATTGATTTTTTTTTTTTTTTTGCCAATCGATGAGAGCTTGTAAGGTTGCTGAGGTTGGTTGGCCTTGAACTCTTGGCCTCGCCTTCGCAAGCGCCACGACATCCGGCCGGAGCCACTTTGGGCCCCCTCCATTGATTATTGTACTTATTACAAACTTGATAAATCTAAAATTTGGTGCTATAATTTTCTTGTGGTAGTTTAAAAATACGTCCAAAAATTATTTGAAACTCTTCAAAGACTATGAGGGATCTTCAGTTAATAAGAAATGCATATTATGAAGAACTATGCATAGATTTCAAATATATTTTGCACCTGATAAACTTGTACTAACTTGTTATAACACGTCTGAACAGGATCTAATTTGAAGAATTATAATAAGAAAACTAACACCAATTTGAAAAGAGGTCCCATTAGAGCAACATAAATTCTGCTAAAATCAAAGCAAGAGTAAACATCAAATATATGGCAATTTTGGGTGAAAAAATAGTAAAATCACTGATTTTTTTTATGACAAGTTTATGTGGACAATGCCCTCCAACATTTGCAAGTTTACAAATGAATAACTCAATTGGAAAAAGAGATAAGATGATGAAGATAAAGCCTGCAGTGGCAGAAAATTCACATTAATTTACCAGAAAAAAATTAATCTTGTTCATGCCCTGCTTTAAGACAACAGCATGAACAACAACAGCCAACACCATAGCCATTTCAATTGGTTACATTTACACAATTTGAAAATTTTTTCACTCAATAGATTAGAAAACTCTTGTTTCCTGATCAGCTGCAGACAAGAACAGAGCTTTCAAGTGAAATTTTACATAAGTGCAATCAAGATCCTGAAGCTTTTCTTCAAATAATTGTAAGAGGAGTTCAAATACAGCAGTTCCAGTAAAATCCTCAAGTCAGAAATACAATCAAAGCAATGGCTCCAAGAGGTGAAAGTGGACCAGTCACAGCAAAAGGTGACTGGTCTAGAACAACAGTGTCTTAGAATGCTCAAGGCATTTTGCTTGTTGACTTCCTACAGCACCAAAAACCAAAAACCCCAATAACATGTGCTATTATGAGAGTATTTTGAGAAAGTTAGGCAAAGCTTTAGAAGAAAAACTTACAGGAAATTTCAACAGAGAATTCTTCTCCACCACAACAATGTTCCTCCTCATTCTTCTCATGAAAAAAAAAAAAAAGACAATTTTGCCAGAGTTTCAATAGAAAAGTATTAGGCATCCACCTTTTAGCCGGGCACGGTGGCTCACGCTTGTAATCCCAGCACTTTGGGAGGCCGAGGCGGGTGGATCAGGAGGTCAAGAGATCGAGACCATCCTGGTCAACACGGTGAAACCCCGTCTCTACTAAAAATACAAAAAATTAGCTGGGCATGGTGGCGCGTGCCTGTAATCCCAGCTACTCGGGAGGCTGAGGCAGGAGAATTGCCTGAACCCAGGAGGCGGAAGTTGCGGTGAGCCGAGATCGCGCCATTGCACTCCAGCCTGGGCAACAAGAGCGAAACTCCGTCTCAAAAAAAAAAAAAAATAAAATAAAATACAAAAAGTAGTCAGGTGTGGTGGCGGGTGCTTGTAATCCCAGCTACTCAGGAGGCTATGGCAAGAGAATCACTTGAACCCAGAAGGCAGAGGCTGTAGTGAGCTGAAATCATACCACGGTACTCCAGTCTAAGCAACAGAGCAAGACTCCGTCTCAAAGAAAAATAAAAAATAAAAAGAATATTCAGGACTTGAACTCAACTCGAGATCAAGTGACTCTAATAGATATCTATAGAACTCCCCACCCCAAAACAACACAATATACATTATTCTCAGTGCCACATGGCACTCACTCTAAAATCGGCCACATAATTAGAATTAAAACACCCCTCAGCAAATGCAAAAGAACTGAAATTGTAACAAAGCCTCTCAGACCATAATGTAATCAAATTAGAACTCAGGATTAAGAAACTCACTCAAACCCACACAACTACATGGAAATTGAACGACCTGCTCCTGAATGCTTCCTGGGCAAATAATGAAATTAAGGCAGACGGCCGGGCGCCGTGGCTCACGCCTGTAAGCCCAGCACTTTGGGAGGCCGAGGCGGGTGGATCACAAGGTCAAGAGATCGAGACCATCCTGGTCAACATGGTGAAACCCCGTCTCTACTGAAAATACAAAAAATTAGCTGGGCATGGTGACGTGTGCCTGTAATCCCAGCTACTCAGGAGGCTGAGGCAGGAGAATTGCCTGGACCCAGGAGGTGGAGGTTGCGGTGAGCCGAGATCGCGCCATTGCACTCCAGCCTGGGTAACAAGAGCGAAACTCCGTCTCAAAAAAAAAAAAATAGCTTGGCTTGGTGGTGCACGCCTGTAATCCCAGCTACTCGGGAGGCTGAGGCAGGAGAATCATCTGAATCTGGGAGGTGGGGGTTACAATGAACCAAGATCGTGCCACTGCACTCCAGCCTGGGCAACAGGGCAAGACTCCATCTCAAAAAAAAAAAAAAAAAATCCTCAGTAAAATACTGGCAAACTGAATCCAGCAGCACATCAAAAAGGTTATCTGACACGATGGAAGTCAGCTTCATCCCTGGGATGCAAGGCTGGTTTAACATGTGCAAATCAATAAACGTAATCCATCACATAAACAGTACCAGTGACAAAAACGACGATTATCTCAATAGATGCAGAAAAGGCCTCTGATAAATTCAACGTCCCTTCATGTTAAAAACTCTCAATAAACTAGGTATTGATGGAATGTATCTCAAAATTATAAGAGCTATTTATGACAAACCCACAGCCAACATCACACTGAATGGGCAAAAGCTGGAAGCATTCCCCTTGAAACTGTGACTCATCACACCACTGAATTCCAGCTCGGGTGACAAGAGTGAGACAGTCTCTAAAACAATACAAAAAGGAAAGAACAAAAAAGGACTTTTATGATTTTCAAGAACAGGTTATTAACTGGGAAAAACTGTAATATTAACCACTTGGGCTCATGAAAGCCACAGAAAGCACTGTAGAAAAAAAGGATAGGCTTGTTCACGGCCAAGTTTTCTAAAATAACATTTGTTGTAAATTGACTGCAGTTCCTAATCTTAACAAATCTTTTTTTTTTTTTTTTGAGACGGAGTTTTGCTCTTGTTACCCAGGCTGGAGTGCAATGGCGCGATCTCGGCTCACCGCAACCTCCGCCTCCTGGGCTCAGGCAATTCTCCTGCCTCAGCCTCCTGAGTAGCTGGGATTACAGGCACGCGCCACCATGCCCAGCTAATTTTTTCTATTTTCAGTAGAGACCGGGTTTCACCATGTTGACCAGGATGGTCTCGATCTCTTGACCTCGTGATCCACCCGCCTCGGCCTCCCAAAGTGCTGGGATTACAGGCGTGAGCCATCTGCCTGGCCTAATCTTAACAAATCTTAACAACAAACAGTAGTTTTATTTAATTGTGGCAAAACAGAAACACTAGTCAAAAAGTCAAACAAGATTCCTGGTATCTACTGATATTCTCAAAGCCAATTTTTTTCATCTTTCTTTGAAGGCAGAAATACATGGGCAAATTCTTTCTGAAATACCAAGAAGAGACCATCAGCATATTTCTAGACATCAAGTGTGGTAACAGACTTAGTTTGAGAGAGCTCCAATCCTAGAAATAAATAAGGGTAGAATGAAATACAGTGAATATCATATTGAATGACCAAAAGCTGCAAGCATTCCCCTTGAAAACTGGCACAAGACAAGGATGCCCTCTCACCACTCCCATTCGACATAGTATTGGGAGTTCTGGCCGGGGCAATCAGGCAAGAGAAAAAAAATAAAGAGTATTCAAATAGAAAGAGAGGACGTCAAATTGCCTGTTTGTGGACAATGTGATCCTATATTTAGAAAATCCCATCATCTCAGCCCAAAAGCTTAAGCTGATAAGCAACTTAAGCAAGGTCTCAGGATACAAAATCAATGTGCAAAAATCACAAGTATTCCTATACAGCAACAATAGACAAGCAGAGAGCCAAATCATGAACTCCCATTCACAATTGCTACAAGAGAATAAAACACCTAAGAATACAGCTAAGGAGGGACATGAAAGACCTCTTCCAGGAAAACTACAAACCACTGCTCAAGGAAATCAGAGAGGACACAAACAAATGGAAAAATATTCCATCTTCATGGACAGAATCAGTATCATGAAAATGGTGACACCGCCCAAAGTAATTAATAAGATTCAATGCTATTCCCATCAAACTATCATGGACATCCTTAAGAGAATTAGAAAAAAAAAGACTTTAAATTTCATGGGGAATCAAAGCAATGCAACCTTGTTTTACTGTGCTTCACTTCACTAGGATTAACAAATACTATGTTTTCCACAAATTGAAGGTTTTCAGCAACCATGTGGGGCAAATCTATCAGCATCATTTTCTAACAGCATGTGCTCATTTCATCTGACAATTTTTTTTTTTTTTTTTTTTTTTGAGACGGAGTTTCGCTCGTTACCCAGGCTGGAGTGCAATGGCGCGATCTTGGCTCACCGCAACCTCCGCCTCCTAGGTTCAGGCAATTCTCCTGCCTCAGCCTCCTGAGTAGCCGGGATTACAGGCACGCGCCACCATGCCCAGCTAATTTTTTGTATTTTTAGTAGAGACGGGGTTTCACCGTATGGACCAGGATGGTCTCGATGTCTTGACCTTGTGATCCACCCGCCTCAGCCTCCCAAAGTGCTGGGATTACAGGCTTGAGCCACCGCGCCCGGCCCTCATCTCACAATATTTTAAACTTTTTTACTGTTATATCCATTATAGTGATCTGTGATTTACTTTTTTTTTTTTTTTTTGAGATCGAGCCCAAGCTGGAGTTCAGTGGCACAATCTCAGCTCACGGCAACCTCTGCCTCCTGGGTTCAAGCAATTCTCCTGCCTCAGCCTCCCAAGTAGCTGGAACTATGGGCACACACCACCACGCCTGGCTAATTTTTGTACTTTTAGTAGAGAGGGGGTTTCATCATGTCGCCCAGGCTGGTCTCGAACTCCTGACCTTAGGTGATCTGCCCACCTCAGCCTCCCAAAGTGCTGGGATTAGAGATGTGAGGCACTGCATCCAGCCAATGGGATCAGTACTTTTCGATGTCACTATTTTAATTGTTTGAGAGGAGGGTGCTACAAATCACACTCATATAAAACGACAAACTAATGTTGCCCATGTTCTGAGTGCTCCATGGACTGGCCATTTCCCTGCCTCTCTCTCCCCTCAACTCCCTTATTCCCAGAGTCACAAAAACTTTAAAATTAGGACAATTAATAACCATATAATGGGCCGGGAGCGGTGGCTCACGCCTGTAATCCCAGCACTTTGGGAGGCCGAGGCGGGTGGATCACGAGGTCAAGAGATCGAGACCATCCTGGTCAACACACACACACACACACACACACACGTCTCTACGTGTTCAGGTAAAAAGAAGAGTTGCAAATCTCTCACTTTACGTCAAAAACCAGAGATAATTTTCCGAGGAATGCACCACTCAGCCAAGCTGTGAGCGCAGTGGGAAAGGAAAAGCACTGTCCAGTGAACAAACCAAAGACAGGAAAGTGAAACAGTCAAGGCGGCTGCACGTCTCTTCAGTTCTGTACGGACTGAGAGACGAGGAAACTGCAGAAGGAAAGGCGGAGGCAGCGGAAGCTGCTCCACGCGGTTTAAGGAAAGCAGCCGTCTCCATAACGTCAAAGTGCAAGGGCAGCAGCAAATGGAAGCGCGGCACGTTACCCAGACCCGACCGAAACCATCCCTGAAGGTGGCTACACTGGGCAGATTTTCAGTGCAGTCTCAGAGTGGAAGATGCCTTTCTAGCCGGGGGGCCGCGCCCACTCCCAGCCCACAACGCCCCTACCACCTCGGGCCCACCCTGGCCGTCCGCTTCCGGCACCGCTTCTGCGCCCAAAGGCCACACCCGCCCTTCCGAGCGCCGCCTCAGACGCAACGGCCAGGGGACAGCGCAGCCTCAGTCGCCCAAGCCCCCCACCCTCGCACCAAGGGAGCCCCGTCTCGCTCCCCAGGACCCCCAAGGCCGCGGTCTCACCTTCGCCCTCGTAACCACCTTCCGGGACGCCCAACCCGACCCTAGAGCTGCGGGCAGTCCAGAAAACACAGAGTTCAAATTCACCGGGCAAGATGGCGGAGCGGGCGGGGCGGGGCGGGGCGGGGCATGCGCAGAAGGAGCCCACGAGCTCCTTCTCTTGAAGGAGGGAGACTACATTTCCCAAGCGCCTCTGCGGCCTCTGCTGCGATCCGAGAGAGGAAGTGTGTTCACTTTGGGGAGTCAGTTCCGCAGAGCCCCGGAGGCCTGAGGGTCAGGATTGCACTTTCCCACGGGATAGCGCCGTGGATTCCGCTTCTTTTTCAAACCCAGGACTCGCAGCCTGGGACTCTGTGGGGCGGATGGGGAAGCGCCACGTGGGCGGCGCACCGATCTGTGTTATCCACCGTTAGGGTTTTTTGTTGGCGAAACGTTCTGTAGTTTTGGAACCTACATCTATTTTTTGCAGATGAATCCCAAAGAATGAGAATGGTGTCTCTTGTACTTTAAATTTGTTGACAGAAAATTAATGTTAACACTGTTCGAACCTATTAAAAGATGTTTGTTCTCAGCCGGGTGCGGTGGCTCACGCCTGTAATCCCAGCACTTTGGGAGGCCGAGGCGGGTGGATCACGAGGTCAAGAGATGGAGACCATCCTGGTCAACATGGTGAAACCCCGTCTCTACTAAAAATACAAAAAATTAGCTGGGCATGGTGGCATGTGCCTGTAATCCTAGCTACTCAGGAGGCTGAGGCAGGAGAATTGCCTGAACCCAGGAGGCGGAGGTTGCGGTGAGCCGAGATCGCGCCATTGCACTCCAGCCTGGGTAACAAGAGCGAAACTCCGCCTTAAAAAAAAGAAAAAAGTTTGTTCTCACCCAGTAAACTAATTTGTGAATCTTCAATGGGTCGTATTACACAGATGGAAACACTGCTCTAGTGTATAGACTACAATAAAATAGCATGTTCATAGGGATGGTGCACTCCATAATCCTTATGCTGGTTTACATTCCAGCGTCTGATAATTATTTGCCCAGAAACTACAAAGTTCCATCCACCCAGCTATCAAATCTGTACTTACTTGGTTTGAGTGTTTAAACAAACCTTTCAGCCCCCAGCTCTCCCCCAGCCATCTGAATGGAATTCTCTGTCAGGACCTTCCAAAGTTATCCTGAAAGACTGGTTCTGGCAACGACGGGAAGCAGGGGTCGGGCATGCCTCATTATACCCTCCAGCATTCCATTGACACAGACCTTAATCTGATAGGAAACATTTCGCACCTCTTGTCTCTGAAGCCTGCTACCTGGAGGCTTCATCTGCATGACAAAACTTTGGTTTCCACAACTCTTAATACAACCCAGACATTCCTTTCTGTTGATAATAACCTTTTCAACCAATTGCCAATCAGAAAACTGTTAAACCTACCTAGAACTTGGAAGCCCCCACTTCAAGTTGTCCTGCCTTTCTGGACCAAACTAATGTATATCTTAAATGTATTTGATTGATATCTCGTATCTCTGCAAATGTATAAAACCAAGCTCTGCTCCAACCACTTTGGGCTCATGTTCTCAGGACCTCCTGAGGGCTGTGTCATGGGCCATCGTCACTCATATTTGGCTCAGAATAAATCTCTTCAAATATTTTAGAGATTGACACTGTTCATCGACAAGTGTGTGTGTGAGATGGCTGTGAACTAGGCAAGAAGTTTTGCACAGGGCTTTCTTGGCACCCCTACCATCACTGCCCTTCAATCACCCTGGAAGAGCCATCTATAAATGTTGCCCTGTCTTGAAGGGGGTTTCTACTAAATCTGAACTAACTTTTATGTGAAAGGCGATTAAATCTAAACACAGGTGTTCCTTTTCTAACAGCGGGTCCCCTGTGAAGAAGCTGGCTGGATTAAGCAAATTATCTGTGGGTCATCCTTTTCTAATAAGATAGCTTCAAATTTTAAGATCCTGGAATCAGTCAGCCATCTTCCAGCTTTTTAATTTAAGATGACTCTGACTTGATGAGGTGTACTCACTGTCAGGTATCCTCCAAAAGTTAGCTTTCTACTTTCGTTGAGTAGTATTGCTGTGGCTGCCACAGATTGAATGCATTGTGGCCATCTGCAGGCAATGGGGTTTAACATCTTTGACAGGAAAGCCACTGGCTGCCAGTGGCCTCCATAATCCTGAGTAAGCACTCCTAAAGTGACTCCATTATTTACGTTAATAAAAAGATGAAATGGTTTCTCCAGGGAGGGTAACGCTAGGACAGGAACAGTTATGTATTTCCTTTAACTCTTTGACGTGATCATCTTCCTCAGAGGACCATGTAAGTGGATTCTGTCCTGGTTAATTAGCTTTTCATATAGAAGTTTGCTTCTTAATGCATAGGAGTCAATCCATAAGGGACAATACCCAACTAACCCTAGAAATTTTCTGAGTTCTTGCTTAGTTTGAGGCAAAGGTAAAGTCACAATTCCTTCAACCCATTCAGACCCTATTCATCTCTTGCCTGCACTAATTAAGTGACCTAAGTACTTAACTTCATGTTCTACATATTGAAGTTTCTCTTTTGAGACTCGTAACCTTTCAGATTGCAAATAATTAAGAATGTATCTGGAAAACTCAGCAACCTTTAATACATCTTCACCAGATATAAGGATATCATCCATATATTTGTTGGAAATAGATGTTGGAAACATGCTCAGTGCTGCAAAGAAAAATTAGCATTGAGACAAAGGATCTTTCAGCAATGCAATTTTTACTTCCTGGACTGCAGGAAGGGGACTCTCGCTAGCCATCTTGCCACAAGAGTACAATGAAAAAAGGAAAACAGACGCATTTATTCCATATGCATTTGGGGTTTTCCTTACTGCTGTGTCTGATCTCCATTGGCTGGAGCCAGACCTCACAATCTAAACTAAAACCCGATTGGCTAACAAAACTTCTCTAAACAGGTAAAAGCAATGGAGAGCTGGGACATGTCTGAGAGCATGTCCAGCACAGATATGTTGGTTAAAGTACAAGGATATAGAATATACTATGTGCATGTAAGTTTAACATGTTTAACAGCTACATAGGGTAGGGCTTAACAAAGAGTTATTAGCATACTTACGATTTAACAAGAAAGGAAACTTTAAAAAGGAACTTTTCTACTTCCCACATATTGAAGTAAATGCAGCTACTTCACAACAGCAACTTTCTCCATAATTCGCTCTAAAATTTGGCTAAATAGGTTAGGCGAGTCTGTAAATCCTTGTGGTAAAACTGTTGTTGCAGTGAACCCCAAGTTTCTCTTCAGAGAATTAGTCTGCCGTATGTTCAGCTCTCTTATTCTGTAATTCTCCATGTTAAAGTTTACCTTCCTTGTAATTCTAGTAAAAACCTTCTCCACGGGTTCTAATCAGTAGTTCTTACCTGCTTTCCCTCCCCCGGCTCCATCCTGAGTTATCCTGGTTATCACGCAGGTTATCCTGGGCTGCCTATTCTTACACACCTATAGACACCCACCCTGCCACTCCAGCTTGGACCCCTGCTCCTTTTAAAATAGCAATCAGGATTAGTCTAGCTTGTGCGGTCTGAACCTAGCCAACAGGCGACAACACAGCAGCAGGGACGACCCCCATCAGGCAAAAGCACCCCTTCCCGCCTTGTCCAAGCCTGTGGTGGCCATCACTGCTCCATCCCATGCACCCCACACCCTTGGAGAAGTAAACTACCTTGCTCGGAGGACATATCTTCGAGTGCTATTCTTTTGCAGCATTGAAATTTTACTTATAACACTGTCCATGTATATTGCTACTTTCATCCTGAATGGGGATCTTCTCATTTGAAAGAAAATACAGCTCAGTTATCCACAGCAGCGGGACATGCCCAGAAAGCAGCTTTTAAGTCTGTTACTGTAAACCATTGGTGATTATAGGGAATTTTACTAAGAATAGTGTAAGGGTTAGGCACAACGGGATGAGTGGTCTGGACTACCTGATTAATAGCTCTAAGGTCCTGTACTAGTCAGTATGAGCTGTCTGGCTTCTTGATGGGCAAAATTGGAGTGCTGTATAGTGACATGCAGGGTTCAAGAAGCCCGTCTTTAGCAAGACTTTCTATTACAGGTTTTAACCCCCTTCTTCCTTCCAAAGAGATAGGGTATTGCTTCCTTCTATTTACCCTGGAATCTTATATTTAGTGTGTATTCAGGAAATTAGTAGCTTTCCCCGTTTTCCTTCCTTTGCCCAGACATCAGGAGACATGAACTTTTCATCTATGGTCGTTAGCAGATGTGGAGAGGTTAGAAAACCTGTCAGGTCAACCTGCAAAACGATACCGAGGTTTAACATCACATCTCTCCTAGCAGATTAGTTTCTGCTTCGGGAATTAACAAAGAATTGGATGTAAGTTGAATGATTTTCTTATTTCACTTCTGTACTTTCCAAAACTTTTGCTTTAAATCCCTCCTCTTTACCCCAGAGATGAGCAATTCTTCTGGGGAACAAGTGAAATCAGCTGGGGAAAAGCAAACAGATCAGCTAGCAGCCATGAGTCAGTTAAAAAGGTGATTGATTCATGTATGGGTCCCTACATTTTTCAAGGGCTCCTGGTGGGACTCAACATCAAAAAGACAGAACCCCTGATGCCCCTACTCTTCAACCGTAGGCATGAGCAGAAGGATTTCCTCCTGTTTCTCTAATTCAGGACACTCTCTCTTGAAAGGCCTGGTTTCCCACATTTGTAGCATCTACCCTGCGTCCCTTCCCTTCCCCAGCTCATGGCCCTTTCGTCTTTGTCTTTACAAAGACAAAACATTTGCTGATTCTCTTCTCTAACGTACGGACCTTGCCATCTATCTTTCTGCATTCCTGAATTCCTTGCCCTCCCTCTCTCATCTACTCCAGACGATTATCTAAATTTAGGCCCTGGTATCATTTCCCTTGGCGAGCTCTGCCAAAAGATTCTCGCTTTCTGTCTTTGCTTCTCTTCATCTCTCCTTACACACACTTTTTGGCCTCTCCTAGGAGCTCCTCCATAGATCGATTTTTCCAGTTATTCTAATTTTCGCAACTTTCTTGCAATGTCTGGCCAGCTGTTAGTGACAAAATATATCTTTTACATGCTTTGTCCCAGAGGTTCTTCTGGGTCTAAATCTGCATATTTCCCCATCTGCTCCCTCGATCTGTCTAAAAACTTCATGGGCCCCTCATTTTTTTCTTGCTGTATATTAAAAGCCTTAGAAAGATTTTGAGGTCGGGGTGTGGACTCCCAAATCCATTTAATTATAATTTCTCTTCAATTCAATCCCTCTTTTTTTTTTTTTTTGAGACGGAGTTTCGCTTTTGTTACCCAGGCTGGAGTGCAATGGCGCGATCTCGGCTCACCGCAACCTCCGCCTCCTGGGTTCAGGCAATTCTCCTGCCTCAGCCTCCTGAGTAGCTGGGATTACAGGCACGCGCCACCATGCCCAGCTAATTTTTTGTATTTTTAGTAGAGGCGGGGTTTCACCATGTTGACCAGGATGGTCTCAATCTTTTGACCTCGTGATCCACCCGCCTCGGCCTCCCAAAGTGTTGGGATTGCAGATGTGAGCCACCGCGCCCGGCCTGAGTTCTTTCTTTAAACTTTAGACTTCAGATCTGGCCAAGGGGGCATTCACAAAGCCAGTAGCCCCCTACCCTACCACTCCTTGTGGTACTTACTTCAAAGGGAAGAGCTTTGGGGTAAAGTCCTTAGATGCAAAAGGAAAACAGAGACTCTGGATATCTCTGCTACATTGTTCTGCTTCCCACTGAAGCCCTTTCCTCAAAGGATGCTGGAGCTGGCAATGTGCAGGTCTTTGGGGTGACAACTCCCAAGAGTCTGGGTTACAGGGGGTAGAAATAACCTGGACAGAAGGGTCTGGAGCCAGGTCCAGAACAGGACCCAGAGCAGCAGCAGTTGCCAGAGGAGGAGCAGGCAGGTCAGGATTGGGGAATGGGGGAAGACGGCTTAAAGAGTCCCAACAACATTAGAGGCAGACTTTGTTCTTGTCAAATGTGGCAGTTTCTGGTTCCTTCTTTCCCTCTTTCTTTCTCTATCTCTATCAATTTTAAGGGATACAGGAGGACAGGCCCTTGCTGCCAACAGAGGGTGTAATCTATTTCTTCTTGTAAAACAGGACTTTTGTTGGTGACATACATCATCAGGAGTCGCCAAATGCAATCTTCATCCTATCCAAACTTTGGCCAGAAAACTGTGGGTTTAAGGATTGACTGCCTTGGCCAGATGAAGTAGCGACATTTTATCATCTGCTGCTGCATTTCCCTAGTCCTCTCATTGTCTTTCCAATATTTTAATGTAAGTCCTAAGGGACTGTTAGGTGTAATTTGATCACCTGTACTTATCCCCACTCCTGCCTTCCTGGAAACATTCCCCATACTGGGTACCAGTAAAACTCAATCTCAACCTACAGATTTCTTGTTTAACCCTTTTCTGTCTTGTTCAAGACTCAAACCCACGTGCTTGAGATTTCTTGCCTTTCTTCTCCCTGGGAGAGGATCTTAATCCCCTCCTGGAGGTTTCTCACACTTTCCACCTGCTTCGTCCTACATACCTGCTTCCCTCCTGGGAATGTAGGACCCTCTTAGCATTAGCATGCTGGTATAAACCCCACAGCAGAATCTGCCCTGAGCTGTATGAGGTAGCCACGGAACCACAGATAGGACCCACTCACTGTGTCCAACAGTGGGACTTACCGCCCATCATGTGCACTTTCAACTTCCAGAATATCCCGACCACCAAGGAAGTACTTTTTCACCCTCCTGTGACACTTCCTGCCTTGGTCTGTGCACGTAGCTGCGTGATCGTCTTGGTTTTGCAAGCTTTCTTTTTCCCTGCATTGCTGAGAATCCAAGGTTTATTCCTCACACCAGGTGGGCCCTGGCTCCCTACCCCTGAGGCCACTGCAAGAGGCAGTGAATGCACTGCCTCAGGAGAGAGAACCAAGGGCCCTTCTGGAGGGGAATGGCTCCCTGTACAGGCCACCAAATTTGTTGGAAGAAAATGCTTATTCTCTGGTGTCGCCAAGAAGAGTTAGCACTCAGATCATAAATTTTCTTAGAAGGCAATTTTACTTTCTGCGGAAAGAGCACTACTGGCCAATAGTCTTGCCACAAGAGTGCAACGAACAGACGAAAAAGGAAAAAATTGATCCCTTATGCAGCTGGGTCCCTATTGCTGTGTCCTGCATCTGTTGGCTGGAGCTGGACCCCACAACCTAAGCTAGACCCTGGCTAGTATCTTAAAACTTTCCTAAATAGGTAAGGGGCAGGAAAGAGCAAAGAAAAGAGGAAGTTACTTAGAATAAGAATTGACCTACCCAAATAAGGA
Organism: Saguinus midas; assembly: GCA_021498475.1. Classification (NCBI taxonomy): domain Eukaryota; kingdom Metazoa; phylum Chordata; class Mammalia; order Primates; family Cebidae; genus Saguinus; species Saguinus midas. Next base: position 34,974,975 of record CM038411.1, on the reverse strand, counting down.
AAGGTATGCGTTACAAGTTAAACATGCCTGGGCATGCCTGCTAGGAAACAAATGGAGTCAGGGTTCTTGGTGCTTGAGAGAAGGCAGATAGAATATGCTTCATTTGAGGAAGAACTTGGTCATATCTTTCATGGGTTCAAGTGATTCTCCTGCGGCAGCCTTCCAAGTAGCTGGGATTATAGGCCTGTGCTACCATACCTGGCTAATTTTTGTATTTTTAGTAGAGATGGGGTTTCATCATGTTGATCAGGCTGGTCTGGGACTCCTGACCTCAGGTGATCCACCTGCCTCAGCCACTCAAAGTGCAGGGATTACAGGCATCAGCCACCCTGCCTGGCCATTCAATGTATTTTCTAATGTCCCTTTTGATTTCTTAAGTTTGAAGTGCATTGATTGCTTCCACATATTTGAATTGCCTGCAGTTCCTTCTGAACTGAAAGCAGCCTGCAGGGCTGGGAGACCAAGGCCCAGGGGTGGTGCAGTCTGTGGCCTGGACTCAGGCACAGAGCTGTCCCTGCTGGAGCCACAGGCTGGGGTGAGGAGTTGGTCAGTCAACAGAGCACCTCTGGCAGGCTTGCAGAGGAAGGAGGGCCAGGATTCACCAGCCAGATGGGGTATGGGTACCCAGACAGGGCTATTTGGGTGTAGAGTCCGGGTGGGGTCTGTTTGGGGCATGCGGCCCCAGGCAGGGTCTATTTGGGGTGCATTTTGCAGGATTCTACCTGTGGATTTTCCTCTAGCTTCAGGACAGGGTCTGGCTCTCCCACAGGAACAGGGTAGGAGCCTAGCTCCAGCTGTTTTCCTGTATGTCAGAGCCTGCAGTGGGAGGACAGCTGGGACCTGTGGAAGGGACTTCCAGGGTCAGCTTCCAGATGGGTGAGAGGCCCAGGCCCCTAGAGTTCCTGCCTCCAGGGCTGCTGAGTTTGGGGGTAGACCACAGGACACTGGACACCTTGGTCCCTATCTTGGCCAAGCTCAGGCTGAGGGCTTAGGAAAAGGGACTGTCCATACTGCTCCAGGGGCCCGAGGTTGCAGCCACTGGCATTAACCACATGACTGACCATCTGGACCAAGCCATCATATCCTGGATCAGCCCTGCAATTCTGATGATGTCTTTCCCCACCCACATGCCCCCTCCCCTTCCCTGGACAGGCAGAAGGGAAGCCTGTGAAGCTAGGGCTGGGAAACGCAGTCTTCTGGGCCAGTGAAAGGAGTCACTGACTTGGAAACCAAGGCCTGCCTTCTGTCTGCCCGGGGATGCAGCTGGTGGTTGGAATTCTTGGGACACTGGCACCATTACCTGCCACAGCCAACCACACAGTGGCAGACAGGGCTGAGGCTGACACTTGGATGAACAAAGGGAAGGACGTGGCCTCGGAAGTGGCCATCAGGGGTGTCACAGGCCTGGAATGTGGGCTCCAGGGTAGCTGGCAAGGAGCTGCTTCTTCTGCTGGGTCAGCTGGTGAGGGGCACAAGCACGAGGATGACCTTGGTCACTGGGGCAGGCAGCTTCTCTGGAGGCCACAGCCCCCTGGATGCAGAAAGCCTGGCTTTGCAACAGCTGGCAATGATAATCCTGTCTCCGACTCCATGGATTCCGGCCAATCACACCTGCAAGGCCAGGGCAGGGCAGGCACGTGCTGGGGTGCCCATAGACCCCGTCATGCTGCCTGGCCCTGTGTCCTCCCGGCATAGTCTGCAGACAGAGCACAGCCTGACTTCTCCAGTCTTCCCGTGGGGTCCCATAGGTCCCACTCCCCAAGGGATCTGGGCAACTGCACGCCCTCACCCAGGCATTGTGGGGTGCACAGCCATCGTCCCCACACTTGCAATTATGTCTACCTTTGTGCGGCTCCCATGCAGTCTTAGGTCTTGAGTGTCTGCAGTTTCTCTGATCCCTTTCCTCAGGAGTGTCGGGTAGCTGTGGCCTGCCTGTCCTTCCTCAACACTTGGCAGGGATGACACACAAAGGGCAGGGGCTAATCTCTGCACCTGTGCAGTTCCTCACCTCGCACTCAGGAAGGAGGCTGCTTCTCAGGGCAATGCAGCCCAGCCTGCCCAGCCTCTTGCAGAGGTGCAATTCCCTTTGCAAAGGTGTCCTGACAACACGCCTCCCTGACCCCACACAGGCTCCCAGGGCGGCATACTTGGGGAAGGGGCATCCTGCCTGACGCCTCAAACTGCTGCCTAGCCACACGCTGCACAGCGGCTGCCCCACACCTCACCTGGTGCTGATGTCAGCATTTTTTCCCCCAAGTTGGAGTCAGGTAGGCTAGAGGAGTCACTGTGGGTGATGAGGGAGCCATCGGTGCTGGCTGCAGTTCACGTGTTGCACTGTAGAGGGCTCTGTATCCCCCAGAGCTGCTGGCATTTGCTTCTTTGCTGCCTAACAGCCCAGCCCGAGATTCTCGGTTTGCTTTAACCAAGAAAAAGTGACTGAGGCTAGCAAGGCCCTCGGGAATGTCTGTGCACTGCCTTCTGACTGCAGAAGCACGAGGGTCCTCACACCCAGGTCAGGAGCGCAGGACCACACAGGCTGGACAGCAACGGACTGTGACCTGTGCTACCTTGAGCCGCCAGCTGGCACCCCTTGCCTCCACCATGGTTTGTGACTATGGTGTTAATACATGATCTCAAGCAGAACGCACTACCCTCACTCAGCTAACAGACTGGAAGGCACAGACATCTGGGACAATCCCCCTCTAATCCCGTTTCCACACTGAGAGCTCTTCCTGCTGGGGCTGTCACCAAGGGTCCGGGAGCTTGGTCTGGGCCCTGGCTGCCTGGGGGTCTGCAGTGCTGCCCTCGTCATCAGAAGCTGAAGGACAACTGGTGCCCACCACTGGGTGGTGACCCTCCCCTGCAGGTGCTGAACCTGCTGCTCAAAGGGGAGCCCCAGCTCCAGCAGAGGCACCTCGGCAGCCTGCTAGCAGTGCCCAGGGCACAAACCCACACCTTTGGCCTCAGCCTGTGCCTGAGTGGTGGGGTGCCAAGAGGCCCAAGTTCAGAGGTCGGCAAAGGGGCTAAACGGGTGAGCCACGCCCCACACAGCCTGGGTCTGGCCCTGGTGAGGCTGCAGCCATGCATGTTTTACCTCCCCCTCCTCCCCTACAAGGCACCTCTGCCATGCGTGGTCTGGGCAGCGCGGGCTTCATCTGTAGGAGGCTGGATGACATCTCAGAGCATCTCCACGCAGACCAGGGTCCCAGCATATGGGTCTCTAGAAAGTTGTTGGCTGGAGCTCATTCGATACACACATATGAAGCACCTACTGTGTAAAGGCGTCTCTGCAAATGCTTTGCATGATTCACTGAACAGAGCAGACAAAAGCCCCTGCCCTTCTTGGAGGCTTCCATCCTAGCTAAGTGCCAGCAGCCCCAGCGGATGCCACAGGCAGGCAATGCACAAGCCATGGCATGTGCCACCCCTGTGGATTCGGATGCCTCCTCCCCTGCTGGGGTGGGCCAGCTGACCAGGTGAAAACAAGCTGGCCTCTGGGTCAAGGGCAGGGCTGGCAGAGTGCCAGTCTCCACACACTGTGGATTGCTAGAGGGCTGAGACCTGGGAGCACCCTCTGCAGAAGGACCCCACGAGAGTCCATTCCCCACCACAGGCCTGGGCTGTTCACCGCTGAGCAGACAGAACCCTTGATTGGCCTGGACAAGCCTGCCCACACCTCCATCATGCCCAGTGTGCAGAGGGGCCAGAGACCCACTGCTCCTGAGAACAGCATCCTTGGGAAGACCCAGCTGTGAGTGCACAACAGACACAGCCCCTCCAGGCCCAAGTGCGGATTCAGCAGCAATGGGATTCCACCCCCACATCCATGGCTTCTCCAGCTGCCCACAGGCCCTGCAAAGGCTACCTTGAAGGCACGGAGGCAGCCGAGGACAAGGCTCTTTGCCAGCCCTGCTTAGAGGCCAGCCCAGCCTGGCCATCCCCTCTGGGGACCCGTAAAGGCGCAGGCCCCTGACTCTGCGGCCCATCACCTGGAGGATGGGCCAGCCCCAGCCCTGCCTGGAGGCCCTGGTGAGGTTGCCCAGCACTGCTCCAACCCCTCCCTGAGCCCACAGGGCAGAGTCAGGGGTGGCCACCTAGGCCTGATGAGGGAATAGGGCTGGTCTACAGAGAGGGGCCTCCAGAGAAGGCAAACCAGACATGGACTCCTGTCAGCTTAAGAAGGCAGGGCCCCCAAGAGAGGGGCGGTCATGGCGCCACCCCTGAGCTCCCAGCAGGCCTGCTGCAGGTCAGAAGGGCCACATCCCATCTTGGGTTCCTGACCTCATTGGGCCTCACCCGAAAAAAGCCCAGTGGCCATGAATAGCCAGGCCACGAGGCTCCACAGGGGTGAGTCCCAGGTCATATGGAGGGCGCTCTTTATTTCTGGAAGGGCCCTGGAGCAGGAGGCTGGCTCTCGTCCTTTCCTCCGCCCATCCTTCTGTCCTCTCGACAGGTGCTATGGGGCGGAGGTGGCAGCAACAGCCTTCCTCAGCTGCTGCAGCAGCTCCTTGGGCTGTGGTGAAAACATGCTGGTGTCCACTCTTTGGAAGTCGGGGTGCCCAACCAAGGAGGCCAGCACGTCTGTGATGCGCCCAGCGTCAAAGGCTGCCTGCTCGAAGCCCAACCCAGCATCGTCCCTGGCGGACGCCTTCCCCAGGACCAGAAGCCTCTTCTCAGCAATGACCTTGAGGAAGTGGTAAAACTCTGCAAAGTTGATGCCTGAGCAGGACCTCATGATGACCTGTGCAGAAGGAAGAGGCCAGTGAGCTGAGGACACAGTGCAGGCTGCAAAGAACCCGACGTGTGCCCATTCTCCAAGGACGAAGCGGGGACCGGTAAGACAGAGGCACTCAGAAGCCGGGCGGGGAACAAGGGGATCTGGGCCACACAGCCCAAAAGCCTCCCGGGGCTCAGGCCAGGCTACTCCACTCTCACAGCCTGCGCCTACCCACAGCTCGGCCTGACAGCCACACCCACCCCGAGCCTGCAGGCCTCACGAGGACCTGGCCCCAGTGGCCTCCATGTGCAGCCGCCCCACCTGGCAGTGGTGGTGCCAGTCTGGCATGGAGTCCCTCCACTCGCTGACCTCCTCCTGCACGGCACGCAGCTCCTGCTGCAGGAAGCACCACATGTTGGCCAGGTTGAAGCCATTGACCCAGTTGTGGTTGATGGAGATGGTGTCATCCTGGAAGGGGCATGGTGCAGACAGGCCTGAACCCACCGCAGGTGCCCCCCAACCAGCCCACACCTCCTGCACCAGGAACCCACTGTGGGGTCCAGCCCTCTGCAGCCAGAAGGGCCCTCCTGTCTCCCAGTGGGGCTTGCTCAGCAGGGAAGTGGGTATCAGACTGGGACCACCTCAGGCCACAGCGAGCCCAGGGCAAGTAGATCCAGGGACCGGCAGGGGTGAAACAGGCTGGGCCTCAGTGAGGCCACCTTGTGAAGGGACCAGCCTCACCCATGAGCCACCCCATCCCAGCCCCGCTCTGGCTGGGACAGTGGGGAGGAGGCGCTGCCGTCTTCCTGCAGGAAGGCCCCTGACAGGAGAGCAGCACATCCTGGATCCAGGCCTCGGGGCGCCTCACTGCCTTACCAGGTTGTGTACCTGGTGGTGCCAGCCACTGGGCACAAACAGCATCTCGCCCGCCTCCTGCGTGACCTCCAGGGGTGGGCAAGCAAGCTGGCCCTGCGGGTACAGGTGCGTGTCGCAGAGTGCTGGGGAGGTGACATCATAGGGCAGGCTGCCATGGCGGTCCCGCAGAGTCTCCTCCTGCCCTGGTGGGAAGAGGAGCCACTTCTTCCTCCCACAGATGTTGACGGACCAGCTGAAGGAGCGGAAGATATCAGCGTGGAATGGGGACCTGCAGCAGCAACAGCGTCTGGTTCGTGCCTGCAGGGGCTGGTACGAGCTTTGCTTGGCACCCTAGAGGTCTCCAACTGAAGGAGGGGTGGCCCCTTGGTCTCGAGGCACCCACTGTGAGGCCTGTGCCAAGCAACCCCCTCTTGCCACCCTGAGCCTCCCAGCCCGCCACCCCCACATCTGTGGTCTCACCAGCTGCCTGCAGGCCCTGCGTACACAAAGCGGTAGTCGTCCACCTCCAGCGCGTCCCAGAACTCATTCAGCCAGTCAGAAGAGAAGTACACCGGCAGGGTGAATATGTCCTCCGCCGCCGCCGGGAAGTCCCTGTGAAGAGGGTGCGAATGCACCACCAACGGCGCGTGAGACACAAGAAGACCAGGGCAGCACGAGGGGGCACCTGAGACCGCTCAGTTCCAGCGCGGCTGCCAGACGCCTGCAGCCAAGGGGCCGCAGCACCCTCTCTGAGCCAGCTGCTGCTGCTGCTGGGGTGGGGGGAGACAGTCTGACGCCAATGGTTCTGCTTCTGAAAAAGTACTGCTCACGCCTATAATCAGTGTTTTGATCCCAGGAGTTCAAGTCCAGACAGGGCAAAGTGGGATAATTTAGTCTCTTACAAAAAAAAAAAAAAAATTAGGAATTAGCTGGGCGTGGAGGTGCATGCCTATAATCTCAGCTACTAAGAAGGCTGAGGGGATCCATTTAAAAAAAGGAAATAAAAAAATACATATTGACTTCCCAAAGAACAACACTTGCACCCATGCCGAAGACAACCCAGTTTCTTTTGAACAGATTAAAGTACTTCACGGGGGAGAATAGCTCCTCTTCGTGCCACCGGGCCGCCTTCCAGAGAAAGGCCTCTGGGTTCCCGTGCTAGGCAAGGCAGCGCCTGGGAGCATCCCAAGCCCCATTACCTGCAGAGGTGCCAGTCTTTGAGGTAGAGACAGCCCCTGGGAGAGGAGTAGCCCCCCCGGATGTACTCTTTCCAGTAGGTGATGTAGTCTCTGAGGGGCATGTGCTCTTTGGGGTTGGAGTTGTATTCCTGGACCCCACAGTTTGCCACTGGTACAACCACGTCTCCTGAAATGAAAGCCAGGCACGGTCCACGCCATCTCCCTGGGCCCCGTCCTCACTCCAAACCGTCTGCAGAGGAACTCTCGAGGGGCCACGCGCCCGGCCCCCTCTCCCTCCCTGGTGCCCCTCTCTGGGCGGGGACCTCCCGAGCCCGGGTCCCGCCGGCCTCCCCTCCCTGCCCGGGGTCTGCGTCCGCCGCCCCACCGTAGGTCCGCAGCAGGTGGTCGAAGTCGGGCCTCCCCGCGGGCGTCACCCAGCGCCGCCGGCTGCCCCAGCCCTGCGTGAAGGCGCCGGAGAACACGCAGGGCAGGTTGGGCAGCAGGAAGCCCCGCACGAAGTCGGCGTAGGAGAAGGCGCCCGGATCCGAGACAAAGGCTACCCGGCCCGGGGCCCGGCCGACGCCAGGGGCACCGCCCCCCAGGCCTCGGAAGTGGCGGTCAGCGAGCGCCCGCGTCTCGCGGTCCATCCGGCCGGGCTGGGGTCGAAGGACCCCCCTCCTCACTTCCGCCGGGAGCGGAAAGGGTAAGGACAAGCCTCGGAACCAGAAGCCGCAAGGCGCTGCGTTTTCGCCGGCCCCGCGCCTGCGGCGCCCGCTCCGCACGCCCGCCCCGCGCCTGCGCGCGGCTCGCCCGGCCTTCCCTGCGCAGGCGCCGAGCGGTGGCGGCGCCCCGGATCTGCTCTGGGGCGAGTCTGGCGTCCCTCAGGTGAGCGACGGCGCTGACCTGTTGGGGGCCCGGCCCAAGCGCTGGTGTTCGCCCTCGGCTCCGTCCGCGCGCTGTGGCTGACACAGCCCGAGCCCCTCCTTCCCACATCTCTGGCGGGGGGCGGGGTATGCGGGCAGCGCTGGGAGAGGGTCGGGGACAGAGGCGGTTCTGGGCGCGAGGGTGCGGCGGTGTGAGGGCGCCTAGGGATGATGGGACCCGGAGAGAACGGTGGGACCCAGAGGGAGATCTGGGGGGGCCCTAAGATGGTGGGACCTAGCGGAGATGGTAGGGTCCTGGAGGGGACGATGGGGACCTGGAGAAGGTGGTGGCACTTGGAGAGAATGGGGACAGTGGGGACCTGGAGGGGATGGAGACAGTGGGGACCTGGAGGACATGGGGGCAGTGGGGACCTGGAGAGGATGGTGGGGTTCTGGACGGGATGGTCGGGTCCTGGAGGGGATGGTCGGGACCTGAGGGGATGGTGGGATCTGAGGGGATGGTGGGGACCTGAGGGGATGGTGGGATCTGAGGGGATGGTGGGGACCTGAGGGGATGGTGGGGACCTGAGGGGATGGTGGGGGCCTGAGGATGGTGGGGATCTCGAGGGGATGGTGGGATCTGAGGGGATGGTGGGGACCTGAGGGGATGGTGGGGACTTGGAGGGGATGGTGGGATCTGAGGGGATGGGGACAGTGGGGGCCTGAGGGGATGGTGGGGTCCTGGATGGGATGGTCGGGTCCTGGAGGGGATGGTGGGGACCTGGAGGGGATGGTGGGATCTGGAGGGGATGGTGGGGACTTGGAGGGGATGGTGGGATCTGGAGGGGATGGGGACAGTGGGGGCCTGGAGGGGATGGTGGGGTCATGGAGGGGATGGTGGGGACCTGGAGGGGATAGTGGGGCCTGAAGGGGATGGTGGGGACCTGAGGGGATGGTGGGGATCTGAGGGGTTGGTGGGATCTGGAGGGATGCTGGGGACCTGAGGGGATGGTGGGGGCCTGAAGGGGATGGTGGGGATCTGGAGGGGTTGGTGGGGATCTGGAGGGGATGGTGGGGACCTGGAGGGTATGGTGGGGACCTTAAGGGGATGGTGGGATCTGGAGGGATGGGGACAGTGGGGGCCTGAAAAGGATGGTGGCACCTGGAGACATGGGGGCAGTGGGGACCTGGAGGGGATGGTGGGGACCTGGAGGGGATGATGGGGACCTGGAGGGGATGGTGGGGACCTGGAGGGGATGGTGGGGGACCTGGAGGGGTTGGTGGGGATCTGGAGAGATCGATCAGTGGTACCTGGAGGGTATGCTGGGATCTAGAGAGGATGGCAGGGACCTGGAGGAAAATGTATCGGGGGGAGCTGAAGGGGTCGGGGTGACCTAGATGGGAGAATGGGGTCCACAGGGGACCTGGAGGGCATGGCAAGGGGCCCCAGGGACGACGGTTTTCTGGAGAAGATGGTGGGGAATGAGGGAGGGTGTGAAATGAAGGTGTGGTGGGCGTGTGGGTGGGGATTTGGGGCTTGTGTACACATGAGCAGGGCTGAAGTCGGAGGACATCAGAGTGGTGACATGAGGAGTGTTTTGCCGAACTTGCAACTAGAGTCACCCCAAAAGTGGCAGCAAGGGAGTTCCCCACACTATCCTCAGGTGGGACCAGTTGGGATTCCAAAGAAAGAAGTGCTAAACGCATGGGGAGCCCAGAGCAGTTTTTTGTTTTGTTTCGTTTTTCATTTTGGAGATGGTGTGCAGTGGCACCATCACAGCTCACTGCAGCTCCCACCTCGTGGGCTTCATTGGTTCTCCTGCCTCAGCCTCCCAGATAGTTGGGACTACAGATATGAGCCACCATGCCCAGTTTAGTTTTCTTTTTTTTCCTTTTTCTTTCTTTTTTTTTTTTTTTTGAGATGGAGTTTCGCTGTTGTTACCCAGGCTGGAGTGCAATGGCGCAATCTTGGCTCACCGCAACCTCCACCTCCTGGGTTAAGGCAATTCTCCTGCCTCAGCCTCCCGAGTAGCTGGGATTACAGGCATGCGCCACCATGCCCAGTTAATTTTTTGTATTTTTAGTAGAGACGGGGTTTCACCATGTTGACCAGGATGGTCTCGATCTCTTGACCTTGTGATCCACCTGCCTTGGCCTCCCAAAGTGCTGGGGTTACAGGCTTGAGCCGCTGCGCCCAGCCCTCTTTTTCTTTTTTTGTAGAGACAGGGTGTACAAAAACAACATAGACACAGGTCTCTGTGTTGCCCAGGTTGGTCTTGAACTTTTGAGCTCAAGTGATCCTCCTGCCTTGACCTCCCTAAGTGCTGGGCTTACAGGTGTGAGCCACTGTGCCAGGCTGCCTAGAGCCTTTGTTAGCAGAACTTTCACACAGAGTTGACTGCAGCAGTCCTTGAGATGGCCAGTAAGGGAAGAGGGATGTCCTCTCCAGGTGTGTGTCTGGCAAGGGAGGTGGGTTATGGAGTTTATAGGAAGGGTTCAGGAATTTGGCTCAGGGGCAAGATCATTTTCTTTGTAGATAGCTTCTTTCAGGCCTGGAAATGTTCAGGGCCCTGGATTGGGTTGAAGCCTGGTGGGAAAAACCTGTGGCTGGGGCGCAGGGGGGTCAGGGTACTCCATGATTTTTGGCCAGGACATGAAAGTGGGGGGCCATGGGGAACTGTATGTGATGTATGTCTTGGTGTGCTGGAGAAATAACAGACTTGACAGCTCAAACCTACCCACATGGACACAGAGGGAAGAGAGCAGATTTATTGCCCCCGAAGCCTGGCATGCTGTGTGCCTGTAGGTGCTCTGCGACAGTGTGCAGAGTCTGGGCAGTTTCCCAGGCACCTTGACAGGGACGTGGAAGGAGGAACAGTTAGAACTGCTCATCTCTCCCAGAGAATTGAGAGGCAGCTTTTGCTGGTTTGCACTCAGTGAGAGGCCTTTGATTTGGGTTTGGCAGTCTGATGACAGTCTAGGGGCTGGCAGGCCATGACTTTGTTTTGTGAAATCTGGACACTGGCCTGTCTCATCCCAGACCAAACGGAGGCATCCTAAGGGAGAGGGGTACACCTGCCTTCCCTTTATGAAACGATGGCAGTGTTGTTTTATTTACTATTATGAACCGGGATAATGGAGGTTCTGGGAGTGCTGGGGCTCTGATCCTTGCTGGGGACTCTTTCCAAGGGGTGTGAGGTTTACCCAGGAGAACAGGGAGGATCAGAAGAGGGGAGGACTAGGAGGAAAGTGAGTTTTGGGAGTCTGAGTCCACTGGAGGTGGGATTGGGGGCCATAGGGGCAGGGACAGGAGGTGAGGAGTTGCCTTGAGGATTGTGTGATTCAGTGTATGCTGTGGTCCCTTCCTGGTAAGCCCCACTGTGACTTGTTTGGTCACAGTATGGAATTCTTTATTTGGTTCTTTTACACTAGAAAATGAGAATGTCTGGGAAGTTACAGTTGAGGAGAAAGAATCATCTCCAGTTCCATCCAGAGATGACTGTTTTTTTTGTTTGTTTGTTTGTTTGTTTTGAGACGGAGTTTCGCTCTTGTTACCCAGACCCAGACTGGAGTGCAATGGCGCGATCTCGGCTCACCGCAACCTCTGCCTCCTGGGTTCAAGCAATTCTCCTGCCTCAGCCTCCCAAGTAGCTGGGATTACAGGCACGCACCACCGTGCCCAGCTAATTTTTGTATTTTTAGTAGAGATGGGGTTTCACCATGTTGGTCAGGCTGATCTCAAACTCCTGACCTCATGATCTGCCAACCTTGTCCTCACAAAGTACTGGGATTACAGGCATGAGCCACTGCGCCTGGCCGAGATGACCGTTTTTTATTTCCTGGTGTAGAGCCAGCTTTTGTACGTTCCTTCACACATGCATTAATTAATTAATTCATTCCTTCTCTCTCTTTGCTCTTCTCTCCCCCTAGTCCTCGTCTAAACGTTCACGCACACGTGCACACACACACATGCGCGCGCGCGCGCACACACACACACACACACGGTTTCTTTCTCCATCATGTATAATATGCATATGTGAACTTTCGCTGGTTTTAGTCTTTTTTAAAAATTTAACAATATGCTGTAACATCTCGCCACATACTGACCTGAATATTGACAATTAATTGACCTTGCCATGTATTGTTCCTTAATTGCTAGTAGTCATTTGATTTTGGTTGTGGCACATGCAGATCGCGGGAGGTCAGTGGGAAAGATGTGGGAAGCAGAGTGTTTATAATTGTCCCGAGATCTTGGAATATGGTTCCAAGTTTTCCTCATGGGGAAACAAGTTCAGGTGGGCATTGCCTGGGAGGAGTTCCTGAAGCTCTATGGTAGAGCCTCAGTTTCCTGAGAAAGGGGCATTTGGGCCAGCAGGTCCACAGCTCCCCCAGATACTGAGCCCCTAGGACTTGATGGGAGATGGAGGTCTCGTTCTTGAGATGGAACTCTGTGCTGTGGTTCCCTGGTCCGCAGGTGCCCCTGGGGTCAGTGTCACCACTGTGTGCACAGGAGGCCTGGAGCATCATCTGCTCAGATGGGACTGGAACACAGGCTTGTGTCACCCAGAGGCCCCCTAGATCAGCCCTGGCATGGCTTGTGAATGGCAAGAAATGTGCATTCTTAAGCCCCATACAGCGCTCCATCAGGGTGGTTTTTCGTTTTTAAGACAGGGTCTTGCTCTGTCGCTCAGGCTGGAGTGCAGTAGTGCAATCTTGGCTCACTGCAACCTCTGCCTTCCGGACTGAAGTGATCCTCCCACCTCAGCCTCCCAGAGTGCTGAGATTACAGGTGTGAGGCACTGCGCTTGGCCAGGATGGGGTTTTAAGTCAACACTTTGGAGACATACAGTTTGCACTGTGAGGAACCTGTGCTCCTCTGTCACTGCATGAAAACAGCCCCGGTGGGCGTGTCTGCACCTTGTGGCTAGAGCTGGGAACCTCTGAGGGAGTGGAAAGAGGGTCTGGGGAGCAGGGGAGGGGAGCCTGGAAAGATTGGCCGCACCCTGCCGCCCCCGTGAGCACACACAGCCACCACTGTCCTCGCTGAGCTTCTCAGTCGCAAGGTAGTGGAAGGTGTGCAAGATGTTTGTTCTGTGACTGTGGAAATTAACTAAAAATAAGTTGTTTACTGGATACTGAGCCTCACTCAGGGGACCCTTGAGTGATGGAAATGCTGAAAGAGACCCATTGTACAGATCGCCCTGTGTGCTGCAGACTTCCTCCCCAAGAGCGTCACTTGTGTGGGTTGGCTGCAGACACCCGTGGGCCCCTGGCCATGACCTCCCTCGAGGATTCAGCTGTGTGTTCTCAGGGTCAGCGTGGGTCCCCAAGCCCACACCTGCACTGGGGGAGACAGATTGCAGATTGCAGCAGGCAGGGACCCCGTGAGGGCTCCAGGACTCAGAACTGGTGGTACAGGAGGGCATGGCACGGCCCTGCTTCCATGTGGCGTGGTCATGGTCCACTCAGCACAAATTCATCAGGCGCCCGTGGTGTATAGGCCTTGTGGCCCTCCCATGACAGAAGGTACCTTCTGTAGTGGGACAGTTGTAAAAGCACCAGCTCTCTGGAGTTTTGCTTGGGCCATGGTTGGTGACAGTGCATTAGGAGGGCAAAGAAGCCCTCTGAACAGAGACCTGAGGAGTGGGGCTGCCAGTGTGACTCGTGGCATGGAATGGCTGCTGGGAGCAGAGGGCAGAGGGCGCCAAGGGCGGGGAGGTCGCAAGTCCTGCAGAGCCCATTAGGCTGAGGTGGGGATCTTGGATCTCATTCTCAGTATGCAAGGAAAGGCTCCGGGCAGAGGAGTGACATTTTCTAATTCTGTTCAATGACTGTCTTATTGGCTGCTGGAGGAGAATGGATGTAGGGACAGGATGAGGTCAGGAGGTTGCCTGAGAGGTTGTCCAGGTGTGGAGGGAGGAAGGACTGCCTTGGATAGTGGAGCTGCAGAGAGTCAATAAAACTAGAGATTTTCGGAGATTGAGTCTCACTCAGGGGCACATGTATGCTGGAAAGGCTGAAAGAGTCCCATTGTACAGATTGCAGTGTGTGATGAGTGAGTCCCTGTGACTGCGACTCCTTCCCCGAGGGTGTTGTTTGTGCTGGTCGGCCCAGACAATGCCTGTGCCAGGACAGTGGTGTGGCCTTGGGGTGGGGTGGGGACACAGCTGTCGGAACATGCTGATGGTATGTTTTCGGGGAGGAGGAAGAGAGGAGTCAGAACTCCTGGGCCCGTGGCACCTGATGCTGGGGGTGTGAAACTAGGGTGCCCATTAGGGGCAGGGGCAGGGGCAGGTGCCCAGCAGGTGGCAGGAAAGGAACTGGTGGAGGGGCTGTAAAGTTGGGGTGCCCATTAGGGGTGGGGGCAGATGCCCAGTGAGTGACAGGGGAGGAGCTGGCAGAGGACCTGTGAAGTTGGGGTGCCCATCAGGGGTGGGAGCAGATCAGCAGGTGATCAGATGCTTGAGTTTGAAGTGTGAGGGTGTCTGGCTAGAGCGGGTGTTTGGGAGGCAGCCGCTAGCGGGTGATGTTGAGTTTCTGGCCTGTGTTGTCTCACCTGGGAAAAGAGGGTACAAGGAGGACAGGTTGTGCCCTGTACAGTCAGGTGCACAAGGAGGCTATGCCAAGGGGAGTGGTCGTAGGCGCTCATAGAGGTGGGGCTGGAGAGCTGGAGAGGGTCGTGGCCAGGGAGCCAGGGGGCAGTGACTCTCAGCAGGGCACCTCGGCCCATGGCCAGGTCTAACTAACGTTTTTGTAAGTGAGGTCCTGTGGGGCACTGGACCCCGTGTCGGTGTCTTGTGGCCACTTGCACTCCACCCTGGCAGAGCTGTGTAGTTGTGGAGACCGTGCGTGGTCCTTCCTGGAGAATGTGCGGTGCCTGGCGTGGGAACGCCAGGGAGATCTCCGGGCTGAGAGAGAGAGGGTGGGATCAGGGCCCCTGGAGGAGGGTCTGGCCTTGGAGGTGAAGACGGATTGCGTTCCCCCGTGGCCTCCCTGTGGGGCCAGGCGTGTCACTGGGTGGGGGAATGGCTGTCCCTCGTGGGGGCAGTGTCCGAAATTGGGCCGCTTCTGATGTTCCACGGGGTGTCCTTGCCTCTGTCCTCACTGGGTGGGGGAATGGCTGTCCCTCGTGGGGGCAGTGTCTGAAATTGGGCCGCTTCTGATGTTCCATGGGGTGTCCTTGCCTCTGTCCTCACTGGGTGGGGGAATGGCTGTCCCTCGTGAGGGCAGTGTCCGAAATTGGGCCGCTTCTGATGTTCCACGGGGTGTCCTTGCCTCTGTCCTCGCTTCATCTCTGTTTACTTAGGTTTTCTGGGAAGGAAGCCCTGGAAATCTGCGGCTGGAAAAGTGTGGTCACAAGTTTCTCCTCTGGCTTTTTCCTGGGTTGTTGGCAACTTGAATACTTTTTTTTATATTTATTGTTTAAAATGTGATAACAAGAAGAGCCTTTGTTCTTCGTGTCCTAATTTCTCGGTCCTTCCCCTTCTTTCTTTCTTTTTTTTTTTTTTTGAGACAGAGTCTCATTCTGTCGCCAGGCGACAGGCTGGAGTGCAATGGCGCTGTCTCGGCTCACTGCAACCTCTGCCTCCCGGGTTCAAGGAATTCTCCTGTCTCAGCCTCCCGAGTAGCTGGGAATACAGGTGCACATCACCATGCCCAGCTAATTTTTGTATTTTTACAAAATACAAAATACAACCCTGGAGACAGGGTTTTTTTTTTTTTTTTTTTTGCCAATCAATGAGAGCTTGTAAGGTTGCTGAGGTTGGTTGGCCTTGAACTCTTGGCCTCACCTTCGCAAGCACCACGACATCCGGCCGGAGCCACTTTGGGCCCCGAGACAGGGTTTCACCATGTTGGCCAGGATGGTCTGGATCTCTTGACCTCATGATCCGCCCACCTCGGCCTCCCAAAGTGCTGGGATTACAGGTGTGAGCCACCACGCCTGGCCTCCCCTTCTTTCTTTTTTTTTAAAGAGACAGAATTTCACTCTGTTGCTCAGGCTGGAGTGCAGTGGTTCAATCACAACTCCCCGTAGCCTCAACCTCCCAGGCTCAGTGATCCTCCCGCCTCAGCCTCCTGAGTAGCTGGGACCACAGCACGCCCAGCTTTCTTTTTGAATGAGAACGTTTCAGAGCTGGTGACCTTAGGCCTTTAGTTATTGTAGTGGTGGGTACACAGGTCCAGAAGGTGAGGGGAGCTTTCCAGAGCTGTAAACTCTGCTGCCACACCAGTCACAGGACTTCGGGGAGGTTGTGTGTAGTTTCACCCCGTACTCTTGGAATACCTCCCAGCTGAGCAGTGGTGTCCACTGCTTCACTGCCCATGCCGTGTCTGGCTCTCTGTGGAGGTAGTGATGGTGAGGTGTGGTCCCTCCCCTCGAAGGCCAGGTGTGGCTGAGGTCTGGGCAGCCTCTTCAGCTGGGAGCACAGGCACAGCAACTCTGGGGCTGAGCAAGGAGGGCTGCGGCCCCTCCTGTAGCTACTGGCTTGCCTGATTTTGAGAACCAGGGCTGAGTTGGTGTAGTTTATCCTCCTCCTAATTCTGAGAAGCAGATGCCTTTGTGTCCCTGTAGGCTGGGGCCTGCTGGGTGGCCTTGAAGTTGTTGTGGCAGAAAAGCATCCATCATGGGTCCTGTGTGGAGCGTGCTGGGCCCTTGCCCTGGCCTTGGTGGGGAGTGGGTGGCCCTGGACAGGGCGGGTCCTGTGTGTGGCTCACTGGGCCCTGGCTGTGGTGCTGGGGGTGTAGGTAGGTTGGCCGTGGTACCCTCCATGTGCTGAGTGCTGTGCCCCAGAGGGAGGGTGGACATGGGCTGGTGTGGGAGAAGCTGGGTGGGGGCTCTTCCATTGGCCACATGGGCAGTCTGTGGACTGGGGAGACTAGCCAGGCAGCCCCCACGGTCCAGTCACGCCTCCTCCCCTGTGGTCTGCGTGTGACGACACATGGTGTGTTCTCCGATGGCTGTGTCCTCATAGAATGAGGGTCCCATTTGAGCCAAGCTCTTCAAGCGCAGGCACGGCGTTTCCTGTCCGTATGTCTCGTCCAGCCCTGTGTTGCGGGACATGGTGCATTGTGTAGCAATTACAGGGAAGGCCTGGCTCTTGCAAGTGCAGCCGTGGTGAGCTGCAGGAGCCAGGGACTGCATCAGGGTGGCTGGTGCCCAGCAGGGCACTTGGCACATGGTGGGACTCACGAACATGTTGCCAGAATGTGGAGGCCCCCATGGCCTCTGTCCCTGCTGTGGAAAGCCCACACTTTTCAGTATCTGAAGGGCTTACACTGGCTGGCTGTCCTGGTTGTGTAAGTGAAGCCAGGTTGCAGTGAAATTCTGTGAGAGAAGTGGGACAAGTGCCACCCTCCCGTGGTCCCCTCTCTGCTGTCAACCTTGGTGAGGCATCCCCGGCCTGGCTCTGGCCCGGCAGAGTCCTGCGCTTGTGCCTGGATATCGCACAAGGCCCTCGTGTTTTCTTAACCTTATCTGTACGGCTAGAGGGTTGGGCTGCGTGTTCCATGAGGGTTCATTCAAATCTGTCATCCATGACTTTCCAGACTGCACTGATAAATGTAGATGTGAAAACATGGTAGGGCCTGCAGCTGTGTAAAACTGTACACGCAGTCAGCTAATGCACATACGTGTTACCAGTCAGTTCTGAAGAGTGCTGTGAGGTTAGCTGGGGTTATGAGAAAGGGAAACGCTTGTCTGCAGGATTGTTTCTCTGTGCAGTGGAGTTGATGAATGGCAGTTTCCAAAGGGGAATGTGCATCTAAAGGGAACATCATGGCCAAAAGACGGCACTCATTGGTACGGTCTGCGAGTAAGGCCTGGGACTGAGGTCCGAGGCCCAGGGCCCTGGCAGCGTCTCTAGCAATGCCCTCCTCAGGTCGCATCCAGCAGTGGACGCTGATCCAAGCAGGGTGGCTTTGCTGGGTGCAGGGGCACAGGGTGGTGAGGGGGATGACGGTGTGAACCCTCTGCTTAGGGGATGGGCATGAGTCTGGGGCTCAGGGTCCTGGTTCCAAACCAGCCCTCTTGTTCCGGCTGCTCCTCCTTCACCAGCTAAGAGGGCACACGAGCTTCGTCCTGCAGCCACAGGTGGGTAGAGTCAGCCGTGTGCTGCAGCCTGTGTGAGCCCAGAGCCGCGGGGGAGGTGGCATCCTTGTGGGGTTGCTTGTGTCTCCAGTCCATGGATGACAGCACAGCGTCACTGTCTCTTCTCCTTCAGAGGCAGAAGAGGCCTGGACCTCGGCTCAGACAGACCCAGGAACAGATGAGCAGGGATGTCTGCATCCACACCTGGCCATGCACCTACTACCTGGAGCCAGAGAGGCGATGGGTTACTGGCCAGCTGTCCTTAACGTCGTCGTCGCTCAGGTTCATGACTGACAGCCCTGCAGAGACTCTGGTCAGCTTCCCCCTCTCCAGCATAGTCGAGATCAAGAAGGAGGCTTCGCATTTTATCTTCAGCTCCATCACTGTCCTGGAGAAGGGCCACACCAAGCACTGGTTCAGCTCCCTGCGGCCAAGTCGAAATGTGGTCTTCAGCATCATCGAGCATTTCTGGAGGGAGCTGCTGCTGTCGCAGCCTGCGGCAGGGGCGTCTGCCCCCAGGACCCGGGGCAAGGAGCTGACAGGACTGATGGCCGGATCCCAGAAACGCCTGGAGGACACGGCAAGGGTCCTCCACCACCAGGGCCAGCAGCTGGATGGCGTCATGAGAGGCCTGGACAAGATGGAGTCAGACCTGGAGGTGGCAGACAGGTGGGCTTGCTGTGCACACTTCGCAGGGCACACACACAGTAAGGTGCACTTGTGCGGAAGCTCACCGCGCCAGGCACTGCTGGGCCGCGGCACAGTATCTGTGCACACCCAGCATCCTGAGAGCGTGGCTCTGCACTGCTGCTGTACACGCTCAGTGGGTACACGCAGTGAGATCCAGCACTCAGAGAGCGAGGCTGAATGCACCGTGTACTTTGCTGGAAACACGCAGTGAGATCCGAGTGTGCTGGCTCGCTGCGTGCCGGGCGCCCCTGCTGTCCACTGCACCGTGCCGAGTCCACACCAGCAAGCAGAGACGGTGCTGTGACCGTCCCGTGCACTGCTCTGCTCTGTGGTGATGCGGACAGGCCCTGGCCTCTGAGTGAGGTGCCTCCTGTCCGTGCCTGCCATTTGTTCATGAGCTCTGTTCTTCCATTTCTATGGAAATCCTAGTGTATTTCCAGACCATTTCTTCAGTTTGTTTGAAGGTTATTTTCTTATTCCAAGTCCCCTTTTTGTGCTTTCTGAGTCCTGCTGTCTTCTGTCTGGGTGTGGGTTTCTTGTTCGGCTTTCTTCTTGTTGCTGTTCCAGTGCTTGCTTCTGCTCTTTATCTTCCTACCATTTATCATTTGTACTTGTAATTTCTTAGAACTCATGGATTCCTCTGGTTTCCTGGATCAACCTTTGGGTCTTGCGTCATGGCCTGAGTGTCTTCTCTGTTTGGATATTATTAACAGCCTTGTTTTGCTTATGGTTTCTGATTTTTCAAGGGACTTGTTTCTTGCCTGTTTTTTTTTCTGTAGTCATTTTTTCTGAGATGGTGTGTGTGGGGCTGAGGTATCAGCCCTGGGCTCTTTACTGCGACCCTCGGTTCCTCATCCTGGGGTCCTCTGTCTGGAGTGTGAGTTTCGAGGGGCTGCGTTCTGGCTCAGGTAGAAGGTTCACTGACTCTGCCCTCAGGTTCCCTCCAGCCCCTCTTCCAGGACCGGGGTTTGCCCACTTGGGTGGGTCCATCTGGGAGCCGAGGGTCTGCAGTGCGGGGCCACGTGGACTTGTGCCTGCATGTCCCTGGTTCTTCCTGCCCCTGCTGGGAGGGTGCTGGTACCACCTCCTCGTCATCCCCTAGGGCTCTGGCGTCCTAATCGCATGGTCTCTCCACGCCCGCTGCTGGCACACCGTTCACCTTCCTGGGTTTGCCCAGTCTGCATGCTTTTCAGTGTCAGGCTGCCGCTGTGTTTGTCTTTGGGGAAGTGTGTGTTGAGTCCTTGTCTGTTGCTCTCTGCCCCTCTTTTAAGGGCACGTCCTTGAGAGAGAGAGCGCGCATGTGTGTGTGTGTGTGTGTATCTGTGTCTGTGTGTCTGTTTCTGTGTATATGTGTCCATGTGTGTTTGTATGTCTTGTCTGTGTGTGTGTTTCAGTACACATAGCTCAGGTTTTTACATGCTTTCAGTTATTTCTTGAAAAATCATTTTGAAGCGTGTTATTTCTCATTTTGTGATTGTTCAGAGGACAGTGAGAACTTCCTCCCAGCACCCATGGCTGCAGCAGGCAGGCAGAACCTCTGTGTTCCTGGAACCCTCCCTGGGCACTGGCCACTGTCCCTGAGCCCTAAGCTGGAGTGGTGTTGCTGCATTGGTGTTGCATGCAGGTTCATTGGACTGAGGTCGCATCTTCTCCGTGACTAAGAGGAGATCCTTTCAGTCAAAGAGCTTGGCTGGCACAAGGATGGAGCTGGGAGATGACAGAGCCTCTGACAACCTCAGCTCCTCTGCGTAGCTGACAGGCATGTGTTCTACCCTGCCCAGAGTCTGCAGGGGGCAGCTGGAGCCCCAGGGGCAGTCACAGCCCCAAGGCCGTGGCTGTGTTGCTCGAGTCAGTCTGCGTTCTGTTAAGGCCTTCAGTAGGTTGCACGGGGCCTGCCCGCGTTACGAGCACAGCTGCTGTTTTGGGAGTCTTTTGATTTCGATTTAATCTCGTGGACACATAGCATCACAGACACGTGGAGAGCAGTGCTTGACGACTGGGCCTTGTGGCCCCGCTGCATGGACACTAATAAGACCATCCTGGCCTCCGGGAGGCACATGCCCTGGTGAGCTGGGACTGGCCCTCTGCCCTCCAGCCCATGGGGTTCTGGAGCCCTCCCCATGGTGCCTCTGTCCTGGCTTCCCCTGCCCTGGCTCACTGCCGAGAGGTGTCCCTGGGCTGGACCCTGAGGGCATCTGCAGGGGGAGGCGTGGGGATAGCACAGAGCACTGGGCCCCAGCCCTGGGTGAGGGCAGTGTGGTCCCGGAGGGGAGGGTTACATTGCGGCTTTCCCTGCTTCCCGGAGTATTGTCCTGCTCCTACTCAGACAAAACAAACACTGTGGAGAAGGAGCATCTTCGTCTGTGCCCAGCTGAGCTTCCGCCTTGCCACCTGGCATTGGCACTGGTATTGTGTGTGCAGAGATGGCGCAGAGAGATGGGAGGAGGCTGCCAAGGCACATGACTACCCACCACATGGACCCAGAGCCCCTGTGTTTGCTGTCGACTCCTGCTGGGAAATGAGCCTGGCACCCAGCGATGGGCCGGGCCTTCTAGAAATGGAGTAGGTGACCGAAAGACAGGCTGAGCCAGAGAAACAGAGTTCCACCCGGGGTGCCGGCATCGGACCCAGACCTGGGCCCCTCAGTGCTCCCTGACCACTGTGGCCCTGATTGTGTGGTGAGGAAGAGCCTGCCCTGTGTTGCCCACTCTCATGGGACAGGCCCTCCTGTGTTCACCTGCCTGGTCCTGCCATGGGACAGGCCCTCCTGTGTTCACCTGCCTGGTCCTGCCATGGGACAGGCCCTCCTGTGTTCACCTGCCTGGTCCTGCCCTGCCACGTCTCTCTCCTGCTCAGCAGTTGCCTCCCAGGAGCAGCCTACCACCATGTCAGCCCACCGCTCATCCCACCACCTGTCCTGGCCACCGCAGGCCCCACCACCGGCCAGGCGTGCTCTCAGCTGGTCCTCTGCACCCCCATCCTTGCATGCAAAGAGCAAAGTGAGGCCCCGTGCCTGCCTGCATCCGTGCCGGTTCCTTCCTAGTGTCGGTGCTGAGAGCCCTCTCCCACCAGGCAGGAGGCGGGACTGCAGGTCACAGTGTCCAAGACCGCCTGGCCTTTGCCCATACCGCTCCCTCCAAGTGTGGGCAGCTTTGGTGCCTTCCCCGGGCCCACGGGCAGGGCTCCCAGCCTCCAGGACCTGCAAGAAACAGAACAGACACAAGAAAGAGACAAATCTGACTCAGCATTTTGAAAAGCAGGTCAGAAAAACAGTGTAAAGGAATAGGGCCAATGACATAAAGACTTGGTTTTTAGGTATAATTATTTTTTCCAGCTTTATTGAGGTACTGCTGATAAAAACTGTGTGTGTTTGAGGCATGTGGCTTGATGATGCAGTGTTTGTACCCAGCAATCATGTCCATGAACCTGTCTCTTGCCTCACATACCTGTCATTTTGTTTGTTTTTCTTTTTCTCCTTGAGAATGTTGAGAACACCTAAGATGTGTGTTCTTGGCAGATTTTGAGTGTACTGTAGGAGAGCTGCACCCACCATGTCATTACTGCCCAGAGCTCGTTCATCCCGTAACCGAGGCTGGGGGCCTTGGCCACCCTCTCCCCACTTCCCCACCCGCCTCGCACCTGGCCTTCTCTCAGCTTCTGTGAGTTTGGCTCCTTTAGGTCCCACATGTCATGCACGGTTTGTCTTTCTGTGTCTGACGCCTTCCACTCAGCATAACGTGCTCCAGGTCTGTCCATCTTGGTGAAATGGCAGGATTTCCTTCCTTTTTATGGCTGAATAAAATTCCATGGCGTATAGACACTGTATTTTTGTACTTGAACCCAGGTCTTGGCCACTCATTGCTTGAAAGCCAAAACTCAAGAGATGAGCTTTGTGAAAGGAAAGTTAGCTTTATTAAGGAAGTCAGTGACCTCGGGGTGGTGGACTCACTTCCAAAGGCCACCTCCCCAAGTCGTGACCCCAGATCAGGGCTTTTTAAGAGAAATGAGGGGAAATGATCAAAGCATCCTTGTGAAGCTTGCAGAGTCTCAGGTGGGCAGTTAATCCTGCCTTCTTGGCCAGTGCTTTGCGGCCTTCTGCAGGCACCGTCGGTCTATTTTAGCAGGCTGGTCAGCCCGTTCCCAGAGCGAGTTGTTGGGTCCCAGAGTTGTTGGTTGGTGTATTTCCTTATATTTCTGTTGAAGGTCCTGTTTTCCCAAGGCATTTTTAATGAATAATCTACAGGTTAATGATCTACAGATTATTCTGAAAAATGAATGATAATGCAATCTAATAATCTGATCTTCAATGAAGCAATAGTTATATTGAAGCAAACGAGCTTTTCTCTTACTGGGAGTCAGTACTGCTCCACTCTCTGTCCTTTGGCCTGTGGACGTGCACTTGTGTGGTTTCCATGCCTCGTCTGCAGTGAAGCACGCTGCAGTGAACGTGGGAGTGAAGAGTCGCTTTGAGACACTGATTTATTTCCTTTGGGATTATGGAGGCTGAAGCAACTCCATCGTGGATGCTAACCGGCCTTGTTAACATCTGATGAACTCTAGTTCTGGGAATGCTCGAAGATCTCCACCTCACCTGTCATTCCTTGTATGAGAGCAGGTACTTACCACACACCCTGTTCTTAGGCGTACGGGGCACTCTTTTCCTGCGGGGTCTGTCCTACACGTATGTCCCCTGTGGTGCAGAAGCCCTGGGTCTGCGGACCATGGTGTGGGATCCACTGCCTCATGTCGTCGCCCTGAGACACAGACCTGCCTTCTGTCCACAAGTCACTTAGATGCTTCCTTCTGAGAAGCGGCGTCTGTCAGCCTCTTTCTGCAGCCTCTCAGTTTCCTCACGTCAGGGGCGGGTTGATGTAGGCCTGCCCACCGTGGAACAGGTGTAACCTACAAACAGGATTGCGGAGTCATGGTGGTTCTGAGACAGGAAAGGTTGCCTTGTTCCCATCACGGGCATTCGACAGGGGAGTGGCTGGCTTCTTCAGTGACCTGCTACTCAGACCTTTAGGGGAGCATGCAGACAGGCAGGCTGTGGGGCTCCGATCCCACCGCAGCATCCAGGCGGGACATTCACAGCTCCTGAAGCCCCAGTGGGCATGTGCTACCATGTGCCTTCTAGTTTAGCCATCCGTAGGTGGCTTGTGTTAACCAGCTCAGTCAGATCCTCTACGCTGTTGCAAGGACAGAGGGCTGTATCCTGGGATTCTTGCCTCGTGTACCGGAAGAATCAGATCGCACATGGGCTTGGAGAATGAGTGCAAGGTTTTATTGAGTGGAAATAGCTCTCGGCAGACGGGGGAGTGTGAAGGGTTTCCCCCTGGAGTCGGGCCACGTAGTGGCCTGGGCTCTCCTCCAACTGCCCCAGCCAAACTCCGAGTCATTCTGCCCGTTGGTGGCCTCCAGCATGCTGGTGCCTGTCTGCGCGTCCCTCTGCTGGTGGGCTCCTCTCAACGTCTGGCTGCCTGTGTATGCCTGCTAGGGTCTCGGTGTTTGTAGGCACAGGATGGGGTGTGGCAGGCCACGGTGGTCTTGGGAAATGCATTTGGGCAGGAAAACAAAAATGTCCTCACCTTCCTCCATCCGTGGGGGTGGAGCCCTAGCCAGGGACCATGCCCTCCTCTCCCCAGCATTTCTCTCCCGCCCCCGCCCCTTCCCTGTCATTTAAAGGGACCACATGCTTCCCTTCCCAGCACTCCTAAAATGGTTCCTGGTTAATTTTTTGAGGAGCCTCTATGCTGTTTTCCACAGTGGCTGGAGATGGAGATGTTTAAAGTATGTGCACCCATGCCATTGTGTGCTGGGCAGGTCACCTCACGGAACAGCACTGTGATGAGAGCTGGTGGCCTGCCCTCCTCCTTCAGGAGGCACAGGAGCACTGCAGGCCTTTGAGGGGAACCTTGAGGAAATGAGGGGGTGACAGGAAAGTGAAAGGTCTAAAACCAGGACCTGCGGAGGGAATCGAAAGTGTTTGCCTCGAGAGGAAAGCTGATCAAGAGTAACTGACGGCGGTCACGTGAGACCATTTTCTCTGCAAAGCTAAACTCGATGCTCTAGTTGTGTGAACCAGAAGTAAAGTCCTAAGCGCCCCAGCTGACCAAGGGGATTCCAAAGTCATCCTGAAAAGCTAGTTCAGACCATGGAGAGAGGAAGGGGTCAGACACGCCTCATCGTGTCCTCCTCCTGAAGGTCTGCACCTCTCATCTCTGAGTGCCACCTGTGAGACCTAATCTCTGTCACGGCCTTGGCCTCCCTTTGTCTCCAGTCCAGACACTCCTTTCTGTCGATTCCAGGTTTTCATTTTTTTGAGACAGGGTCTCACTCTGTCACCTGGGCTGGAGTGCAGTGGCATGCCACAGCTCATTCCAGCCTCCAGCTCACCTCAGCCTCCCATGTAGCTGGACCTCAGGCATGTACTACCACGCCCGGCTAGCTTGCTTTCTTTTTTTGAGACCTGGGATTCCAGGTTTTTAGATAATAACTCTTAATCAAGGGTGACAGGAACGCACCGACAGGCACCGGCACGCCTGCAGGCCAACAGCCGGGCAAAGCAAGGTGGCGTTTGGCTGCGGTGATTGGAGGAGAACCTGGGCCACTGAGTGGCCCAACTCCAGGAGAAAACCATCTTGTAACTAATTGCCAATCAGAAAATCTTTGGATCTACTGTGACCTGTAAGCCCCTGCTTTGAGTTGTCCCATGGTTCCAGACTGAACCAATGTATTGATTGATGTCTTATGTCACATTAAAACATAGAGACCCAAGCTGTAACCCAACTACCTTGGGCACATGTTCTCAGGACCTCCTGAGGCTGTGTCACTGTTCGTGGTCCTCACATTTGGCTCAGAATAGATCTCTTAAAATATTTCAGAGTTTTGCTTTATTAGCAGCAGTTGTAAAGTGATAGGAAAGAAAATTTGGCTTAATAAAAGCGACATTTCTGACTACAGTTGTGGAAAGCCTAGGAAGTTATCACATGAGCAGTGCATCGCTCATCTCTTCTGGAATGTGTCACGTGACTCGGGCTGGCACTAAATGGACACCAGCCTAGAGGACCTTTGGTCCCCTTTCAGTTTTGAGATTCCTAGCTATGCGTATGATTGTTCTTCTTTCTTTTTCAGTATCAGTTTCCTGTAAGATCTAATTTACAAACTAGTCACCTTTAAGAAAATCTCCTGTGTATGGCCAGATGCCACTTTGATACACAGAATATTTCTGGCCCTCGCCCCGGCCCCTGCTGGTTAGATCAGCTCCTGCCCGTCCTGCCTGCTGGGCCCTGATAGTGGTGGCTCTGCCCGGGTTTCTTTCCCACGTGTATTTCCAGCAAACAGTCAGGGTACTGCCCGTCTGAAATGGGGCAGGTCCTGGAGGGGGATGTCCCAACCATGTGGAGAAGCTGGTGAGGGACTCATGCCCGGGGTCCTGGGGATTGCCCCTCCCATGGCGTGGTGTTGCCCAACAGCTGCTCTAGGTGTCTCCTTAGGCCGAGTTACCGTGCACAGCACCCTGGGCTGAGCACCCCATTCCTGCCGTGTCCTACTCTTTCTGGCTGTGTTCAGGATGTTTCTCCCTTGGCAGTGCTTCCCATGGATTGAGGCAGGAGCAGACCTGCCAGGGACCCCAAGAAGGCAGGGAAACAGTTGTTCACCTCAATCTCACTTTTTCCAGGTTCAAGACTGTGAGCTGGGGAGCTTTCTCCGGGTGAGGGGTGTCTCGGATGTGGAAGTTCAGTTCCCATAGTCTCTGCTTGGATCGTTCCTTTCTCTGTGCCCCCAGGGGCACATTCTCACATTTTAGTTCTGGGATATTGCTGATGCTGTGCCTTTGTTTCTGGTTTTTGGTGGGAGGAGTGTAGCCAGCCTGTGTCCATGCCATGCTTTTGGAACCGGAAGTCTCTGCATTCACCCCCAGACCTTCACTGTGGGCCAGGAGTCATCACTGTAAAAGAAAACGTACACATGTTGCTCTTGGAAACAAACAGTCCATCCAGGGTGCAGCCACACAGGGCACCACATCTGTCTACTGCACCAACAATCTTACATTCACTTAGAAGTCAGGGCAGGGAAGCCAGAGTGCTCACTCGTCTACCCTCTTCGAAGTCCCGGACGCCAGGCCGCAAACTGACTGTGCACCTTTTGTTTTAATTTGGATAATCATGCATGATCTTGGCTAAGAATGGCCTGTAATACATGCGGGATGTGTACTGTAAACCCTTGCTGGGGTCACGTGAGGTCTTCCTACTGATGTATGGGATAATGACGCCGATGGCAGGTCCAGGAACTGCAGTTGTGTTAAAGCAGGGCTTGATGTGGTCATGTTGAGATGTGCAGTAACTAACGTGCTGAGATTTCTGTTGGTGAGAGTTGAGGTTTGACTAATGCTGAAGCGGTCTACATTCACGATGGAGGGAAATGCTGCTTTCAGCTGGAAGTTGGTGAAAGTGGCTGTGATCTTCCCCATGTAATCTTGCTAATAATTCTAATAGGCTGGCCCACGGCAGTTAGCTTAGGCACAGCGTCACAACCTCGGGAGCCATTCCTTCAAATAAGCCCTTCCCTTCCTCTCCCCGACACACCCACCAGTTCTGTTCTCTGGAGAATCATGACTGACACAGTTGCCCCACTGGGCAGCATGGGGAAAGAAACGAATGAGCTCAGGGTGCTGCAGGAACAGCCTGGATGTTTCCGGATCTGCCCCAAAGGAAGCCCTTAGCTTTCGTAGCTGCAGGACAGAGCTTTCTGAAAACAGAATCTGGAGTCTCCTGCTGCAGGTGGCTGAGTTCTAACTGTGCGTGACATCTGCTGTGACACTGAGGGTGTGACCGAGAAGGAACGGGACCCCGAGAACCCAATACAGACGCGTGGCAGCAGCCTGTAGAAGCTGGGGATGTCGAGTCCCTGAAGGCCGCAGAACCTCCCTGGCCAGTAGAGGCAGCCTTTCCTCCCAGTCTAGGGAGATTTATCCTGAAAGACGAACTGGGTTCTCCTCAGCTCCTATCCTCACCTGTAGATGCTCAACTAGACTCTAATCCCAGCGGAG
The DNA here is from genome assembly GCA_021498475.1 of Saguinus midas. Taxonomy (NCBI): domain Eukaryota; kingdom Metazoa; phylum Chordata; class Mammalia; order Primates; family Cebidae; genus Saguinus; species Saguinus midas. The sequence goes on along the minus strand of CM038411.1, from coordinate 34,947,536 downwards.
CCTGCAAGACAGGATGCAGAGTGTACCCCTGAGGAGGAGGTGCGTGGCCTTCCAGTCGGCGCACCTGGCAGGAATCTGGAGCACGCGGACGAGAGCGGGTGTTGAGAGTGTGGGCGGTGGGAACCACTCTAACACGGTCTGGCCGAGGTGGGGAAGGGACCTGCTAGGCAGGGCTGCAGTTGTCACGTGTGCCTCCTACCACATGGACGGCTCAGACATAGAACATTCCATCACTGCAGAAAGGTCTGTTAGATAGTCCCCTAGACAGTAAGTACAGGTTTTATTTTGAATCAAGACGGGATCAAGGTAGCATGGTGTGGGCAGAGTGATATTCTAGGCAGAGGGTGTGCATTTTTGCTGTCTTTCTGCTGGTTGGCTTGGCATCTGTGGACCAATGTTCTCACTGCCCTGGTTCCCAGCGTCCTCTTCTCACACTGGAGAGAACAGTCCCTGTGCCTCCTGCTTCATGGAGTGCTTGTGGAAAAGTACGATAAAATGGTAACATGCTTTACGAAGGTTAAAACGGTTTTCAAAAAAAAAAAGTATTACTCCTTAAAAATGAACTGACCTGTTTTCCACGTTTTGTTTGCTTTTTCAGATTGTTGACAGAACTGGAATCTCCCGCTTGGTGGCCCTTTGGCTCCAAGCTTTGGAAGACACCACTAGAAACAAAGGCCAGGGAAGACGCCTCCGTGAAACCAAGTTGGGAACCCTTTGGGAAAGAAGGGATGCTGATCCAAATTCCCGCCATTATTTCCCACAGAAGCGAGTCTCACGTTAAGCCGGGGAGGCTCACTGTCCTCGTGTCTGGGTTGGAAATCCATGATTCCAGTTCTTTGCTCATGCACAGATTTGAAAGAGAAGATGTGGACGACATCAAGGTCCACTCACCTTACGAAATCAGCATCCGCCAGCGGTTTATTGGAAAGCCAGACGTGGCCTATCGTTTGATATCCGCCAAGATGCCAGAGGCTATCCCCATTTTAGAAGTGCAGTTCAGCAAGAAGATGGAGCTGTTAGAAGACGCCTTGGTGCTCAGAAGCGCGAGAACCTCTTCCCCCGCAGAGAAGAGCCGCTCGGTCTGGCATGCAGGTTAGTGACCGACAAGGCAGTGAGCGCGTGCACAGACTTCTAAAATTACAGCCAGACCCAGCACGCCTGTGGGAAATGCCTAACAGATGCGTCACCTCCAGCAGCTGCTCGAGACAGCTCGTTTGTTTATACTTAAAAACAATTCCAGACCATTTTCCTTGTACTTGACATCTGTGAATCTGAAATCACTGAGCGTTAACCTGTATGCTTGACAGGTGCGTGGATTCCAAAGCAGGCCACTGCCGTGCTTTGGATGCAGTTTGTCCTCACCAAAGCTCCTGTGGAAATTTGGTCCCCATTGTGGCAGGGCTGTGAGGTGACTGGTCACGAGGGCTCTGCCCTCTACGTGGCAGTGAGTGAGTGCTCCCTCTGGGAAGCCTGGCTGAGTTCTGGAAATGCATTAGTTCCCGAGAGTGGAGGTTCGGGAGGCAGAATGTCCCTCTGGTTCTCTTTGCATATATCTGCTTCCCACTTGAGTGTCTGCCACAGCAGGAGAGCCCTCACCAGAAGCCAGGGCACGCTCTTGGACTTCCCAGCCCACAGAACTGTCAGCTGACTAAAGCGTCGTTCTTTGTTAATTACCGAGTCTCAGGTGCTCCGTTAACGGCGATGCAGAACCTGCTACCACCGTTAGGGCTTTCAGAATGGGTGCGTTGGAGCGAAAGGAAGCTCCTGCTGTTGTCTCTCTCACCTCCCTCATTCCGATGTGGGAACCAGCACCTCAGGATTGTGACTGGCACCATCTCTACCTCCCCTGGTGGGGCTGTTCCTGTTACCCCTACTTTGCCCACTCCTGTTTCCCTGGGCATTTAATCTAGGTTTTCCCAGCCTGGCACCCAGACATGCTATGAGGGATCTGTGTGTGAGAACTGTGCAGTGTGCTTCCGTGTGTTGGCGGTATTCTCTGTGTGAGAACTGTGCGGCGTGCCTCCGTGTGTGTTGGTGGTATTCTCTGTGTGAGAACTGTGCGGGCTTCCGTGTGTTGGTGGTATTCTCTGTGTGAGAACTGTGCAGCGTGCTTCCGTGTGTTGGTATTCTCTGTGTGTGAGAACTGTGCGGCGTGCCTCCATGTGTTGGTGGTATTCTCTGTGTGAGAACTGTGGCGTGCCTCCGTGTGTTGGCGGTATTCTCTGTGTGTGAGAACTGTGCAGCGTGCCTCCGTGTGTTGGTGGTATTCTCTGTGTGAGAACTGTGCGGCGTGCTTCCGTGTGTTGGTGGTATTCTCTGTGTGTGAGAACTGTGCAGCGTGCTCCGTGTGTTGGTATTCTCTGTGTGTGAGAACTGTGCAGTGTGCCTCCGTGTGTTGGTGGTATTCTCTGTGTGAGAACTGTGCAGCGTGCTCCGTGTTGGCGGTATTCTCTGTGTGTGAGAACTGTGCAGCGTGCTCCGTGTGTTGGTGGTATTCTCTGTGTGAGAACTGTGCAGCGTGCTCCGTGTGTTGGTGGTATTCTGTGTGAGAACCAGCGGCGTGCCTCCGTGTGTTGGTATTCTCTGTGTGAGAACTGTGCGCGTGCCTCCGTGTGTTGGTGGTATTCTCTGTGAGAACTGTGCAGTGTGCTTCCGTGTGTTGGTGGTATTCTCGTGTGTGGAGGTTCGGGAGGCAGAATGTCCTCTGGTTCTCTTTGCATATATCTGCTTCCCACTTGAGTGTCTGCCACAGCAGGAGAGCCCTCACCAGAAGCCAGGGCACGCTCTTGGACTTCCCAGCCCACAGAACTGTCAGCTGACTAAAGCGTCGTTCTTTGTTAATTACCGAGTCTCAGGTGCTCCGTTAACGGCGATGCAGAACCTGCTACCACCGTTAGGGCTTTCAGAATGGGTGCGTTGGAGCGAAAGGAAGCTCCTGCTGTTGTCTCTCTCACCTCCCTCATTCCGATGTGGGAACCAGCACCTCAGGATTGTGACTGGCACCATCTCCACCTCCCCTGGTGGGGCTGTTCCTGTTACCCCTACTTTGCCCACTCCTGTTTCCCTGGGCATTTAATCTAGGTTTTCCCAGCCTGGCACCCAGACATGCTATGAGGGATCTGTGTGTGAGAACTGTGCAGTGTGCTTCCGTGTGTTGGCGGTATTCTCTGTGTGAGAACTGTGCGGCGTGCTTCCGTGTGTTGGTGGTATTCTCTGTGTGTGAGAACTGTGCAGCGTGCCTCCGTGTGTTGGTGGTATTCTCTGTGTGAGAACTGTGCAGCGTGCCTCCGTGTGTTGGTGGTATTCTCTGTGTGTGAGAACTGTGCGGCGTGCCTCCATGTGTTGGTGGTATTCTCTGTGTGTGAGAACTGTGCGGCGTGCCTCCGTGTGTTGGCGGTATTCTCTGTGTGTGAGAACTGTGCAGCGTGCCTCCGTGTGTTGGTGGTATTCTCTGTGTGTGAGAACTGTGCGGCGTGCCTCCGTGTGTTGGCGGTATTCTCTGTGTGTGAGAACTGTGCAGCGTGCCTCCATGTGTTGGTGGTATTCTCTGTGTGAGAACTGTGCAGTGTGCTTCCGTGTGTTGGCGGTATTCTCTGTGTGTGAGAACTGTGCAGGCGTGCCTCCGTGTGTTGGTTTTCTCTGTGTGAGAACTGCAGCGTGCCTCCGTGTGTTGGTGGTATTCTCTGTGTGAGAACTGTGCAGCGTGCTTCCGTGTGTTGGCGGTATTCTCTGTGTGAGAACTGTGCAGCGTGCCTCCGTGTGTTGGCGGTATTCTCTGTGTGAGAACTGTGCGGCGTGCCTCCGTGTGTTGGCGGTATTCTCTGTGTGTGAGAACTGTGCGGCGTGCTTCCGTGTGTTGGTATTCTCTGTGTGTGTGAGAACTGTGCAGCGTGCCTCCGTGTGTTGGTGGTATTCTCTGTGTGAGAACTGTGCGGCGTGCCTCCGTGTGTTGGCGGTATTCTCTGTGTGAGAACTGTGCAGCGTGCCTCCGTGTGTTGGTGGTATTCTCTCTGTGTGTGAGAACTGTGCAGTGTGCTTCCGTGTGTTGGTGGTATTCTCTGTGTGTGAGAACTGTGCGGCGTGCCTCCGTGTGTTGCTGGTATTCTCTGTGTGTGAGAACTGTGCAGCGTGCTTCCGTGTGTTGCTGGTATTCTCAGGTGTGTGTTCCACGGCCACGGTGCCTTCCCAGACTCAAGTGTGCATTGCGAGTGCTCCACTGGCCTCTCCCTGGGGCCGGGCTGAGGGGCAGACACCCTGGGTCTTGGCATGTCTGCCACGTTCGGCCCACCTCCTCCCTAGCACAGGACTGAGGCTCAGCCGTTGTCCTGCCAGTCTGATGAGAGGCTGGTGGCACCCTGGTGTTAATCCTCACCCTCACCCTTTCCCTGGTTGGGAGGTGGGGCCCCCGATGTGTTGGATTTGTTTTGGCCCTGCAGGTTTTGCTCTGTGGATAGCCTGTTCTGTTTCCTTCTTCCCTCGTGGATGTGCAGGACTTTCCTGCTGTCCTAGGCGGTCAGGCGTTAGAGGCTGCAGCCGCTTCCTCTGGCTTCCCTTCCTCCCTTACAGAAATCTTTGATCTTGCCATGGCAAAATCCACTGATTTTCCCTGCAGTTTGTCTTGGAGCCCCGATTAAGGAATCCCAAGGTCATACAAGACTCCATTTTCTAATATTAGCATCGTAGCTAATACGCACACATGAATACATATGATGCACACGTGTACCAGTACATGTGTGTTGTCATGTATGTGACGTGCACGTCCACCTGTAATGCGTGTCTGTATGTACAGCATGTAAAGCTCTGCTCTTACGGATTTCCATTGCCGGATGTCCCTCGTAAGAGGGATTTGCTGCTCTTTTGGTTTCTCTAATTTTTCTCTAATGCAGACATTTCAGTTCCCATAACCTGTTTCCCTAACATGAAAATGTTTTGCTTGCTATTCTAGATGGCTTCAAGTTTCAGAAAGGAATACACGTAATAATAGATCGAGTCCCTTGAGCTCCAGGGCTGAATACACACCTTAAAAACAAAAGGTGCACACCTTAGTTACGCAGCACGTGGTTGAATCACAGAGAACCTACCACCTTCCTGTATATGCCTGAAAGTCAGGGGTTGCAAAGAGAGGCATTGACCCCTATGGAGCACAGTACGCGGTGTGAAACGTAACGAAATCCGTTGATCAAGATGAGAAGATCACAGGTCACTGGGAGCTGCTGTCACTGAAGTGCAGGCCCAGACCCGAGTGTCCTAGTGGGAGGGAGGCTACAGAAGCATAGGAAGAGGGTCTCCACCCACATGCAGGGTGAACGGCACAGCTGCACTACTGCATGTGGCTCGGGGAGGAGGTATGTGACCTGCTGTGGAGGTGGGGACAGTCCTGCTGCTGGGGACTGCAGAGGGCCCGGTACGTGTGTCTTCAGCAGGAGCTTTGTGACGTTCTGTGGCATTCAGGACTGCTCTCCAGGGTCCCAGGAGGAGGTATGTGACCTGCTGTGGAGGTGGGGACAGTCCTGCTGCTGGGGACTGCAGAGGGCACGGTACGTGTGTCTTCAGCAGGAGCTTTGTGACGTTCTGTGGCATTCAGGACTGCTCTGCAGGGTCCCAGGAGAGAAGCGCTGGGTGTGTTCAGTGGCCCTGCCACGTCACCAGGCTGGCTGCACCGTGGTGGCCAGCACTCCTGTGTTCCACGGCCTGGCATTTGTAAGTGGGTTCCTGCAACCTGTGCTGTTTGAGGTCAGAGGGGAATCATGGCCTTTTCTGGGGGCCTCAGTGTGCATTCAGGATTCAGGACTGAGAGCGTCACCCTCCCTGCTTGTCTAGGAGGGCCCCCTTAGTTTAGGTCACCCAAGTGTGGGCTGTAGCCACAGTGAGCATCATGTGTTCACTTGTAGGGCTGCACCCAGCTCATGCTATTTCGAGTACCTGGGCAGCCATCTTGCCACGTGGCACACACAGCACACAAGGAGCCCCGGGGGACTGCCACGTGTGTGGAATGGACTGTGCCTCCTGTGAGGGACTGTTGCTCACTTTTGCCCCCATGGGCACCCTGGCCTGTCCGGGTAGGTACTGGGCAGCTGCACCTCCAGAGGGTGTTTGTGGAGAGGCTCCGTGCAGGGGTCAGAGCGTGCAGTGCTCCGCCTGGTGCTGTGTTAGCAAGAAGGCAGCACCCCGTTTGCCGGGAGCTCAGTAGTGTGTGGGGTGCCCACAGCTGTGAGGCCTCGCCTCTGCTTGCCGCCTGCTGCTGTTGTCCGTGTGTAGGCACGGGGACTCTGCCAGCTTGCCGGTGTTTCCTGATCTCAGCTGGAAACTACAGGCTGCCCGGAGGTGGAAACCATGACGGACGTCTCAGAAATCCCTGCCTCTGGGGCGAGCGCTGGTGTGCGTGTGGCCACAGGGTGGCAGCCTCGCGACGCTGGACGGGCGCCTGTCAGGGAGGAACGCGGGGTGGGGAGCCTTTCCAGAGACCTCTGCAGGGCCGTGTGACCAGCATACGTTTCATCTCATTTTAGACGCTCGTCCTTGCCCCATCCCGCCTCATGCTGGAGGAGCACCCAGGACGTCACCATCACCATCCTCGCATGCCCCTGGGCCCTGCGGGTTCTGACAGCCATCGAGAGGCCGGGCCAGGGCTTGCACGGCAGCCTCCGCCTCAGATTTTCTTGCAGTCAGCCTGGGCTGTGGTTCGGGAGGAAGGCCACGGGGTGAGGTTTCCTTCCCACACCTCCTACCAAGGGACATGCACAGCATTTTCTGTTTCTTTTTATTTATTTTTTTCTTTTTGCTCTGTTACTCAGGCTGGAGTGCAGTGGCGCGATCACAGCTCACTGTAACTTCAACCTCTTGGGCCCAAGACATCCTCCTGCCTCAGCCTCTCGAGTAGCTGGGACTATAGGCATGTACCACCATGCCCAGCCAATTTTTTTTCCCCAGAGATGGGGTCTTGCTGTGTTGCCTAGGCTGGTCTGGAACTCCTGGGCTCAAGTGATCCTCTAGCCTCAGCCTCTCAGAGTGCTGGCATTTCAGGCGTGAGCCTCCCCGCTGCTGTGCACAGCATATTGGAAGGCTGGCTGTTCACTGAGTTTTTCTTTATCGCTCACTGCCTGTCTTGGGGCTAAGGCCTCCCTGGGCTTCCGGCTTCCAGCTCCCTGATGACAGACATGCCTGTCCCCCTGCTTCCCCTGGCCGCGTGTCTGTCCACATGGCAGCACCAGCAGCAGGGCGGGGCAGGAGGCAGGCGCGTGGAGTGGGTAACTAGTCAAGGACACGAGCGTCGGGTGGCTGAGGTCATCTCTGCAGGTCGTTAGTGCCAGGCATCTTTTGAGGCAGGGGAGTTCCCACTGGAGCTGAAGCATGCAGGAGCCTGCTGTGGCACCATGGGCCCAGGGAGGGCTGACTGAGGAGCTGGGGGGCACTGCACCAGCTGGCCTGGAGCCTGTCAGGATGCCCCCACCTGTGCTCATGGGTCGATTGAGTGGGAGATGGAGCACGCAAGCTGCTGTCTCCTCCATTCAGCTCCTGTGCTGTCCTTACCTATGCACCAGTTTCATGGGCCTGTGAGGCCCAGCAGAGGCCTATCCTGGGTGATGGGTGAGTGTTAGGAGGCCAGAGCTGAGGGAAGGGGTGTGCTGGGGACAGACAGGCTGGCCCAGGTTCCTGATCCCCAGCGGGTGCAGGCAGCCTCTCCTCGGCACCGCGGTGAAGATGGATAGATGTGTCCTACACAGGGCCCTCTGGCCTCAGGGCACCCTCTTCCCAGCTGAGCCGGGCATTCTGCAGTCTGAAGCGTCCCCTGCGCTCTTCCTGGCTGGCGTCCTGCACCCCCAGGCCAACAAGGCCTTGCCTGGTGCCTCAGACGGCTCAACTCATGACCGTCGAGTCACCCCACCCCTCTTGCTGTGAACCACCTGCAAGGATTTTGTTTAATTGCAGTCACTCATGACCAAGACAGACACCATCCTTACAGAACCAAATTAAGCTTTCCTGGAAGAAGTGTCAAAAAGTATAACTCAGCAGCTCCACGAGGGCTGTGGCTCTGGAGATGGTGGGATGCAGCCTCACCAGGACCCCGGCCACCGCGCCCAGCAGAAACATCCACGGCTTGAGGCCTAAGCACGCTTCGTCCAGCTCTGAGTGTTCAAGCAAAACCCTATTTGTTCAAATTCCAGAACGGCCTGAGCGTCTCTCTCTGTCATGCTGCTCCAGGTGCTGAGGCGTCTCTGTCTGTCATGCTGCTCCAGGTGCTGAGGCGTCTCTGTCTGTCATGCTGCTCCAGGTGCTGAGGCGTCTCTGTCTGTCATGCTGCTCCAGGTGCTGAGGCGTCTCTGTCTGTCATGCTGCTCCAGGTGCTGAGGTGTCTCTGTCATGCTGCTCCAGGTGCTGAGCGTCTCTGTCTGTCATGCTGCTCCAGGTGCTGAGGCGTCTCTGTCTGTCATGCTGCTCCAGGTGCTGAGGCGTCTCTGTCTGTCATGCTGCTCCAGGTGCTGAGCGTCTCTCTCTGTCATGCTGCTCCAGGTGCTGAGGCGTCTGTCTGTCATGCTGCTCCAGGTGCTGAGTGTCTCTGTCTGTCATGCTGCTCCAGGTGCTGAGGCGTCTCTGTCTGTCATGCTGCTCCAGGTGCTGAGGCGTCTCTCTCTGTCATGCTGCTCCAGGTGCTGAGGCGTCTCTGTCTGTCATGCTGCTCCAGGTGCTGAGCGTCTCTGTCTGTCATGCTGCTCCAGGTGCTGAGGCGTCTCTGTCATGCTGCTCCAGGTGCTGAGGCGTCTCTGTCTGTCATGCTGCTCCAGGTGCTGAGCGTCTCTGTCTGTCATGCTGCTCCAGGTGCTGAGGCGTCTCTGTCTGTCATGCTGCTCCAGGTGCTGAGGCGTCTCTGTCTGTCATGCTGCTCCAGGTGCTGAGGCGTCTCTGTCTGTCATGCTGCTCCAGGTGCTGAGGCGTCTCTCTGTCATGCTGCTCCAGGTGCTGAGGCGTCTCTCTGTCATGCTGCTCCAGGTGCTGAGGCGTCTCTCTGTCATGCTGCTCCAGGTGCTGAGGCGTCTCTGTCTGTCATGCTGCTCCAGGTGCTGAGCGTCTCTGTCTGTCATGCTGCTCCAGGTGCTGAGGCGTCTCTGTCTGTCATGCTGCTCCAGGTGCTGAGCGCTCTGTCTGTCATGCTGCTCCAGGTGCTGAGGCGTCTCTGTCTGTCATGCTGCTCCAGGTGCTGAGGCGTCTCTGTCTGTCATGCTGCTCCAGGTGCTGAGGCGTCTCTGTCTGTCATGCTGCTCCAGGTGCTGAGGTCTCTCTGTCATGCTGCTCCAGGTGCTGAGCGTCTCTGTCTGTCATGCTGCTCCAGGTGCTGAGTGTCTCTGTCTGTCATGCTGCTCCAGGTGCTGAGGCTCTGTCTGTCATGCTGCTCCAGGTGCTGAGGCGTCTCTGTCTGTCATGCTGCTCCAGGTGCTGAGGCGTCTGTCTGTCATGCTGCTCCAGGTGCTGGCGTCTCTGTCTGTCATGCTGCTCCAGGTGCTGAGCGTCTCTGTCTGTCATGCTGCTCCAGGTGCTGAGGCGTCTCTGTCTGTCATGCTGCTCCAGGTGCTGGCGTCTCTGTCTGTCATGCTGCTCCAGGTGCTGAGGTCTCTGTCTGTCATGCTGCTCCAGGTGCTGAGGTCTCTGTCTGTCATGCTGCTCCAGGTGCTGAGGCGTCTCTGTCTGTCATGCTGCTCCAGGTGCTGAGGCGTCTCTGTCATGCTGCTCCAGGTGCTGAGGCGTCTCTCTGTCATGCTGCTCCAGGTGCTGAGCGTCTCTCTGTCATGCTGCTCCAGGTGCTGAGGTCTCTGTCTGTCATGCTGCTCCAGGTGCTGAGGCGTCTCTGTCTGTCATGCTGCTCCAGGTGCTGAGGCGTCTCTGTCTGTCATGCTGCTCCAGGTGCTGAGGCGTCTCTGTCTGTCATGCTGCTCCAGGTGCTGAGGCGTCTCTGTCATGCTGCTCCAGGTGCTGAGGCGTCTCTCTGTCATGCTGCTCCAGGTGCTGAGGCGTCTCTGTCTGTCATGCTGCTCCAGGTGCTGAGGTGTCTCTGTCTGCTGCTCCAGGTGCTGAGGCGTCTCTGTCTGTCATGCTGCTCCAGGTGCTGAGGCGTCTCTGTCTGTCGTGCTGCTCCAGGTGCTGAGGCGTCTCTGTCTGTCATGCTGCTCCAGGTGCTGAGGCGTCTCTCTGTCATGCTGCTCCAGGTGCTGAGGCGCCTCTCTGTCGTGCTGCTCCAGGTGCTGAGGCGTCTCTCTCTGTCATGCTGCTCCAGGTGCTGAGGCGTCTCTGTCATGCTGCTCCAGGTGCTGAGGCGTCTCTGTCTGTCATGCTGCTCCAGGTGCTGAGGCGTCTCTGTCTGTCATGCTGCTCCAGGTGCTGAGGCGTCTCTCTCTGTCATGCTGCTCCAGGTGCTGAGGCGTCTCTGTCTGTCATGCTGCTCCAGGTGCTGAGGCGTCTCTGTCTGTCATGCTGCTCCAGGTGCTGAGGCGCCTCTCTGTCATGCTGCTCCAGGTGCTGAGGCGTCTCTCTGTCATGCTGCTCCAGGTGCTGAGGCGCTCTCTGTCATGCTGCTCCAGGTGCTGAGGCGTCTCTGTCTGTCATGCTGCTCCAGGTGCTGAGGCGTCTCTGTCTGTCATGCTGCTCCAGGTGCTGAGGCGTCTCTGTCTGTCATGCTGCTCCAGGTGCTGAGGCGTCTCTCTCTGTCATGCTGCTCCAGGTGCTGAGGCGTCTCTGTCTGTCATGCTGCTCCAGGTGCTGAGGCGCCTCTGTCTGTCATGCTGCTCCAGGTGCTGAGGCGCTCTCTCTGTCATGCTGCTCCAGGTGCTGAGGCGTCTCTGTCTGTCATGCTGCTCCAGGTGCTGAGTGTCTCTGTCTGTCATGCTGCTCCAGGTGCTGAGGCGTCTCTGTCTGTCATGCTGCTCCAGGTGCTGAGGCGTCTCTCTCTGTCATGCTGCTCCAGGTGCTGAGGCGTCTCTGTCTGTCGTGCTGCTCCAGGTGCTGAGGCGTCTCTCTCTGTCGTGCTGCTCCAGGTGCTGAGGCGTCTCTGTCTGTCGTGCTGCTCCAGGTGCTGAGGCGTCTCTGTCTGTCGTGCTGCTCCAGGTGCTGAGGCGTCTCTCTGTCATGCTGCTCCAGGTGCTGAGGCGTCTCTGTCTGTCATGCTGCTCCAGGTGCTGAGGCGCCTCTCTGTCATGCTGCTCCAGGTGCTGAGGCGTCTCTCTGTCATGCTGCTCCAGGTGCTGAGGCGTCTCTGTCTGTCATGCTGCTCCAGGTGCTGAGCGTCTCTGTCTGTCGTGCTGCTCCAGGTGCTGAGCGCTCTCTCTGTCATGCTGCTCCAGGTGCTGAGCGTCTCTCTCTGTCGTGCTGCTCCAGGTGCTGAGGCGTCTCTCTCTGTCGTGCTGCTCCAGGTGCTGAGCGTCTCTCTGTCATGCTGCTCCAGGTGCTGAGGCGTCTCTGTCTGTCATGCTGCTCCAGGTGCTGAGGCGTCTCTCTCTGTCGTGCTGCTCCAGGTGCTGAGGCGTCTCTGTCTGTCGTGCTGCTCCAGGTGCTGAGGCGTCTCTGTCTGTCGTGCTGCTCCAGGTGCTGAGGCGTCTCTGTCTGTCGTGCTGCTCCAGGTGCTGAGGCGCTCTCTCTGTCATGCTGCTCCAGGTGCTGAGGTGTCTCTCTGTCATGCTGCTCCAGGTGCTGAGGCGTCTCTCTCTCTGTCATGCTGCTCCAGGTGCTGAGCGTCTCTGTCTGTCATGCTGCTCCAGGTGCTGAGGTCTCTCTCTGTCATGCTGCTCCAGGTGCTGAGCGTCTCTCTGTCATGCTGCTCCAGGTGCTGAGGCGTCTCTCTGTCATGCTGCTCCAGGTGCTGAGGCGCTCTCTCTGTCATGCTGCTCCAGGTGCTGAGTGTCTCTGTCTGTCATGCTGGTCCAGGTGCTGAGGTGTCTCTGTCTGTCATGCTGCTCCAGGTGCTGAGGTCTCTGTCTGTCATGCTGCTCCAGGTGCTGAGGCGTCTCTGTCTGTCATGCTGCTCCAGGTGCTGAGGCGTCTCTGTCTGTCATGCTGCTCCAGGTGCTGAGGCGTCTCTCTCTGTCATGCTGCTCCAGGTGCTGAGGCGTCTCTGTCTGTCATGCTGCTCCAGGTGCTGAGCGTCTCTGTCTGTCATGCTGCTCCAGGTGCTGAGGTCTCTGTCTGTCATGCTGCTCCAGGTGCTGAGCGTCTCTGTCTGTCATGCTGCTCCAGGTGCTGAGCGTCTCTGTCTGTCATGCTGCTCCAGGTGCTGAGGCGTCTCTGTCTGTCATGCTGCTCCAGGTGCTGAGGTGTCTCTGTCATGCTGCTCCAGGTGCTGAGGCGTCTCTCTCTGTCATGCTGCTCCAGGTGCTGAGGTGTCTCTGTCATGCTGCTCCAGGTGCTGAGCGTCTCTCTCTGTCATGCTGCTCCAGGTGCTGAGGTGTCTCTGTCATGCTGCTCCAGGTGCTGAGCGTCTCTCTCTGTCATGCTGCTCAGGTGCTGAGGTGTCTCTGTCTGTCATGCTGCTCCAGGTGCTGAGGCGCTCTCTCTGTCATGCTGCTCCAGGTGCTGAGCGTCTCTGTCTGTCATGCTGCTCCAGGTGCTGAGGTGTCTCTCTGTCATGCTGCTCCAGGTGCTGAGCGTCTCTGTCTGTCATGCTGCTCCAGGTGCTGAGGCGCCTCTCTCTGTCATGCTGCTCCAGGTGCTGGCGTCTCTCTCTGTCATGCTGCTCCAGGTGCTGAGGCGTCTCTCTGTCATGCTGCTCCAGGTGCTGAGGCGTCTCTCTCTGTCATGCTGCTCCAGGTGCTGAGGCGTCTCTGTCTGTCATGCTGCTCCAGGTGCTGAGGCGCCTCTCTGTCATGCTGCTCCAGGTGCTGAGGTGTCTCTGTCATTCTGCTCCAGGTGCTGAGCGCTCTCTCTGTCATGCTGCTCCAGGTGCTGAGGTGTCTCTCTCTGTCATGCTGCTCCAGGTGCTGAGGTGTCTCTGTCTGTCATGCTGCTCCAGGTGCTGAGCGTCTCTCTCTGTCATGCTGCTCCAGGTGCTGAGGCGTCTCTGTCTGTCATGCTGCTCCAGGTGCTGAGGCGTCTCTCTGTCATGCTGCTCCAGGTGCTGAGGTGTCTCTCTGTCATGCTGCTCCAGGTGCTGAGGTGTCTCTGTCTGTCATGCTGCTCCAGGTGCTGGCGTCTCTCTCTGTCATGCTGCTCCAGGTGCTGAGGCGTCTCTGTCTGTCATGCTGCTCCAGGTGCTGAGGCGTCTCTGTCTGTCATGCTGCTCCAGGTGCTGAGGTGTCTCTGTCTGTCATGCTGCTCCAGGTGCTGAGGTGTCTCTGTCTGTCATGCTGCTCCAGGTGCTGAGGCGTCTCTGTCTGTCATGCTGCTCCAGGTGCTGAGGTGTCTCTCTGTCATGCTGCTCCAGGTGCTGAGGCGTCTCTCTCTGTCATGCTGCTCCAGGTGCTGAGCGTCTCTGTCTGTCATGCTGCTCCAGGTGCTGAGGCGTCTCTGTCTGTCATGCTGCTCCAGGTGCTGAGGTGTCTCTCTGTCATGCTGCTCCAGGTGCTGAGCGTCTCTCTGTCATGCTGCTCCAGGTGCTGAGCGCTCTCTCTGTCATGCTGCTCCAGGTGCTGAGGCGTCTCTGTCTGTCATGCTGCTCCAGGTGCTGAGGCGCCTCTCTGTCATGCTGCTCCAGGTGCTGAGGCGTCTCTCTGTCATGCTGCTCAGGTGCTGAGGCGTCTCTCTGTCATGCTGCTCCAGGTGCTGAGCGTCTCTCTCTGTCATGCTGCTCCAGGTGCTGAGGTGTCTCTGTCATTCTGCTCCAGGTGCTGAGGCGTCTCTGTCTGTCATGCTGCTCCAGGTGCTGAGGTGTCTCTCTCTGTCATGCTGCTCCAGGTGCTGAGCGTCTCTCTGTCATGCTGCTCCAGGTGCTGAGGCGTCTCTGTCTGTCATGCTGCTCCAGGTGCTGAGGTGTCTCTGTCTGTCATGCTGCTCCAGGTGCTGAGCGTCTCTCTGTCATGCTGCTCCAGGTGCTGAGCGTCTCTGTCTGTCATGCTGCTCCAGGTGCTGAGGCGTCTCTGTCTGTCATGCTGCTCCAGGTGCTGAGGTGTCTCTGTCTGTCATGCTGCTCCAGGTGCTGAGCGTCTCTGTCTGTCATGCTGCTCCAGGTGCTGGCGTCTCTCTCTGTCATGCTGCTCCAGGTGCTGAGCGTCTCTGTCTGTCATGCTGCTCAGGTGCTGAGGTGTCTCTCTCTGTCATGCTCCAGGTGCTGAGGCGCCTCTCTGTCATGCTGCTCCAGGTGCTGAGTCTCTGTCTGTCATGCTGCTCCAGGTGCTGAGGCGTCTCTCTGTCATGCTGCTCCAGGTGCTGAGCGTCTCTGTCTGTCATGCTGCTCCAGGTGCTGAGGTGTCTCTGTCTGTCATGCTGCTCCAGGTGCTGAGCGTCTCTCTCTGTCATGCTGCTCCAGGTGCTGAGCGTCTCTGTCTGTCATGCTGCTCCAGGTGCTGAGGCGTCTCTGTCTGTCATGCTGCTCCAGGTGCTGAGGCGTCTCTGTCTGTCATGCTGCTCCAGGTGCTGAGGCGTCTGTCTGTCATGCTGCCCAGGTGCTGAGGCGTCTCTGTCTGTCATGCTGCTCCAGGTGCTGAGGCGTCTCTGTCTGTCATGCTGCTCCAGGTGCTGAGGCGTCTCTGTCTGTCATGCTGCTCCAGGTGCTGAGGCGTCTCTGTCTGTCATGCTGCTCCAGGTGCTGAGGCGTCTCTGTCTGTCATGCTGCTCCAGGTGCTGAGCGTCTCTCTGTCATGCTGCTCCAGGTGCTGAGGCGTCTCTCTGTCATGCTGCTCCAGGTGCTGAGCGTCTCTGTCTGTCATGCTGCTCCAGGTGCTGAGCGTCTCTGTCTGTCATGCTGCTCCAGGTGCTGAGGCGTCTCTGTCTGTCATGCTGCTCCAGGTGCTGAGGTGTCTCTGTCTGTCATGCTGCTCCAGGTGCTGAGCGTCTCTCTGTCATGCTGCTCCAGGTGCTGAGGCGTCTCTGTCTGTCATGCTGCTCCAGGTGCTGAGGCGTCTCTGTCTGTCATGCTGCTCCAGGTGCTGAGGTCTCTCTGTCATGCTGCTCCAGGTGCTGAGGTGTCTCTCTCTGTCATGCTGCTCCAGGTGCTGAGGCGTCTCTGTCTGTCATGCTGCTCCAGGTGCTGAGCGTCTCTCTGTCATGCTGCTCCAGGTGCTGAGGTGTCTCTGTCATGCTGCTCCAGGTGCTGAGCGTCTCTCTCTGTCATGCTGCTCCAGGTGCTGAGGTGTCTCTGTCTGTCATGCTGCTCCAGGTGCTGAGGCGTCTCTGTCTGTCATGCTGCTCCAGGTGCTGAGGTCTCTGTCTGTCATGCTGCTCCAGGTGCTGAGCGCCTCTGTCTGTCATGCTGCTCCAGGTGCTGAGGCGTCTCTGTCTGTCATGCTGCTCCAGGTGCTGAGCGCTCTCTCTGTCATGCTGCTCCAGGTGCTGAGGCGTCTCTGTCTGTCATGCTGCTCCAGGTGCTGAGGCGTCTCTCTCTGTCATGCTGCTCCAGGTGCTGAGGTGTCTCTGTCATGCTGCTCCAGGTGCTGAGGCGTCTCTCTCTGTCATGCTGCTCCAGGTGCTGAGGTGTCTCTGTCATGCTGCTCCAGGTGCTGAGCGTCTCTCTCTGTCATGCTGCTCCAGGTGCTGAGGTGTCTCTGTCTGTCATGCTGCTCCAGGTGCTGAGGCGTCTCTCTCTGTCATGCTGCTCCAGGTGCTGAGGTGTCTCTGTCTGTCATGCTGCTCCAGGTGCTGAGGCGTCTCTCTGTCATGCTGCTCCAGGTGCTGAGCGTCTCTGTCTGTCATGCTGCTCCAGGTGCTGAGGTGTCTCTCTCTGTCATGCTGCTCCAGGTGCTGAGCGTCTCTGTCTGTCATGCTGCTCCAGGTGCTGAGGCGTCTCTCTCTGTCATGCTGCTCCAGGTGCTGAGGCGTCTCTGTCTGTCATGCTGCTCCAGGTGCTGAGGCGTCTCTCTCTGTCATGCTGCTCCAGGTGCTGAGCGTCTCTGTCTGTCATGCTGCTCCAGGTGCTGAGGCGTCTCTGTCTGTCATGCTGCTCCAGGTGCTGGCGTCTCTGTCTGTCATGCTGCTCCAGGTGCTGAGGCGTCTCTCTCTGTCATGCTGCTCCAGGTGCTGAGGCGTCTCTCTGTCATGCTGCTCCAGGTGCTGAGCGTCTCTCTGTCATGCTGCTCCAGGTGCTGAGGCGTCTCTGTCTGTCATGCTGCTCCAGGTGCTGAGGCGTCTCTCTGTCATGCTGCTCCAGGTGCTGAGCGTCTCTGTCTGTCATGCTGCTCCAGGTGCTGAGGCGTCTCTCTGTCATGCTGCTCCAGGTGCTGAGCGTCTCTGTCTGTCATGCTGCTCCAGGTGCTGAGGCGTCTCTGTCTGTCATGCTGCTCCAGGTGCTGAGCGTCTCTGTCTGTCATGCTGCTCCAGGTGCTGAGGCGTCTCTGTCTGTCATGCTGCTCCAGGTGCTGAGGCGTCTCTGTCTGTCATGCTGCTCCAGGTGCTGAGGCGTCTCTGTCTGTCATGCTGCTCCAGGTGCTGAGGTGTCTCTGTCTGTCATGCTGCTCCAGGTGCTGAGTGTCTCTGTCTGTCATGCTGCTCCAGGTGCTGAGGTGTCTCTCTCTGTCATGCTGCTCCAGGTGCTGAGGTGTCTCTGTCTGTCATGCTGCTCCAGGTGCTGAGCGTCTCTGTCATGCTGCTCCAGGTGCTGAGGTGTCTCTGTCTGTCATGCTGCTCCAGGTGCTGAGCGTCTCTCTCTGTCATGCTGCTCCAGGTGCTGAGCGTCTCTGTCTGTCATGCTGCTCCAGGTGCTGAGGCGTCTCTGTCTGTCATGCTGCTCCAGGTGCTGAGCGTCTCTCTCTGTCATGCTGCTCCAGGTGCTGAGCGTCTCTGTCTGTCATGCTGCTCCAGGTGCTGAGCGTCTCTGTCTGTCATGCTGCTCCAGGTGCTGAGGCGTCTCTCTCTGTCATGCTGCTCCAGGTGCTGAGGCGTCTCTCTGTCATGCTGCTCCAGGTGCTGAGCGTCTCTGTCTGTCATGCTGCTCCAGGTGCTGAGGTGTCTCTCTCTGTCATGCTGCTCCAGGTGCTGGCGTCTCTGTCTGTCATGCTGCTCCAGGTGCTGAGGCGTCTCTCTCTGTCATGCTGCTCCAGGTGCTGAGGCGTCTCTGTCTGTCATGCTGCTCCAGGTGCTGAGGCGTCTCTGTCTGTCATGCTGCTCCAGGTGCTGAGGTGTCTCTGTCTGTCATGCTGCTCCAGGTGCTGAGCGTCTCTGTCTGTCATGCTGCTCCAGGTGCTGAGGCGTCTCTGTCTGTCATGCTGCTCCAGGTGCTGAGGTGTCTCTCTCTGTCATGCTGCTCCAGGTGCTGAGGTGTCTCTCTGTCATGCTGCTCCAGGTGCTGAGGTGTCTCTCTCTGTCATGCTGCTCCAGGTGCTGAGGTGTCTGTCTGTCATGCTGCTCCAGGTGCTGAGGCGTCTCTGTCTGTCATGCTGCTCCAGGTGCTGAGGCGTCTCTGTCTGTCATGCTGCTCCAGGTGCTGAGGTGTCTCTCTCTGTCATGCTGCTCCAGGTGCTGAGGTGTCTCTGTCTGTCATGCTGCTCCAGGTGCTGAGGTGTCTCTCTCTGTCATGCTGCTCCAGGTGCTGAGGTGTCTCTGTCATGCTGCTCCAGGTGCTGAGGTGTCTCTGTCTGTCATGCTGCTCCAGGTGCTGAGGCGTCTCTCTCTGTCATGCTGCTCCAGGTGCTGAGGCGTCTCTCTCTGTCATGCTGCTCCAGGTGCTGAGGTGTCTCTGTCTGTCATGCTGCTCCAGGTGCTGAGGTGTCTCTCTCTGTCATGCTGCTCCAGGTGCTGAGGTGTCTCTGTCATGCTGCTCCAGGTGCTGAGGTGTCTCTCTGTCATGCTGCTCCAGGTGCTGAGGTCTCTCTGTCATGCTGCTCCAGGTGCTGAGGCGTCTCTGTCTGTCATGCTGCTCCAGGTGCTGAGGCGTCTCTCTGTCATGCTGCTCCAGGTGCTGAGGCGTCTCTGTCTGTCATGCTGCTCCAGGTGCTGAGGTGTCTCTCTCTGTCATGCTGCTCCAGGTGCTGAGCGTCTCTGTCTGTCATGCTGCTCCAGGTGCTGAGGCGTCTCTCTCTGTCATGCTGCTCCAGGTGCTGAGCGTCTCTGTCTGTCATGCTGCTCCAGGTGCTGAGGTGTCTCTCTCTGTCATGCTGCTCCAGGTGCTGAGCGTCTCTGTCTGTCATGCTGCTCCAGGTGCTGAGGTGTCTCTGTCTGTCATGCTGCTCCAGGTGCTGAGGTGCCTCTGTCTGTCATGCTGCTCCAGGTGCTGAGGCGTCTCTCTGTCATGCTGCTCCAGGTGCTGAGGTGTCTCTCTCTGTCATGCTGCTCCAGGTGCTGAGCGTCTCTGTCTGTCATGCTGCTCCAGGTGCTGAGCGTCTCTCTGTCATGCTGCTCCAGGTGCTGAGCGTCTCTGTCTGTCATGCTCCAGGTGCTGAGGCGTCTCTCTCTGTCATGCTGCTCCAGGTGCTGAGCGTCTCTGTCTGTCATGCTGCTCCAGGTGCTGAGGCGCTCTGTCTGTCATGCTGCTCCAGGTGCTGAGGTGTCTCTCTCTGTCATGCTGCTCCAGGTGCTGAGGCGTCTCTGTCTGTCATGCTGCTCCAGGTGCTGAGGTGTCTCTCTCTGTCATGCTGCTCCAGGTGCTGAGGTGTCTCTCTGTCATGCTGCTCCAGGTGCTGAGGCGTCTCTCTCTGTCATGCTGCTCCAGGTGCTGAGGCGTCTCTGTCTGTCATGCTGCTCCAGGTGCTGAGGCGTCTCTGTCTGTCATGCTGCTCCAGGTGCTGAGGTGTCTCTGTCTGTCATGCTGCTCCAGGTGCTGAGGCGTCTCTCTCTGTCATGCTGCTCCAGGTGCTGAGGCGTCTCTGTCTGTCATGCTGCTCCAGGTGCTGAGGTGTCTCTGTCTGTCATGCTGCTCCAGGTGCTGAGGCGTCTCTGTCTGTCATGCTGCTCAGGTGCTGAGGCGTCTCTGTCTGTCATGCTGCTCCAGGTGCTGAGGCGTCTCTCTGTCATGCTGCTCCAGGTGCTGAGGTGTCTCTGTCTGTCATGCTCCAGGTGCTGAGGTGTCTCTGTCTGTCATGCTGCTCAGGTGCTGAGGCGTCTCTCTCTGTCATGCTGCTCCAGGTGCTGAGGCGTCTCTGTCTGTCATGCTGCTCCAGGTGCTGAGGCGTCTCTCTCTGTCATGCTGCTCCAGGTGCTGAGGCGTCTCTGTCTGTCATGCTGCTCCAGGTGCTGAGGCGTCTCTCTCTGTCATGCTCCAGGTGCTGAGGTGTCTCTGTCTGTCATGCTCCAGGTGCTGAGGCGTCTCTCTCTGTCATGCTGCTCCAGGTGCTGAGCGTCTCTGTCTGTCATGCTCCAGGTGCTGAGGCGTCTCTGTCTGTCATGCTGCTCCAGGTGCTGAGGCGTCTCTCTCTGTCATGCTGCTCCAGGTGCTGAGGTCAAAGCCATGTCCTCGGTGGGGAGGCCCAGGGGCTCTGCCCTCAAAAGCCTGTGTGGGCTGGGCACAGTGGCTCATGCCTGCAGCCCAGCACTTTGGGAGTCCAGTGTGAGAGGATCACTTGGGTGCAGGAGGTCAAGACAAGCCAGGGTAACACGGCAAGACCCTGTCTGTAAAAAATACGGCGGGTCTTGTGTGGCATGCCGGTGCTCTCAGCTACTTGGGAGGCTGAGGCCAGAGGATCACTTGATCCGGGAGTTTAAGATCAGCCTGGGTGACATGCTGTCTCTACAAGGTAAATAAATATGTCTATTTCCTGGCTCCCATGTCGTAGCCAGGAGAAGATGCTGAGGAAGGCACACGGTCTGAGCCGACTCCAGCAGGTCAGAGGACACAGCACCGAGCAAGCGTGTACCCGTCATGCAGCCAACTACAGACCACGAGAGCCTGGGGGGCGGGTGCCATGTGGGGCTCTCGGAGAAAGGGGCGCTGGCAGAGTGCAGGCTGGGCAGTTGGTGCTCTTCCCTTCCCATGGCCAAGGCCGTGCTGCTGCTGCTGCGAGGTGGACGGGGCCACCTTGTGATCTCAGGTCACCAGGGACACGCATCCTTTGGCCTGTGCACTGCGGCTCAGCATTTCAGAGAGCGGCTCCTCAGAGCAGCTTCACGTGAGGGCCTATGGGCTCCCTCGGGGAATGCACAAATTCACAGATGTGCAGCAGTGGGCTGCAGCTCCCCAGAGAGCACCCACATACAACATGGCTGTTGCAAACCCAGGTTGTGAAATCGTTGTGGTTGGTTGCAACCAGATTCTGTTTCTGAAGAGTGGGTTATGAAAACAGCCTTCTGGGCCATGTCCCACAGGTGCCATCTGTGAGGAGAGCCCCTTACTGCCCACTGAGTCTCACTGACTCCCCCATTGCACCTGCACCCATCTGTTGGGCCTGGAGCCATTCCCTCTTTAGGGCCATCCCTGTGCCGAGTCCCCTGTGGCCCTGGGCAAGGCCGGTCCTTCTCTGCTCACCCAAGCGGTATCAGGGGAAGTGAGCTTGTAAGGATCATTTCAGGGGTGATAGGCTGGCGGGGTGGCATGTTGGAGGTGGCATCTCCCCTGTGGAAGGTGGGGTTGGAAGGTGAGCTTGTAAGGATCATTTAGGAGGTGATAAGCTAGAGGGGCGTGCCCTGGGTCCCAGCGAGAGTGTGCCTCCGGGTGTCCCCCCTTTCGTCTCCTTTTCTGAGGATATGCTCAGCCACTGCTCCCGGGCTGCTACATTCATCAGGAGTGGGGAGCATGGGCTATACTGGCTGAGGTAGGATCCTGGGGAGGACGCTGAGGCTGCCTGCCTGCCCCGTCGGGAGCTGGCACTGCAGCTGCACTCTCCCTGCCTGCTTCCTGGCATCCTCGTAAATGGCGGCTGCACCAGATGTGGGAGCTGTGTGTCCTGCAGAAGAGCAAACAAGAGGCTTTAATTGCACCCTTATCTGGGCCCTGGGGTGTCAAGGCTGCCGTTGAGGTTGCTCTGTAAATAAAGGGCAGGTGGCCTCTGTGGGAGGCACACTGGGCCACCTTCCGTGGGGTGAGACAGCCGCTGGCAGGTGGCCTGGAGCACCCCGAGGCTCACTGCAGGGCGGAAACACCCAGGTCCTCTCTGAGCCTGACCACCGGCAGCTCTGACTCACCTCCCACCTCAGTGGCGCAGACGGTGGCTGTGCTTGGCCCTGGGCCGCGGGCCACTTCCTGTGCTCTCGGGAACCACAGCCTTCTGGAGAGCAGCTCAGATGTCACTGCAGTTCCCCAGTCATGCGTCTGACGTGCATTTCACCAGGGCTCAATGATTCTTGTGTTTTATACTGCAGATCTTCAGTCTTTCTAAAAAAAAAAAATACCATGTGGGACGTAGGCCTCTTACTCTGAGAGGTGGAGAGCTGCCCCCGCGTGTCTGCGGCGTTGAGTGTGGGACATAGGCCTCTTACTCTGAGAGGTGGAGAGCGGCCCCCGCGTGTCTGCGGCGTTGAGTGTGGGACGTAGGCCTCTTACTCTGAGAGGTGGAGAGCGGCCCCCGCGTGTCTGCGGCGTTGAGTGTGGGACGTAGGCCTCTTACTCTGAGAGGTGGAGAGCGGCCCCCGCGTGTCTGCGGTGTTGCAGACCCTGATCCTTCAGGGCTGGCTGGTAAGGCAAGGCTCACAGAGGCCAGGACAGGAAGCAGTCCTGCGTGTGGTGCTGGAGGAACACCGCCTCAAAGACCATGCTCTGCCGCCCAGAGCACATGAGGGCTGTCGCACCTCCGAGAGATGTCAGTGCTGACCATCTGCTCTCCTTGCAGCATCTGGGCTGATGGGCCGCGCCCTGCACCGTGAGCCACCCGCAGGAGACCAGGAGGGCATGGCACTGCACCTGCAGATGAGCCCGCCAGCCCTGTCCGAGGCAGATACCCAGGAACTAACCCAGGTAAGGTGTCCCCAGTGCCACGCCAGCCAGCGCTGTGTCCCGGTCCTCCCACAGGCTGCTCCCTTTGCCTTCCTGACCACAAACAAGCTCTGGGTCATCCGTGTTGGCCTCACACCCAGGAGGAGGTGCTGGCCTCCACTCAGCAGCTGCAGGGAGGGAGGAAAGGCAGTGTCCATCCCAGATCCACACGCCTTCTGGAAGGAGTACACATGGCTGCCCTGGCTACCACCTGCACCCATTGTACATGTGCACGTGTGTGTGCGCACAGGTGTTTATGTTTACTGCGCATGTATATGTCCTTGCTGTGTGTCATGGGCATGTACTGTACACACGTGCATTTATGTGTACTGTGTATTCTCTGTGTACACATGCTATACATGTACTTATACTGTTAGTACATGTGTGTTATGTGTGCATGTGTGTGTGTGCTGTGTGTAGATGTGCTGTGTACCTTGTGTGCAGTGCATGGGCATGTGTGTCTGTGTTGTATGTGGAGTGTGCGTGTACTGTGCCTGTACATGCACGTGTTCTCCGTGTCTGTGTGTGCTCTGTATACTGTGTGTGCATGCTGGCACACGCCTGCTGTGTGTTGCGTACTCTGTGTGCAGTACATGCGTACATGCACAGTCATGTGAGGGCTCACTCAGCTCTCATGTGCTGAGCACTGGTTCTTAAGGAAGCTGAGCACTTTGTGCCGAGGAGGCTGGAATTTTACTGTTCAGTGTCAACACCCCGTCTTGTCCAGGGCTTGCTGGCCACTCTGTGGCTTTCCTTTTGTCTTCTCAAGCACTTTCTGAAGGTGTATCCAGCCACCACATCCCTCTATTTGTAAGTATCTCCGTATTCATTAAAGGATGAGAGTCATTCAGAAAGGGCCATACTGCCATTTTCGCCTGAGGAAACAGGACGTTGTCCCTCGGCACCATCCAGTCTCCAGGTCGTGCTCCGACCTGCCGAGCCCTGGCTGAAGGGCGTGTCCTGCAGGTGTGTGGTGTGCTCGAAGCTCATCTCCAGGTGCAGCTTCCGTCCTGCCTTCTCTTGCAGTTGATTCCTTGAAAAAGTGAAGCCATCTGTTGGGCTGAGACTGTGCATTTTGGATCTTGCAGTTCTGTGTCCACGCAGGGCGTGGGCTCCCCGTCCCTGAGCCTCTGAGTCGGCAGGTGGGTCCGGGGCTCTGTCAGGCCCGGCCCTGTTTTTGGAGGGAGTGTTCTGTGGGTAGCTCTGCCCGTGGCCACCAGGAGGTGGATAAAGACGCTCTGTCTCTTACGCCTGTTTTTGAAAACCAGTTCTTACTTTATGTGTCTGTGTACGCATAAACTCCTGAGGCCAGCTTGTTTGGGGAAAAAGGTGTTCATCTTTGCTCTGGGATAATTCAAGCGGACACAGCTTGTCACTTTTTCCTCCCAGCCTCACTTAGTCATGTCTGGCAATGGCGCACACAGCGCTGCCTGGTAGGTGTAGCCAGCTCACTGTGCAGGTTCCTAGTCACCTTCAGATACACTCATTGCCTCCAGAACGTCCTTGGCCCGGGTCTCGTTTGCTTGGGGTTTTTGAGAAATCCCAATACTACTATAAAGACAGGCTTACCTGGTTCTTCCCCGGCCATCCTCCTGAGAGCGCCTCAGGGTGCGTGGCTGGGACTGGCAGAATGTTAGCACACCCCACTCCCACACCCCACAAAGGTGTCCCCGGCCGAGGTGCTCGCTGTGTTAGCACACCCCACTCCCACACCCCACAAAGGTGTCCCCGGCCGAGGTGCTCGCTGTGTTAGCACACCCCACTCCCACACCCCACAAAGGTGTCCCCGGCCGAGACGCTCGCTGTGTTAGCACACCCCACTCCCACACCCCACAAAGGTGTCCCCGGCCGAGACGCTCGCTGTGTTAGCACACCCCACTCCCACACCCCACAAAGGTGTCCCCGGCCGAGGTGCTCGCTGTGTCCCCGGTTGTGTTTAGACTGAAGTAGGAATGAAGCTTTAGGATGAAAAGTCGGAAGCTTTTCTGTTAACTGATGGTGGCCGTGTAGTTGGAGAGGCCCTCGGTGTCCACACGTCAGGCATGTTCTTTGCCTCAAACCTGGGAGCAATGGGGAGGTGCTCAGGTGCCTGCATGGAGCTGCGGGTGAGCGGGGCTCCCCAGGACGATCCAGGCTGCGTCTACCCTGGGACTGCATGGGAGTCATTAGAGATCCAGCTAGCCAGTGACTCAACGCCAGAAGGAGCAGCCTCCACACTCAGGACTCTGGCTTTAAGGCCAGCAGTGGAGCAGGAGGAAGCAGTGACCTGAGGGGAGGCTGGGGAGGGCCTAGGAAGGCCTGGCGGGCCTAGGGGGCAAGGGCAGCACATGGGTCAGATGCGGGCCCCCTTCCTTGCAAGAGGGGCCTGGTTGCAACAGGGGACCATCTTTTTGAGGCAATACATGTGTTTCCTATTTAGAGAATTCCTAGTGCACAGTTGAAGCTAAAGCAGAAGCCAGAGTGAGTTACATTTCTGGGGAAAACAAAAATGCATGAAACCCCCTTCATCCCTTCATCCAGCTGTGGTTTTTGTTGCAGATGCTATTAAAGCCATCACGCTGAAACCTGTCCCAGTGGTGGTGTGGGTTGCAACAGGGGTGCTCAGAAGAGAGCGGCTGTGACCACAAAGGCCAGGCGGGGCCCAGGCGGGGGTGGTGCAGTGAGCCCTGCTGTCTCCTCTGCGGGGCCCTGGCTGCTGCTCACGTGGCGGCGGAGGGCAGAGGGAGGGCGGGGGCAGTAGGAGGTGAGTTTGCAGAGCGCTCGGCTTGCTTCTGTTGTCTGCTCCCCTTTTCGGCTGTGGAATCTGCTGGGGGCCACGCCATGGATGTGGGGCCTGGACACGGTAGAACTGCAGGTGGTGTCTAGCAGTTCCCTGGGATACTCCAGCTCACGTGGCATCATCTATCTTGTCCTGCTTTGGGGTTGCTGTGTCCGTGTCCCTCTGTCTCCAGAGAGGAACCAGGTGGACACTCGGTGTAGACAGACACTGGGTCTGGTGGGAGAGTGGAGCCTCACTGGCAGCTGATGGTGGGAAAGAAGTCTGCAGCACTCCTGCCG
This sequence comes from Saguinus midas, assembly GCA_021498475.1. Lineage (NCBI taxonomy): Eukaryota > Metazoa > Chordata > Mammalia > Primates > Cebidae > Saguinus > Saguinus midas. The sequence continues at coordinate 34,922,512 of CM038411.1, read as the reverse complement.
TGGCTCCTTCTAGGATCAGACATGCCGTGGCTGGTCCCTGTGGGCACAGGTCCTAGTGGGTGCTTGGGTGATGCCTCAGCCTCCTGCCTCGTGGCATGGGGTGGCCGGTTTGCCACTGCCTCTGATGTCTCCATAAACAGCAAATGCAAACACACATGGTAACGGGAAAGATAAGACTCGTTCTGTGCAAGTCAGAGGGTTCCCAGGAAGCAGAGCCTGGGGCCGCGATGGGCGAGTCAGAGGGTTCCCAGGAAGCAGAGCCTGGGGCCGCGATGGGCGAGTCAGAGGGTTCCCAGGAAGCAGAGCCTGGGGCCGCGATGGGCGAGTCAGAGGGTTCCCAGGAAGCAGAGCCTGGGGCCACGATGGGCGAGCCTGAGGGTTCCCAGGAAGCAGAGCCTGGGGCCGCGATGGGCGAGCCTGAGGGTTCCCAGGAAGCAGAGCCTGGGGCCGCGATGGGCGAGCCTGAGGGTTCCCAGGAAGCAGAGCCTGGGGCCGCGATGGGCGAGCCTGCGGGTGCAGCCAGGCTCTTGTGGGGCTTACATGGGGATGTGGGCTGGTGGCTTCTGGGCATGGGGGGACCCAGGTGTTTCTCTCCTTGCGTCTTTGGCAGAAACCCTCTGCCCACCCCTGGCATCATGTCCCACGTGGACCTGCTCTGGTGATTTGCTGAAACATTCTGCAGTTGTTCTGGGGCTCCCTGCTTTCTATGAAACCGTCTTCAGAAGGTAAAGTCCTTTTCTTTCCTGTTATGTTTCTCTTTTTAGGAAGTGGAGAATACATTGTATCCTCCTCAGGGACCCGCTTTCTGGTCTGCCTCCCTCACTTCTCTGTCCCTCATGTCTCTCCCGTAAACTTCCCTCAAGTCACCTGTGTCCTCTCCTAGTCGTGGGGCGGGAGGATGTCGGTGGTTTTCTGCCGACCTGAGGAACGTAAGATAATCATATTCACAGGGTGTCTCCCTGCCTGGACTAAGGGTCTTGATCAGAGTGTGACTACCCTGCTTTCTTTGAGCTCACTGACCATGTCGGGGCCGACAGCCCCATGTGACATTGGCCCCCACGGTCCCAGGGGCGACACTGTGTGGACACCATGATCTGTCCTGAGCACACCTGACACAAGTGTGGGATCGTGGAGAAGGAGCCACCCCAGCCCTGGGAGTCGGAGAGCGAGTTACAGGCAGAGGGGATGGTGGGGCTGGGCTCTGGGGGGACACTGGACAAGGGACCTGCCCTCTGAGACCAGCCAGGCAGGAGTGGGACTTGCCTGTGAGAGAGGAGGGCGGGGAGGCCAGGCTCCCCCTCCACTCAGGCTCTCAGTGTCTTGTGCCTTCCTGCTTTTCCAGGCTGTTCATGTCAGGCGTTCATCACAACGCAGGCAGGAGGTCGGTTCTGGGGGTCTGTGAGGTTTTGTGATGCTGTTTTTATTGATGGCCTTGACGCCAGTCAGATGGGCACTGAACTAAGCCGAGTGTTTGGGGATCTGTGCCTTCACTGCGAGTTCCTATTACTCATGCTCCTGACGTCACATGCACTTTCTAAACACTGATCCAGAAGAGCCTAGGAATGGGGACAGGGTTCCCTACAGCCCCCAACATCCACACAGCAGGAGGCCACTTCCCAGGGGCCCCTGGACCAGGCATGGGAGCCCTGCACGCACAAGGCTCGAGGGCTCCCCATAACTCAGACCTGCAGCGGCTGCGTGGAGGCGGCATCACAGGGAAACACCACGCCTTCTCTTCTAGCCTGCATGCTCTTTAGTAATGGGCTCATGCGGTGAGCACCTGCTTGCCCGCCTCTCTGCACTCTGCCTACCCCTATTCCCCGCACTCTCTGCTGTGCTGGTGAGCCACTCCTGTGCCCACACCCCCAAGCTCCCATTGCACTGGGCATGACTGTGGAGGACCCAGGACCCTGGGCTGAGCAGGGCCCATGGCTTCAGAGTGATGGGGACAGGAGGCCGTGCCAGGCACCACCCTAGGGGTCCTGATGCTCAGTGCTCACACCAGCTGCTCTCACTTGCCCAGGGAGTGCCTGGGAAACTGCCATTGCAAGGGGCCTGGCGGGAGAGTGTGGGACCTGTGCTAAGCGTTGAAGGCCAGTGCCTGCTGAGCCCTCCCAAGGCCACTCCCACGCTGCACCGGCTAAGCGGTTGAGCAGAGACCGAGTGCTGAGTGGGACTTGAAGCTTGGAGGACTCGCCCCACCCCGAGTCTTTGCTGTCCTCCCAGTTGTCGCGGTAATGAAGGCTGTGTGCCGGGCAAGTTCTGGGTGTCACGGAGGCCCTGGCTGTGGAAGGTGATACGTGTTATAGCAGTGGGGAGTTTCTCTTTATTCCCTTTTTAAAAATTGTGGTGAAATATATAAAACACAAATTTTGCCATTTTAACCATTTTTAAATGTATGATTCAGTGGTTAATGAAATTCACCCCCCCTCCATCCTGCACAGAAACTGTTTCTGTGAAACTCGAACCCATGTTCTGCCCCAGACCCTGCCCACCACTCTGTGTCTGTCTCTGCCAGCCTGCCACGCTGGGTTCCTTATAGCAGCGGAGCCACGCAGCACTCACCCTTTTGTGCCTGCTCATTTCATCGGCATGCCGTTGTCAGTGCGCTGGCTGACCCTCCCCGCTGTGAGTGGGCGCTCGGCTCGTTCCTCCTCTGAGCTGCTGTGGAGAATGCTGCTTAAGCGTTCACATGTGAGCATCTGTTTGAGGCCTTGCTCTCAAGTCTGGGATACACAGTGGTCCCCCTTATTATCAAGGGAAATGCTCCAAGACCCCCGGGTCATAAAGCTTTACCCTGCATTTTCTCAGGGGTTCCGTGGTTTTGATTTCCTCTGGTGTGAGCCGTTCTGAGTTAGTGTCGCAGTGAGGTGAGGACCCAGCTTTATTGTGTGTGTGCACATCCAGTTTTCCCAACGCCATTGGTAAACCAACCATTCTTTCCCCACTGCATGGTCTTCACACCCTTGTTGAAAATCCATCAGCCATAGATAAATGAGTTTATTTCTGATTTCTCACTTAATTCCATTCTGTGGTCTAAGGTCACTGTTTTGATTGCTGTAGCTTTGCGTTTTTTATTTTGAGACGGGATCTCACTCTTGTCTCCCAGGCTGGAGTGCAGTGGCATGATCTCGGTTCACTGCAACCTGTGCCTCCTGGGCTCAAGTGGTCCTCCCACCTCAGCCTCCCAGGTAGTTAGGACTGTAGGTGTGCATCCCCACGTCCAGCTCATTTTTTTTTTTAAGACATGGAGTCTCTCTATGTTGCCCAGTCTTGTCTTGAACTCCTGGGCTCAAGTGACCTTCTCTCCTCAGCTTTCCAGAGTGCTGAGATTACAGGCATGAGCCACTGTCCCCGCCTAAAAGTAGAGTGAGTTAAAAAGAGAAAACATGGCCGGGCGCGGTGGCTCAAGCCTGTAATCCCAGCACTTTGGGAGGCCGAGGCGGGTGGATCACGAGGTCAAGATATCGAGACCATCCTGGTCAACATGGTGAAACCCGTCTCTACTAAAGACACAAAAAATTAGCTGGGCGCGGTGGGCGTGCCTGTAATCCCAGCTACTCGGGAGGCTGAGGCAGGAGAATTGCCTGAACCCAGGAGGCGGAGGTTGCGGTGAGCCGAGATCGCGCCATTGCACTCCAGCCTGGGTAACGAGAGCGAAACTCCGTCTAAAAAAAAAAAAAAAAAAAAAACAAGAGAAAACAGCATATAGGGTGAGGGTATGAAGAAAAGGTGTTCTGGCACAGCTGTATAATATTTGTGTTTTAAGCTAAGTTTTATTTCAGAACAGTGTTAAAAACAATTGTAAGTTTGCAATGTGCAAAAGTCACAGGAAGCTGCGGCTCAGCTATTACTGAAGGAAGACTGTAACATAAACGCAGTGGAATCTCAGTCGCGGTGTTGATGGAGTTCACAGCAGTGTTCAGTCAGCCCTGGGCCTTCACGCTCACTCACCGTGCACCCAGGCAGCGAGCGTCCAGGCCTGCCAGCCTGCTCACGGGGCGCGCCCTCTGCCGTGTGCCCTGTTCAGTCAGCCCTGGGCCTTCACGCTCACTCACCATGCACCCAGGCAGAGAGCGTCCAGGCCTGCCAGCCTGCTCATGGGGCGCCCTCTGCCATGTGCCTTGTTCAGTCAGCCCTGGGCCTTCGCTCACTCACGTGCACCCAGGCAGCATCCAGGCCTGCCAGCCTGCTCACGGGGCGCGCCCTCTGCCGTGTGCCCTGTTCAGTCAGCCCTGGGCCTTCACGCTCACTCACCGTGCACCCAGGCAGCGAGCAGGCCTGCCAGCCTGCTCACGGGCGCGCCTCTGCCATGTGCCTGTTCAGTCAGCCCTGGGCCTTCACGCTCACTCACCATGCACCCAGGCAGCGAGCGTCCAGGCCTGCCAGCCTGCTCACGGGCGCGCCCTCTGCCGTGTGCCCTGTTCAGTCAGCCCTGGGCCTTCACGCCACTCACCGTGCACCCAGGCAGCATCCAGCCCTGCCAGCCTGCTCACGGGCGCGCCTCTGCCGTGTGCCCTGTTCAGTCAGCCCTGGGCCTTCACGCCACTCACCATGCACCCAGGCAGCGAGCGTCCAGGCCTGCCAGCCTGCTCACGGGCGCGCCTCTGCCGTGTGCCCTGTTCAGTCAGCCCTGGGCCTTCACGCCACTCACCGTGCACCCAGGCAGCGAGCGTCCAGGCCTGCCAGCCTGCTCACGGGCGTGCCCTCTGCCGTGTGCCCTGTTCAGTCAGCCCTGGGCCTTCACGCCACTCACCGTGCACCCAGGCAGCATCCAGCCCTGCCAGCCTGCTCATGGGCGCGCCTCTGCCGTGTGCCCTGTTCAGTCAGCCCTGGGCCTTCACGCTCACTCACCATGCACCCAGGCAGCGGCGTCCAGGCCTGCCAGCCTGCTCACGGGCGCCTCTGCCGTGTGCCCTGTTCAGTCAGCCCTGGGCCTTCACGCTCACTCACCGTGCACCCAGGCAGCATCCAGGCCTGCCAGCCTGCTCACGGGCGCGCCCTCTGCCGTGTGCCCTGTTCAGTCAGCCCTGGGCCTTCACGCTCACTCACCGTGCACCCAGGCAGCATCCAGCCCTGCCAGCCTGCTCACGGGGCGCGCCCTCTGCCGTGTGCCCTGTTCAGTCAGCCCTGGGCCTTCACGCTCACTCACCATGCACCCAGGCAGCAAGCGTCCAGGCCTGCCAGCCTGCTCATGGGGCGTGCCCTCTGCCATGTGCCTGTTCAGTCAGCCCTGGGCCTTCACGCTCACTCACCATGCACCCAGGCAGCATCCAGCCCTGCCAGCCTGCTCACGGGGCTCACCCTACGCCATGTGGCGTTTCCCGTCCTTATGGTGCACGTTCACCGCACCTTCCCCATGTCAAGATGCGCAGGTGCCTGCCGTGGTGCTCCAGCTGCCTCTGTGCCTTGGCGCCATGGCGTGTCATGCAGGCCTGCAGCCACCGCAGGTGTGTGCCTTGCTCTAGCATTGCCCCATGACGAGACCCCGAGCCACGGTTCCTCGGGATGCAGCCATGTCATTAGGCAGCCATGACGATTTTAGCGCATCGTGCTTTTGTTTTCATTAAGCTCTTGAGAATTTACTTATTTCCCTTCCTTCACCTGGCGGTTGTTTAATTTGTGAACGCTGCAGTTTGCTGTGTTGCTACCTTCCGTCTGCTGTGGTCAGAGGAGGCACCTGCTGTGGATCCGTGTCTCTACGCTTGTTGAGGGCTGTCCCCCCGCCTGTGTCCCATGGAGGCAGCTGGTGCGGAGGAGAACGGGCTCCTGTGGTTGTGGGGGAGCACTCTGCACAGGTCCCCCGGCCATGGGTTAATAGTGCTGTGCAGGCTGCCTGTTTCTGTGTGCATCCTCTGCTTAGCTGTTCTGTTCGCTTTGACACGTCTGCTAGCCTTTAATGTGGTCAGCAGGTATTACACAGTCTTGGTTCAGGCTGGGAAGTGCTGCTTCTGAGCTGTGTGTCAGCCCTGAGTGTTGGACCCAGTTCCTGTGCCCTCTGTGTGCAGTGGCGTCCTACCTCGAGGTGCAGGTGAGAGGCAAGGGGCTTGGGGTCACAGCGTGCAGGGCAGAGTGTGGGCGCCTGGCATGTTGTGAGCAGACTTAACTGGCCACGGCTCTGGCCGTGTTGGTTCAGGCTGGGGAGTGGGTTTTGTGGGGCAGTGGCCATCCCCTTGGAAGAGCCACGTTTTAATGCATTTTCAGTTCGTTTACTATTTTGAGGGTACCACTGAGGTTCTTCCACATGTGAGATGCACCTCCATGGCACCCAGTCCACAGTCACTGCTTTGTTTGGTGAGGGCTCATCACCCGTCAAGCACTCGGCTCACTTCATGGGAATTTCTGTCCGTAGTCTGGGAGCAGGGAGTGCTCTTGGGCAGGACAGGCAGGCCGGGCTCCTCGCTCTGCACGGCGTTTCCTGTGCGCGCCTGGAGTGAGCGCAGCTGGCCCTGCCCACTCAAAGTCCCCTCTGAGTAGCGAGGCTGGCTGCCGTGCTCACTGCCTTCACCCACCGCCGCGGGGCCATCCTGAGGAGGGGCCTGCGCCTGCCCCCTGCTAGTGCACAGACCACCGTGGCCTCCAGGAATGCAGCGGAGGGGACTTGGTGGGCCGCAGGGTGGTCTGCGAGTGCCGAGTGTGACAGATCGCAGCGGAGGGTGTTCTTTACAGCCTCCAGGGCTTGGCTGCGGTGAGAGCCAATTTTCCCCCTTTGCGTTCTCTGCAGCGTATTAATGGCCCCAACTGGTAGAACTGTTTTGAGTTGTAGACAGCTTGATTTATCCCAGCTCTGTTCTTAAATGGTTGCTAATTTCTCACTGCAAGAAAATTCACAGTTCCTCAGTGAGTCAGCTTAATGACACGGCCGGGGCAGTGCAGCCGACGCAGACCCCTCTTGGTGCTTGCCTTGGTGCAGTGATGGGCCGCACTCCGGCGCTGTGAGGCAAGCCAGAGCAGACACGTCCTGTGGGACCTGAGAGCCGCTGTCCCGCCGAGTCTGGAGGCTCAGGGCCCCGCGTGCCTCCGGAGCACCGTCTTCCTGGGCCGCCGATGGCAGCAAAAGCAGAGGCCCTGGCGCTTGTCCTGACGGGGCGTGCAGGGCACAGCTGCCTGGTAGGTGGGCCTCCACTTCATTAGGCTCTTTTTCCATATTTATTTTTTGACTCTAGACACAAAGTGGAGATGTGAGAAGGCTAAACACTCTTGACTTTGCTCTGCCGGGCTTCTGGCCTCTGTCGCTGTCAGCCCAGCAGTGTTGGGGATGCTTTGCCCCGAGTCTGCGGGAGCTGCATGGAGACAGACGCTTCCCCAGTAGGGCACCAGACAGAAGCTTTTCTTCCAGAACAGCCTTTGCCCAGGGCACGAGGGAGCTGGCCAGGCCTGCAGCACCCAGGGCCGGCTCCTCATGGGCGTGTGGGAGGAGAGTGGCTTTGGTGCTCTCCTGGGGGACCACGGCCGTAAGCTGGCAGTGTTGGCCACGCTCAGCTGCGTTTCTTTGTTCAGCCTGTGCCTCCTGCTGCCTGCCTGAGTCACCTAGAGATGCTCCCCTTCCTGGCTCCAATGCCCTTGGTGGGTCCCACACCTGCTCAGGACCACGGAGTCCAGGTGGGTCTGGCCAGGCATCCACGGTGGCTCCGAGCCAGAGCTTCTCTCAAACACTTTTCTCAGGCCTGGTTTGCAGGCGTGCCCTGGGGCCAGCCTGGATTGTCCTTCTTCAAGCACTCCCTGCTCTGTTTCTTTGAAGTTTATTAAAGTTTGTTTCCCCAAAAACCAAAAGCACTTTTTTTTACTTGAGACAGAGTCTTGCTCTTGCCAGGTGCCAGGCTGCAGTGTAGTGGTGTGATCTCAGCTCACTGCAACCTCCGCCTCCCTGGTTCAGGCATTTTTCCTGCCTCAGCCTCCCGAGTAGCTGGAACTACAGGCATGTGCCACCACACGCAGCTAATTTTTGTATTTTAGTAGAGACAGGGTTTCACCATGTTGGCCAGGATGGTGTCGATCTCTTGACCTCATGATCTAGCCCCCTCGGTCTCCCAAAGTGTTGGGATTACAGGCGTGAGCCACTGCGCCCGGCCCAAAGCACTCTTAATCAGGTAGTTTCTGTGGAGGTAGAACTTGCTGGAAGGAAGGCCAGTTCCTGGGTTTCTTTACTCATGTAGCAGGGACTCGGGAACTCTGATTTGCACCCAGCCTCTGACTCAGAGCCCACGAGGCTTCCTGCACGAGGCCACTGGCTGCCCCGGAGCTGACAGCATCCTGCATAATGGCTAGATGGCTTGTCACCCCGGGCCACAGAGGAACAACTGTTTCTAGGGTTTGGCCAGACTTCGTGTTCTCCATTCTTTCCATCCCTGTGATGTGGAATGCACACGATGCCATGTAATTACTTCAGTCTCTTCTTAAAGGAGAAAGAACCTGGACCTGCACTCCAGGACGCCCACAGTTTGAGGGTTCGCTCAGGAATGTTCTTTGTCTGCAGCCCCAGCAGCTGCACAGATCGCTCCTGTGTTTTTGCACTATTAATTAGCTTCAAGTGCAATTTTGGCAGGCAAGCCAAGGGTCTCAACAGGCTGTTTGGAATGAGTTCTCTTTTAAGGTCTTCAGTGTGGTGAGAAATTTTCAAATCAAAAAGTACAGCAGGAGCCAGCCTTTATTTTGTCTGTGTGTACAATGAAATACTCCACTTCTGCAGGCAGATCAGCTGGTCTTGGTCACAAATTAATTACTTGTGCATATTATTACTGTGCTTATTAGTCAGAAACCCAAACTGTAGAAATTTCTGCTATTCCCAGTGCTTTTTTATACACTAGAAAAAGGTATGAATTTGTTGTCTTTAAAAAAAAGTTATTTTATTTTCTTCTTTATATTTTCGGGAGATGTCATAGACAATTTTTTTTTGAGATGGAGTCTCACTATTGCCCAGGCTGGTGTGCAGTGGTGCGACCTTGGTTCACTACAACCTCTGCCTCCTGGGTTTAAGCAATTCTCCTGCCTCAGCCTCCCTAGTAGCTGAGACTACAGGTGCCTGCCACCACGCCCAGCTAATTTTTTGTACTTTAATAGAGATGGGGTTTCACTGTGTTGCCTAAGCTGGTCACGAACTCCTGAGCTCCGGCAGTCCGCCCGCCTCAGCCTCCCAAAGTGCTGGGATTCTAGGTGTGAGCCACCGCGCCTGGCCGATGCTATTTTTAACTTGAGAATAATTGTACGTACTCATGGGTTACGTCGTGAGCGATCACGTCACACCAGAGTCCTAGTTGAGAATAATTGTACGTACTCATGGGTTACGTTGTGAGGGATCACGTCACTCCAGAGTCCTAGTGAGAATAATTGTACGTACTCATGGGTTATGTCGTGAGCGATCACGTCACACCAGAGTCCTAGTGAGAATAATTGGATGTACTCATGGGTTATGTCGTGAGCGATCACGCCACACCAGAGTCCTAGTTGAGAATAATTGGATGTACTCATGGGTTACGTTGTGAGGGATCACGTCACCCAGAGTCCTAGTGAGAATAATTGTACGTACTCATGGGTTATGTCGTGAGGGATCACGTCACTCCAGAGTCCTAGTGAGAATAATTGTACGTACTCATGGGTTATGTCGTGAGCGATCACGTCACACCAGAGTCCTAGTGAGAATAATTGGATGTACTCATGGGTTACGTCGTGAGCGATCACGTCACACCAGAGTCCTAGTGAGAATAATTGGATGTACTCATGGGTTACATCGTGAGGGATCATGTCACACCAGAGTCCTAGTTGAGAATAATTGTACGTACTCATGGGTTACGTCGTGAGGGATCACGTCACACCAGAGTCACTAGTTGAGAATAATTGTACGTACTCATGGGTTACGTCGTGAGCGATCACGTCACACCAGAGTCACTAGTTGAGAATAATTGTACGTACTCATGGGTTATGTCGTGAGCGATCACGTCACTCCAGAGTCCTAGTTGAGAATAATTGGATGTACTCATGGGTTACGTCGTGAGGGATCACGTCACACCAGAGTCACTAGTTGAGAATAATTATGCGTACTCATGGGTTACGTTGTGAGGGATCACGCCACACCAGAGTCCTAGTGAGAATAATTGTACGTACTCATGGGTTATGTCGTGAGCGATCACGTCACTCCAGAGTCCTAGTGAGAATAATTGTACGTACTCATGGGTTATGTCATGAGGGATCATGTCACTCCAGAGTCACTAGCACAGCCAGCATCTTGGGCATGTGCCACTCAGCCTTACAGGGAAGGTGGTAGCCAGTAGTGCCGGGCTGTTGAGGTGTGTGTGTCGGTGGCCCTGGGGGACAGGTGCTGTGTGGGGAAGGGCCTGGTGGGGTCTGTTGGAGGTGGCCCTGAGGGACACGTGCTGTGTGGGGAAGGTGCTGGTGGGGTCTGTTGGAGGTGGCCCTGGGGGACAGGTGCTGTGTGGGGAAGGGGCTGGTGGGGTCTGTCGGAGGTGGCCCTGGGGGACACGTGCTGTGTGGGGAAGGGGCTGGTGGGGTCTGTCGGAGGTGGCCCTGAGGGACACGTGCTGTGTGGGGAAGGGGCTGGTGGGGTCTGTCGGAGGTGGCCCTGAGGGACACGTGCTGTGTGGGGAAGGGGCTGGTGGGGTCTGTCGGAGGTGGCCCTGGGGACAGGTGCTGTGTGGGGAAGGGGCTGGTGGGGTCTGTCGGAGGTGGCCCTGGGGGACAGGTGCTGTGTGGGGAAGGGGCTGGTGGGGTCTGTCGGAGGTGGCCCTGGGGGACACGTGCTGTGTGGGGAAGGGGCTGGTGGGGTCTGTCGGAGGTGGCCCTGGGGTACACGTGCTGTGTGGGGAAGGGGCTGGTGGGGTCTGTCGGAGGTGGCCCTAGGTGGACAGGTTCATGCCGCACTGTGATCCTGGTCTACATGTGGCTCCTGACCCCTGAGTTGTTGCTGTGGGTATACCTTCATGGCGGCTTGCTAGGACTAGGTATGAAAGACGAGTATGACACATGTTTAATAATTATTGGCACTGATGCCAAATGGTACTCTGTGTCTGTTGGCTTCAGTACAGTATTTTATTTTCTGTTTCATTTTTGCCTTTGAACATCTGGGTCGGGGTTAGCAGATTAACGCGGCTTATTCCACTGCCCTTAGTGTTATCCTGCTGAAGATGCTCCAGAGTGAGTCAGAGCAGGTTCTGGCCCAGCCCCCCTTGGATGTCCCAGGGCCCTGCTAGCACCTTTAAGGTCTGTGGGACTTCTGGCAGTGACGTGGGGCGTGGCCTGGGTCATGCCCCACAGCATCTCTCTGTGTGCAGTGAGTGTATTCTCGGGCCTGGGGCAGGCGCCCTGTCTGTGAAACAGCGTTAGAGGTAAACTGTGCCACGTTCCTAGAACAGTGTCAGCTGACATCGCATAGCCAGTAACTCAGCTTTCATTCAGGAAAGCGACGAGATGGTAAAAACAGAAAACAAACTTGTGTACTTTAATCCCAAATATGAGTTATTTGCAAGAGTGTACGGACGTAGCAACAGGGCGAAGGCCAGATGGGGTGTGCTCGCGTCGCTCACGGGACCAGCCTGCTTCATAGTGGTCTGGGTGATGGGCAGATTTTGTCTTCCTTCTCTTGTTTCCTGGTTTCCTACCTGCACAGTTATTAACAGAAAAGGCAAACCGTGGTGGAGAGGGCCGGGCTGACACGGGCTGGTGGGAGGCATTGGAGCTGTGGGTCCTGGCAAGGGCTTGGGCCATCTCCCCAGCTGTCAGCTCACAGGAGCCCTGTGGCCCTGAAGGCCATTTAAATTCTAAACACGCTGAAGTCACATTTTAGCATGGTTGACGAGGGACATAGGCACTGAGAGCAGAGCCCGAGCGGACTCATATCCCCGGGTACCAGGAGGCCTCCTCCCGGGACGTGGGCGCTGGCACAGCGTGAGCACGCAGCCCGGCCCTCCCTTCCAGGGGCCATGCCTGCCGGTTCCAGCAGTGCCTCAGGATCATGCTGAGAGCAGGGGCAGGTGAGACGGAGCGGGTTAGCAGAGCCGGCAAGGGGTGGGCTGAGCTTTCTTCCCTCTCATGGCATAGCTTGGCTGTGGGCCATGTGAGATCATGGGCCAGGCAGTGGAAAGACCTCCCGTGTGAGGTCATCTGCCCATCCTCTTGGAGCCACTGACCCCACCGTATACTTTCCAGAGCCCCATCCAGCGATCTCAGTCATGACTCAACAGATGAGTTTCCGCCAGCTCCCGAGGGTGCAGAAGCCCTGCCATCTACGACTGCAGCTCAAGTCAAGCGTTTCTCCATCTGTCTCATGACAAAGATCTCAGCAGGAAGGCCGCGTTTGGAAAGGGACATGTGGCTCATTTCACCTCTGCCATGTGCCCGTGTGACCTCAGCCCCTCACTCCCGTGGCGTCTGCAGAGAGGGGCTGGGTACACGGCCAAGGAAGGGCTCCTTCTGTAGCGCAGCAGCGACCCTGGCTGGGCCCTTTCTGGTTTTCACAGCTTGTTTGCATTTGTGATCTCATGTGAGCTGCACAGTTCTGTGGAGGGAGCTGGATCTGACCGGCTGGGCCTCTGTGCTGGCTGCCTCCATACTGTTTCTCATGGGTCAGACAAAGGCCGGACCGTGGGCGGGAGCATTGCTTGTGACCCTGAATCCTGAGCTGCATGCCTCTCACGGCCAGCCACCCCACCCCGCAGGAGGCTGAGCCTCCTGCCATGTCACTGGGTGGAGCGTGGGGAGGCTGCTCCCCCAGGGCTCAGGTGCACTGTTCCTGGAGACATCCAGAGGAACCGTAGGGGCCCCCTCAAGATCACCACCCCCCGGACCGTGTGTGGTCACTGCCGTCCAACTCATGGGGACACAGAGCACTGAGGGTTCCTTCTCCTGACCTAAGCAGTGATCCAGAACTTTCCCTGAAAGAGGACATGGACATTTATTGCAAGTGGTGGGTCACTCACATTTCCTTTTTAGTGTATTATTGTCCGTGGTCAAGTGGGCGTATGAGGTTTCTAGACCAAGGCTGAGTGTGTAGAGCAGCGCTTCACAGTTTGGTTCCTAGATTCCTCACAGAACACAGCACCAGCTCAAGTCCTCAGCCTGTTGCCCCTGCTGCACCCAGTGGACATAGCTCTGTCCTAGCATTCCTGGGGCAGTCCAGCTTTCCCCATCCACACCTGCCTGGTCCTGGGTGACTCCAGCTTCTGCATCTGCTGGGCCGGGGTCCATCTCCCACACCCCCATGGTGCTAGCCACCCTCAACGGTGTGGAGAGTTTCGTTCTGTCATTTGCATTGTGCATGGAACATCCCACAGCTAGAGACGAGAAGGGGTTGTGTTTCTTTTTAATCCTGCTTTCCCACTTCAGTCTGCAGTTAGGGACCCGCATGTAGATAGGTCATGAGCACAGTGGCCAGGCAAGAGCTGGGGTTCAGATCCGAGCTGCCCGCCTGGGTCCCCGGCTGCCTTGCCGTGGGCTGGCAGCAACACTCCCACAGGGTCAGCCAAACAGAGCAGTCTGCAGCCTGGGACAGCAGGCCAGGGTGTGGCCGCAGCACCAGGAGGGAGGTGTGGGCAGGCAGCTGGCAGGAGGTGGGGCGGGCACCTCATCTCTCCAGGCCTGTGCTGGCAGGAGCAGAGCTGTGCCCTGACCCTGGTGCTGGGCTCTGGGCTCCCTCTCACTGGCTCACAGATGGCGTCACCCAGGTGATCACCCAAAGGTTCCCGGGGAGGAGACAGGGAGACGTCTGTGCCAGGGTTTGCAGAGAAGCAGCCTCTGCTGTGATCTTGTGCTTCTCCCCAGATCCTGAGGAGGATGAAGGGGCTGGCCCTGGAGGCTGAGAGCGAGCTGGAGAGACAGGACGAAGCCCTGGACGGCGTCGCAGCGGCCGTGGACAGGGCAACTTTGACCATCGACAAGCACAACAGGCGGATGAAGAGGCTGACCTAGGGGTAGATGTCCCTGCGTCCTGTCTTGCCCTGCACGTTCCCCTGAGATGACGGGCTGGGAGGTGGGGCCAGAACTGCAGAGGCCCGTGGCCTTCCCCTGGATGGGGCTGCTGTTGTGGGGCCGCCTTCGCACCAGGGGCCTCCCCAAGTGTGCACCATGCCTGCCCCCCATGCGCTTCTCCCTGTTGGCAGGCAGGACCCGGCTGCACGTTCTGCAGATGGCGCAGGAGAAAGGACGTGGCAGGGCCCCAGGGACACTGGGCACGGCCTGGAAGAGGCCAGCGTGCCGCCCTTCTCATCTTAGCTTCCTTCCGTGGACAGACCGGCCTTCCTAGCTGTACTACGTCTTTGTGAGTGAAGTTAGAGCCAGCTCACCTGAGGGCATCCTGTAACACCCAACTGTTCTTTTACTGTCTCCGTTTTAGCCAGAAGTGAAAACAGCATGAATGCACCTTTCGGCCCCATTTCCATCCAGAAATAAAGGGAAATGCTGGCCTTGGAGTGGTTTTTGAAGGTGGGCGCTGCTGTTTCCACCTGGCATTTCCATCCAGAAATAAAGGGAAACGCTGGCCTTTTAGTGGTTTTTGAAGGTGGGCGCTACTGTTTCCACCTGGTGTCTTGTGTCCAGTCATCGGCTGCTCCCTCGGGCCCAGGGGGAGGTGAGCATGGCCTCTGGCGGGACTGTGCCCCATTGCGGGCAGTGCCCCTTTGCCATGCTGCTTCCAGATGCCCCATGCAGGGCTCCAAGGAAGGGTACAGGCACATGGGAGGCGAGGCCTAGGACTGCACCACGGCCGCAGCCAGCAGAGCATCCACGCTGATGCACCCAGTGCCCAGTGGTGCTGCCTTTCTGGGGCTGCTCAGTGAGCCTTAAATGCGGGGGCCTCGCAGCTCTGCAGCCGGAAGCCCCACATCAAGGTGTGTTCCTCCAAAGGCTCTGGGGCGGACACTCCAGCTCCTGGTGGCTCAGGCGCCTCAGGCACATGGCCACACACTTCAGTCTCTGCTCCATCCTCTCATGGCCGCTCCCCATCTGTGCATCTCAGGTCCTCCTCCCCTTTCTCTTAGAGGGTACCTGACACGGGTCCAGGGCCCATGCTAGTCCAGGATGGCCTGGTCTCAATGTCACTTACTGAGGGTGTCTGCCCAGACCCCGGTTCCACATGAGGTTCTGCTCCGGGGCTCCAGTGGGACTAGGGGCCGCGGTGCCAGACGCCAGAGCCAGTGCAGGTGCCTGGCAGGAAAACTGGGAAGCAGCCTCTCTAGAAAGCCACATTCCAGGGAGCTCTGATGCTCTTCTGTGCTTGATTTGGAAATAGTTTTCTACTCTCCTTTTCCTATTGATTTATACTTAGCAGCCTGCAGAAGGGGACCTTGTACTGTCTCCCCGGGGTCCTTACACTAAGACAATGGTGAGTGAGTGCTTTCAGCCTGTCTGGGCACCCCGAGCCTACCCAAGGCATCTGGACACCAGAGCTCCTCTCAGAGCTGGGAGCCAGCAGCAAGGCCTCACCACCTGCAGCCCCCACACGGACCCCCATCAAGCCTGGAGGAGGCTGCGCCCTGTACTCCGGACCTCACAGTGTGGGTGGGGTCTCCCCTGTCCCAGACCCCTCATTATCTTGGGACCCCATAGCATAGGTGGGGTCTTCTATGTTTTCCAACCTCTCACTGTCAGCAAGTTCTTGGAATATCAGGTGAGGCCTTTTGTTTGACTTGACGCTTCTTGTCCACTGGACCTCAAAGCTAACATGCTGTACAGTAGGGAGAATGTAGGAACTTACCCACTGAGATCACGACCGAGGCCCGCACGTCCTCTCTCACTGCTGACATGCTGTACAGTAGAGAGAATGTGGGAACTTTCCCACTGAGATCACAACCGAGGCCCGCACGCCCTCTCACTGCTGACATGCTGTACAGTAGGAGAATGTGGGAACTTTCCCACTGAGATCACGACCGAGGCCCTCCGTCCTCTCTCACTGCTGACATGCTGTACAGTAGAGAGAATGTGGAACTTTCCCACTGAGATCACGACCGAGGCCCGCCGTCCTCTCTCACTGCTGACATGCTGTACAGTAGGGAGAATGTGGGAACTTTCCACTGAGATCACGACCGAGGCCCGCGTCCTCTCTCACTGCTGACATGCTGTACAGTAGAGAATGTGAACTTTCCCACTGAGATCACGACCGAGGCCCTCACGTCCTCTCTCACTGCTGACATGCTGTACAGTAGAGAATGTAGGAACTTTCCACTGAGATCACGACCGAGGCCCGCACGCCTCTCTCACTGCTGACATGCTGTACAATAGAGAGAATGTGGGAACTTTCCCACAGATCACGACCGAGGCCCGTCCTCTCTCACTGCTGACATGCTGTACAATAGGAGAATGTGGGAACTTTCCCACTGAGATCACGACCGAGGCCCGCACGTCCTCTCTCACTGCTGACATGCTGTACAGTAGGGAGAATGTGGGAACTTTCCCACTGAGATCACGACCGAGGCCCGCACGTCCTCTCTCACTGCTGACATGCTGTACAGTAGAGAGAATGTGGGAACTTTCCCACTGAGATCACGACCGAGGCCGCACGTCCTCTCTCACTGCTGACATGCTGTACAGTAGGAGAATGTGGGAACTTTCCCACTGAGATCACGACCGAGGCCCTCCGTCCTCTCTCACTGCTGACATGCTGTACAGTAGAGAGAATGTGGGAACTTTCCCACTGAGATCACGACCGAGGCCCGCACGTCCTCTCTCACTGCTGACATGCTGTACGGTAGAGAGAATGTGGGAACTTTCCCACTGAGATCACGACCGAGGCCCGCACGTCCTCTCTCACTGCTGACATGCTGTACGGTAGAGAGAATGTGGGAACTTTCCACTGAGATCACGACCGAGGCCCGCCGTCCTCTCTCACTGCTGACATGCTGTACAGTAGAGAGAATGTGAACTTTCCCACAGATCACGACCGAGGCCCGCACGTCCTCTCTCACTGCTGACATGCTGTACAGTAGGAGAATGTAGGAACTTTCCCACAGATCACGACCGAGGCCCCGTCCTCTCTCACTGCTGACATGCTGTACAGTAGGAGAATGTGGGAACTTTCCCACTGAGATCACGACCGAGGCCCGCACGTCCTCTCTCACTGCTGACATGCTGTACAGTAGGAGAATGTGGGAACTTTCCCACTGAGATCACGACCGAGGCCCGCACGTCCTCTCTCACTGCTGACATGCTGTACAATAGAGAGAATGTGGGAACTTTCCCACTGAGATCACGACCGAGGCCGCGTCCTCTCTCACTGCTGACATGCTGTACAGTAGAGAGAATGTGGGAACTTTCCCACTGAGATCACGACCGAGGCCCGCACGTCCTCTCTCACTGCTGACATACTCTACAGTAGAGAGAATGTGGGAACTTTCCCACTGAGATCACGACCGAGGCCCCACGTCCTCTCTCACTGCTGACATGCTGTACAGTAGGAGAATGTGGGAACTTTCCCACTGAGATCACGACCGAGGCCCCGTCCTCTCTCACTGCTGACATGCTGTACAGTAGGAGAATGTGGGAACTTTCCCACTGAGATCACGACCGAGGCCCGCACGTCCTCTCTCACTGCTGACATGCTGTACAGTAGAGAATGTGGAACTTTCCCACTGAGATCACGACCGAGGCCCGCACGTCCTCTCTCACTGCTGACATGCTGTACGGTAGGAGAATGTGGAACTTTCCACTGAGATCACGACCGAGGCCCGCACGTCCTCTCTCACTGCTGACATGCTGTACGGTAGGAGAATGTGGGAACTTTCCCACTGAGATCACGACCGAGGCCCCACGTCCTCTCACTGCTGACATGCTGTACAGTAGAGAGAATGTGGGAACTTTCCACTGAGATCACGACCGAGGCCCGCACGTCCTCTCTCACTGCTGACATGCTGTACAGTAGAGAGAATGTGGGAACTTTCCCACTGAGATCACGACCGAGGCCCGCCGTCCTCTCTCACTGCTGACATACTCTACAGTAGAGAGAATGTGGGAACTTTCCCACTGAGATCACGACCGAGGCCCGCACGTCCTCTCACTGCTGACATGCTGTACAGTAGGAGAATGTGGGAACTTTCCCACTGAGATCACGACCGAGGCCCGCACGTCCTCTCTCACTGCTGACATGCTGTACGGTAGAGAATGTGGGAACTTTCCCACTGAGATCACGACCGAGGCCCGCACGTCCTCTCTCACTGCTGACATGCTGTACAGTAGGAGAATGTGGGAACTTTCCCACTGAGATCACGACCGAGGCCCGCACGTCCTCTCTCACTGCTGACATGCTGTACGGTAGGAGAATGTGGGAACTTTCCCACTGAGATCACGACCGAGGCCCACACGTCCTCTCTCACTGCTGACATGCTGTACAGTAGAGAGAATGTGGAACTTTCCCACTGAGATCACGACCGAGGCCCGCGTCCTCTCTCACCACTGCTGACATGCTGTACAGTAGAGAGAATGTGGGAACTTTCCCACTGAGATCACGACCGAGGCCCGCACGCCCTCTCTCACTGCTGACATGCTGTACAGTAGAGAGAATGTGGAACTTTCCACTGAGATCACGACCGAGGCCCGCACGTCCTCTCTCACTGCTGACATGCTGTACGGTAGAGAATGTGGGAACTTTCCCACTGAGATCACGACCGAGGCCCGCCGTCCTCTCACTGCTGACATGCTGTACAGTAGAGAGAATGTGGGAACTTTCCCACTGAGATCACGACCGAGGCCCGCACGTCCTCTCTCACTGCTGACATGCTGTACAGTAGAGAGAATGTGGGAACTTTCCCACTGAGATCACGACCGAGGCCCCCACGTCCTCTCTCACTGCTGACATGCTGTACAGTAGAGAGAATGTGGGAACTTTCCCACTGAGATCACGACCGAGGCCCCACGTCCTCTCACTGCTGACATGCTGTACAGTAGAGAGAATGTGGGAACTTTCCCACTGAGATCACGACCGAGGCCCCACGTCCTCTCTCACTGCTGACATGCTGTACAGTAGAGAGAATGTGGGAACTTTCCCACTGAGATCACGACCGAGGCCCGCACGTCCTCTCTCACTGCTGACATGCTGTACAGTAGAGAGAATGTGGGAACTTTCCCACTGAGATCACGACCGAGGCCCGCACGTCCTCTCTCACTGCTGACATGCTGTACAGTAGGGAGAATGTGGGAACTTTCCCACTGAGATCACGACCGAGGCCCCACGTCCTCTCTCACTGCTGACATGCTGTACAGTAGAGAGAATGTGGGAACTTTCCCACTGAGATCACGACCGAGGCCCCACGTCCTCTCTCACTGCTGACATGCTGTACGGTAGAGAGAATGTGGGAACTTTCCCACTGAGATCACGACCGAGGCCCGCACGTCCTCTCTCACTGCTGACATGCTGTACAGTAGAGAGAATGTGGGAACTTTCCCACTGAGATCACGACCGAGGCCCGCACGTCCTCTCTCACTGCTGACATGCTGTACAGTAGAGAGAATGTAGGAACTTTCCACTGAGATCACGACCGAGGCCCGCACGTCCTCTCTCACTGCTGACATGCTGTACAATAGAGAATGTGGGAACTTTCCCACTGAGATCACGACCGAGGCCCCACGTCCTCTCTCACTGCTGACATGCTGCAGTAGAGAGAATGTGGGAACTTTCCCACTGAGATCACGACCGAGGCCCCACGTCCTCTCACTGCTGACATGCTGTACGGTAGAGAGAATGTGGAACTTTCCCACTGAGATCACGACCGAGGCCCGACGTCCTCTCTCACTGCTGACATGCTGTACAGTACGGAGAATGTGGAACTTTCCCACTGAGATCACGACCGAGGCCCGCACGTCCTCTCACTGCTGACATGCTGTACGGTAGAGAGAATGGGAACTTTCCCACTGAGATCACGACCGAGGCCCGCACGTCCTCTCTCACTGCTGACATGCTGTACAGTAGGAGAATGTGGAACTTTCCCACTGAGATCACGACCGAGGCCCGCCGTCCTCTCTCACTGCTGACATGCTGTACAGTAGAGAGAATGTGAACTTTCCCACTGAGATCACGACCGAGGCCCGCCGTCCTCTCTCTCACTGCTGACATGCTGTACAGTAGAGAGAATGTGGGAACTTTCCCACAGAGATCACGACCGAGGCCCCACGTCCTCTCTCTCACTGCTGACATGCTGTGCAGTAGAGAGAATGTGGGAACTTTCCCACTGAGATCACGACCGAGGCCCCACGTCCTCTCTCACTGCTGACATGCTGTACAGTAGAGAGAATGTAGGAACTTTCCCACTGAGATCACGACCGAGGCCCGCACGTCCTCTCTCACTGCTGACATGCTGTACAGTAGAGAATGTGGGAACTTTCCCACAGAGATCACGACCGAGGCCCGCGTCCTCTCTCACTGCTGACATGCTGTACAATAGAGAGAATGTAACTTTCCCACTGAGATCACGACCGAGGCCGCACGTCCTCTCTCACTGCTGACATGCTGTACAGTAGAGAGAATGGGAACTTTCCCACTGAGATCACGACCGAGGCCCCACGTCCTCTCTCACTGCTGACATGCTGTACAGTAGGAGAATGTGGGAACTTTCCCACTGAGATCACGACCGAGGCCCGCGTCCTCTCTCACTGCTGACATGCTGTACAGTAGAGAATGTGGGAACTTTCCCACTGAGATCACGACCGAGGCCCGCACGTCCTCTCACTGCTGACATGCTGTACAATAGAGAGAATGTGAGAACTTTCCACTGAGATCACGACCGAGGCCCGCGCGTCCTCTCTCACTGCTGACATGCTGTACAGTAGAGAGAATGTAGGAACTTTCCCACTGAGATCACGACCGAGGCCCGCGTCCTCTCTCACTGCTGACATGCTGTACAGTAGGAGAATGTGGGAACTTTCCCACTGAGATCACGACCGAGGCCCGCGTCCTCTCTCACTGCTGACATGCTGTACAGTAGAGAATGTGAACTTTCCCACTGAGATCACGACCGAGGCCCGCACGTCCTCTCACTGCTGACATGCTGTACAGTAGAGAGAATGTGGGAACTTTCCCACTGAGATCACGACCGAGGCCGCACGTCCTCTCTCACTGCTGACATGCTGTACGGTAGAGAGAATGTGGGAACTTTCCCACTGAGATCACGACCGAGGCCCGCGTCCTCTCTCACTGCTGACATGCTGTACAGTAGAGAGAATGTAGGAACTTTCCCACTGAGATCACGACCGAGGCCCGCACGTCCTCTCTCACTGCTGACATGCTGTACAGTAGAGAGAATGTGGAACTTTCCCACTGAGATCACGACCGAGGCCCGCACGTCCTCTCTCACTGCTGACATGCTGTACAATAGGAGAATGTGGAACTTTCCCACTGAGATCACGACCGAGGCCCGCACGTCCTCTCTCTCACTGCTGACATGCTGTACAGTAGGAGAATGTGGAACTTTCCCACTGAGATCACGACCGAGGCCGCACGTCCTCTCTCACTGCTGACATGCTGTACAGTAGGAGAATGTGGGAACTTTCCCACTGAGATCACGACCGAGGCCCGCGTCCTCTCACTGCTGACATGCTGTACAGTAGAGAGAATGTGGAACTTTCCCACTGAGATCACGACGAGGCCCGCACGTCCTCTCACTGCTGACATGCTGTACAATAGAGAGAATGTGAGAACTTTCCACTGAGATCACGACCGAGGCCCGCGCGTCCTCTCTCACTGCTGACATGCTGTACAGTAGAGAGAATGTAGGAACTTTCCCACTGAGATCACGACCGAGGCCCGCGTCCTCTCTCACTGCTGACATGCTGTACAGTAGGAGAATGTGGGAACTTTCCCACTGAGATCACGACCGAGGCCCGCACGTCCTCTCTCACTGCTGACATGCTGTACAGTAGAGAGAATGTGGGAACTTTCCCACTGAGATCACGACCGAGGCCCGCATGTCGGCTCTCACCACCTCCTTTCCGCACTTGAAGCTCCAACGGTTGGAACATGGCAAGAAAAGGAAGTTAAAGTTTAATGATACGAAACAAGAAACAAACTGTCTTGGTTCACAAATGACATTTTCCAGGTAGAAAGTATAAAAAGGGGATCAAAGAAACGCCACTGGAATAATAAACAACTTTTCAAGATTTCAGAATATGCAAAAGTCAGTCACTTTCCTACATACAAACAAGGGATGAGTGCATTTGAAATTAAAAACAAAATACTTTTATAATACTTAGATACAAGTCTAAAAAAATGTGTACTTTGTGTCTATATATATATGAGAAAAACTACAAAACCCTGATCAAAGGAACGAAAGAACCAAATAAATGGAGAAAAATTCCATGTTCATGGATAAGAAGAGTCCATTTTCAGCATGTTCTTCCACGTTGATCTATAGATTCAGTGCAATTTCAATCACAATCCCTGCAAGTTATTCTGTGGATACTAACAAATGATCCTAAAGTTTATAAGGAGAGACAGACCCAGGATAGTCAGTTCAATGCCAAAGGAGAGGAGCAGAACACTCACTGGAAGGCTGCAGTTACGAAACCGGCGTGTTACTGGTAAGAGGAGACACAAATAAATCAACAGTAGATTAGAGGACCCAGAAATAGACCCATATAAATACAGGCAACTCATCTTCTGAGAAGATTCAAAGGAGCACAGTGCAGGGAAGACTTTTCAACTGTGGTGCTGGGACAGCTACACATCCCCGTGTGCAAAAGAAATCCAACACAGGCCCCACACCCTAAACAAAAGGAGCTGGGTGCGGTCGCTGACGCCTGTAATCCCACCACTTTGGGAGGCCAAGGCGGGCAGATCACCTGAGGTCAGGAGTTCAAGACCAGCCTGGCCAACATGGTGAAACCATGTTTCTACTAAAAATACGAAATTAGCTGGGTGTAGTGGTGAGTGTTTGTAATCTCAGCTACTCAGGAGGCTGAGGCGGGAGAATGGCTTGAACTTGGGAGGCAGAGGTTGCAGTGAGCCAAGATCACGTTACTGCACTCTAACCTGGCAACAGAGTGGGACTGTCTCAAAAAAAAAAAAAAGTTTACTAAAAGGGATGGATGGCCCTTGATAAAATGCAAACTGTAATATATCATTGGAGAAAATGCAGGTTACCTTTGGTAAGATGATGGCTTATAATTTTTTTCCAATCATTTGTTAATATTTGTGGGTACATAATAGGTGTTTATGGAGCACGTGAGCTATTTTGATAACAGGCATGCAGTGCGTAATAATCACATCGGGGTAAATGGGGTCTCCATCCCCTCAAGCATTTATCCTTTGTTGAAAACAATTATACTCTTTGAGTTATTTTTAATGTACAATTAAATTATTGACTATAGTCACCCTGTCGTACTGTCAAATCAGAGGGCATATTCCTTCTTTCATGCCCATTAGCCATTCCTGCCTCCTCCCCAAGATCCCACTTACCCTTCCCAGCCTCTGGTGACCGTCCTGCTCTCTATCTCCATGAGTTCGATTGTTTAAATTGTTAGCTCCCACAAATAAGTGAGAATATGTGGTTTGTCTTTCTGTATTTTGTTTGTTTTAATGATCTCCAGGTCCGTCTGTATTGCTGCAGATGAGAGGATCTCATTCTCCGGCGGCCGTGTAGTCCTCCATCGTGTGTACCTGTGTGTGTGCTTTCTTTATCCCTTGGTCTGTTGATGGACCCTTGGGTTCCTTGCAGATTGTGACTTCCTTTTTTGGGGTGTATACCCAGCAGTGGGACTGTTGGATAATATGGTAGCTCTCTTTTTTAGTTTTTTGAGGAACCTCCAAACTGTTCTCCCTACTGGTTAATTTGTGTCTAATTTACATTCCCTTGGTGATGGCTTTTTAGATGTAATATCAAAGCCATGATCTATGAAAGAATGAATTGACAAGCTAAACTTTATGCAAATTTAAAACTTAATGCTCCTTGAATGACACTGTCAGGAGAATGAAATGACAGGCCACAGACAAAAGACATCTGACAAAGGTCTTTATCCAAAATATAAAAAGAACCCTTGAAGCCAGGCATGGCTCCCAACAACTCAGGGGGCTGAGACGGAGGAGGATCCTTTGAGGTCGGACCTCATCTCTAATAACAATACTGTAATCTAAAAACTTTTTTTGTACTCTTAAAACTCATCAAAATAAAAAACCCAAGTGAAAATGAGTAAAAGACCATAATGAACACCTCACCAAAAAGGTACACAGATTGCAGCTGACCATCTGAAGAGAGGTTCTGCATCACATGCCATTAGGGAACTGCAAATCAAAATGGAGGTGCCACCACACACCTGCTGGCATGCCAGGACCTCAAGCACTGACACCACCAGCTGTTGGGGAGGGCGTGGAGCCACAGGAACTCTCATCCGTTGCAGGTGGAAATGCAAAGTGGTACAGCCACTTTGGAAGACAGTTTGGCAGTTTCTTACAAAATTAAACATGCTCTTACCAAATGATCCAGCAGTCATGCTCCCTGGTATTTACCACATAAATTAAAAACATGTCCACACAGAAACCTGCACATGAATGTTTGTGGCAGCTTTATTCATAATTGTCCAAATGTGGAAGCAGCCAAGATGGGCTTCAGCAGGTGAATGAATCAACTGTGGCCCATCCAGACAATGGAGTATTATTCAGTGCTCAAAATAAATGAGCCGTCAGGTCATGAAAGGAAATGGAGGAAACGTGAACGCATATCGCTAAGTGAAAGAAGCCAGTGTGAGAAGGCTACATGCTGTATGATTCCAGCTGGGGGCTACACTGGAACAGGCTCAACTATGGAGACTGGGAAAAGATCAGTGGTTGCCAGGAACAGGAGGGGAGGGATCAGCAGGTGGACTGCAGAGGAGTTTAGGGCAGTTACAGTGCTCTGCTTGATGCTCTTGATGGGTGCATGCCGTCGTACACTTGTCAAAACCCCAAGAATGTACATCAGGAGTGACCCTTCATGTAAGCTTTTGGTGATGCTATGTCAAGCTGGGCTCACTGAGTGTAATAAACGTACCACTGTGGTGGGGGATGTTTATATTAGGAAGCTGGGGTATATGGGAACTCTCTGTATCTTCCACTCAACTATTCTGTGAACCTAAAACTATTCCTTTTTTGAGATAGTCTCACGCTGTCACTCAGGGTGGAGTACAGTGGCACCATCGGCTCATTGCAGCCTCTGCCTCCTGGGTTCAAGCAATTTGCCTGCCTCAGCTTCCCAAGTAGCTGGGATTACAGGCACGTGCCACCATGCCCAGCTATTTTTTGTATTTTTAGTACAGATGGGATTTCACCATGTTAGCCGGGCTGGTCTCGAACTCCCTACCTCAGCCCATCTGCCTGCCTCAGCCTCCCAAAGTGCTGGGATTACAGGCGTGAGCCACTCTGGCCGGTCTCTTTCTTCTTATTATTATTTTTAATTAGTATTACCATTTTTGAGATAGTGTCTCACTCTATTTGCAGGCCAGAGTGCAGTGGGTGCAATCATAGGTCACTGCAGCCTTGACCTCCTGGGCTCAAGTGATCCTCCCACCTCAGCCTCTTGAGCAGCTGGGATTACGGGCACATGCCACCACACCTGGCTAATTTTTGTGTGTTTTTGAAGAGACACGGTTTAACCATGTTGGCCAGGCTAGTCTCAATCACCTGCCCTCAAGCAGTCCTCCTGCCCCAGCCTCCCAAAGTGCTGGGATTACAGGCATAAGCCAGCGGGCCCAGGCTAAAACTATTCTCAATAAAAGAAAAAGAGACTGGGCATGATGGCTTATGCCTGTAATCTCAGCACTTCAGGAGGCTGAGGCGGGCAGATCACCTCAGGTCGGGAGTTTGAGACCAGCCTGACAAAAATGGAGAAACCCTGTTTCTACTAAATATATATATATATATATATATATATATATATATATATATATATATATATATATATAAGTTAGCTGGGCATGATGGCACACGTCTGTAATCCAAGCTGCTTGGGAGGCTAAGGCAGGAGAATCGCCTAAAGGGGCTGGAGGTTGCAGTGAACTGAGATCACGCCATTGCACTCCAGCCTGGGCAACAAGAGTGAAACTCTGTCTCAAAAAAAACGAAAGAAAAGATAAAATGGGATCAGCATTCCCCAGCAATATTGAAATCCAGCAGAGCAAATTTCATGAGGTTTCAGGACCTGATAATAATTTTCTGTGATTCCAGGCTTTCGCCTCTTTTAAGCCAATGTCCCACCTGTGGGGTCATCCTTTTTCTTTAGGGGTAGAACCTGTCTGCAGTCCAGTAGCTCCATCAGCCTGTTTCCGGCCTGTAGGATGCAGGATTCCAGCAGCCCTTTTTCACTCTGCCCTGGTTCCGCACCTTTCATCCAAGCTGGAAGCGTTTCTGCTGATCTAACAGTCTCAAAATCCTTGTCAGTCTCCTGTGCATGTCACAGGGATCAATGCTGTTAGACAAGAGGGTCCTCCACAGAGCTTTGCTGGCCAACCCCATGTTCCGGCCTCTGCTGAGAGGGCAGAACGCACCATGAGTCACACTGTCCACTTACTGCCTGGCCTTCTCTCCAGATCACACTTTCCCAACAATGGTGCTCCTCGTTCTATCATCTTTTTTTTTTTTTTCTTTTTCTTTTTTTGAGATGGAGTCTCACTGTTGTTGCCCAGGCTGGAGTGCAGTGGCGAGATCTTGGCTCACCCCAACCTCCGCCTCCCAGGTTCAAGTGATTCTCCTGCCTCAGCCTCCCGAGTAGCTGGGATTACAGGCGTGCGCCACCATGTCCAGCTAATTTTTTTTTTTTTTAGGAGAGACGGGGTTTCTCCATGTTGGTCAGGGTCGTCTCAAACTCCCGACCTTAAGTGATCCGCTTGCCTCGGGTTCCTGAAGTGCTGGGAGTATAGGCTTGAGCCACCACGCCCAGTCATTCTAGCATCTTCTGCTATCTGGATAGGCTGAGGATTTCTCAAATCAATAAGAGCTGGTTGTTGTTTTTTATTTTTGCAGTTCCATCCTCAGTGTTATTTTCCTTTTGCATTTCACTACAAGCCTCAAGGAGAAAACAGACCCACGCTTCCAACGCTTGGCTCAGGACCTCCTCGGGTTCAGCGCTTACCAGCTGTACTTCCTGCGTACCAGCAGAGCACGTGCAGGCAATTCCCTGCAGCTCTATGACATGTTTCCTCGTCTCCAGCAGCTCGGTCCTCATTTCCCTCTGAGACCCACTCACAGAGGCTTTGCCGTGTTTCTACCAAACGCCGTCTTCAAGCCAGGCGAAGCTTCTTCTATCACATGCCTCAAAAGTTGTCAAGCCTCTACTGGTTCCTTAATTCCAAAGCCAATTCCACACATTTTGGTATTTGTTATAGCAGCACTTCCTGGTAACAAACTGTCTTCTTCCCGAGGGTTCCCATAACAAACCACACACTGATGGCTTGAAGCAACAGACATGTCCCTCAGTCCCAAGGCCAGCACTGAAGTCCAAGGGTCGGCTAGACTGTGTCCTCATCTGGGCTCATGTGACGTTCTTCCAAGCTCATTCAGGCTGTTGGGAAAATTCAGTTCCTCGTAGCCGTGGGACTGAGGTCCCAGTTCCCTTCCTGGCTGTCAGCCGGGGGCCACTCTGAGTTCCTGGAGGTCACCGGCTTTCCTTGACCTGTAGCCCCTGCATCTTCAAACCAGCAGCAAGACCTGGTGCAGTGGCTCATGCCTGTAATCCCAGCACTTTGGGAGGCTGAAGCAGGCACATCACTTGAGGTCAGGAGTTTGAGACCAGCCTGGCCAACATGGTAAAACCTGTCTCTACTAAAAATACAAAAATTTAGCCAGGCATGGTGGTGGGTGCCTGTAATCCCACCTATTCAGGAGGCTGAGGCACGAGAATCGCTTGAACCTGGGAGGCAGAGGTTGTAGTGAGCCGAGATCGTACCACTGAACTCCAGCCTGGGCAACAGAGCAAGATTCCATCTAAAAGAAATGAAACAAAAAAAAGAGACTGGGTAATTTACAAAGAAAAGAGGTTTAATTGACTCACAGTTCCACATGGCTGGAAAGGCCTCAGGAAACAGAATCACCAGCGAAGCAGAAGCAGGCACCTCACAGGGCGCCAGGAAGAAGGGCTGCAAGCAGGGGAATTTCCAGATGCTTATAAAACAGTCAGATCTCATGAGAACTCACTATCGCAAGAACGGCATGGGGGAAACTGTCCCAGTGATCCAATCCCTTCTCACCGGGCCCCTCCCAACAACACGTGGGGATTACAATTCCAGATGAGATTTGGGTGGGGACACAGCCAAACCATGTCACTGGGCCTTGATTACACCTGCAGAATCCTTTCCAGCCCTTAAGCCATGTTTGACCGAGTAGTTGAGAGAAGCTCCACACGCACAAGGGCCGGCGTGTTGGGTGTCTTAGGATCCACCTGCCCCGTCCCTCTGTGCTGGGCCTCAGGGAAGTACTTCCCATCTCTGAATGTCTGTTTCTGAATCAATAATGTGCGGATGTCCACCCTTCCCAGGCACAGTTCTCAACACAGTGTCCCACCTGCTGGGGACCTGACCCCAACCCCACACGCAGGACCCAGTGAGTGGGCCTTGCCAGCAATCTGCAATTTCTTGGCCCACTCACAGCACATGTCACCACCCGCCACTGCTGCCCTCCTCCCTCAGCTCAGGCCGACGGAGATGTGCTGATGCCCCTCCTGACGGTCACTTGTCCAGAAGTCCCAGAGCTGGTGAGGCTGGGAGACATTCTCTTCCTCTCCCTTGGTGTCTTTGAGGGAGATGGAAGGCACACAGCACACCGTGGAGAGACCCTGCTGCTGAGAAGGGTGGGGCACCTGTCAAAGGCACCTCTGGCTGCTGTGACTGCCTGGGCATGGTGGCTGCAGGGTGGCAGCCATCTCGGAAAGCCAGGATGGGTCAGGGAGGTGTGGCAGCCGCAGCCACTGCAAGCCCCAGGAAAGGCAGGGCTGCTTCTGCGCTGTTGACTTGCCGTGAAAAAGGCCAGCTTGATACAAGCCTGGGCCGTGGAGATGCTAGAATTTGCGCCACGTGTTTTCATTCAATGGTTTCTAGGTGGGGGATTTGCAGCAGTGAGGTCAGGAGTCCTGTCCAGTAGAGAGGGCACCTCAGTCTCAGGGAGAAGGCAGTAGGAGAGGCCATGGGACCAGGGACCGGGCCTTCAGTGGTTGCCTCTGCACACGGGGTTCGTGGCCCACTGGCTCTGGGGGAGTCCGGTCGGCTGTGCATGCCTCACGGCAGGAGGCTCGGGGCCAAGGCCACCCTCTTGCACCCACCACTCTGAGAGGCTCCAGAGCCCGGCCCGGAGATCGTGCCACACGACTGTCCCTGGGAAGGAGGAGACTCCGAGTGGAGTCC
Source organism: Saguinus midas (assembly GCA_021498475.1). Classification (NCBI taxonomy): domain Eukaryota; kingdom Metazoa; phylum Chordata; class Mammalia; order Primates; family Cebidae; genus Saguinus; species Saguinus midas. Next base: position 34,893,223 of record CM038411.1, on the reverse strand, counting down.
CGGGAGGAAGGAACAGACACGGGCCTCCCTGCAGACAGGGAGAACGTGGTCCCCGGTGGTGTCAGGAAGAGGCCAGGCCGCTGGTGGGGAGAACCAGGAGCCTCCACTGTGGCTCCCGGCAGGGGCCCAGGGCAGGGGTGAGTGTGTGTGTGCGTCTCAGGAGGGCGCTGGGCAAGGCTAGTCTGAGGGAACGAGACTGCGGGGCGGGGACAGCCTGTGGGCCGCGGTGCCTCTGAAATCCCGGGGAGAGAGCAGGTCACTGCAGCTGCAGGGAGGTGGGCGCTGCTGGGGCCGCCGGTGCGCAGAGAGCCGCTGCCACGGGCCGTCTCAGGAGCCAGCGGGCCCGACCTCCGCAGGGTCTCCGGGAGGCGGAGAAGGTCGCCGCGCCGGAGCGCTTCACTGGCACCCACGGCGCGGGTCTCCTTTGCTTTCCTTCCTTTCTGCACCTGGAGTGGGAAGGAATTCGGGTGCAGGAGAGAAGGGAGGAGCCCCGCAGGGCCAGGCCGGGTCAGGCAGGGCGAGCCCAGCAGAAGCGCCATCCGGAGGCCCCGCGCGCCGACTCGAAGCCCCGCGTGTGCGCGGCAAAGCCGGGCTTCCCCGAAAGCACGCGCTCCCCGCAGCTGCCGTCCCGGCGAGCGCGCATCGGAGGGAACCAGCGGACCGCTCCGCGAGCTCACACTGGAGACTGGAGACGGAGCCTGTTGGGACAAACGCCCGGCAGGATGCGCGGCCTGGACGAGGTTCCAGACGCGCTGAGGAGGCGCCTCCCGGCCAGTTCCTGAGGGCGCTCCGGCGGAGTGTGCGCCGCGGGTGCGGGCGCCGGGACCGCGGAGGGCGACGGAGGGGCTGCGGCCGGGGCGGGGAGTGCGCGGGGAGATGGGCGCGGCCCAGAGGCGGGCCTTGGGTGGGCGCAGAGGGCGTGGGGTGGGTGCGGGGCGCGTGGTGGGCAGGAGGGCGGGGCCCCGGGGCGGGGGGCGGGGGCGCGGCCGGGGGAAGTGGCGGGCCTGGGACTGGGGTCCGCAGACGCCCGCGTTGGGATCTGGGCGGGGCGATGCGCGCGCCGCGGGGAGGAGAGCAAAGGAGGGGAGATGCGGGCCCCTCCAGGTAGCGCAGGCCCCTCCGGTTGCTGGAGCCCCGTGAGGGCGCGCGTGGAGGGCGGGAGCCGGGGCGGAGGCGCGGAAGGGTCAGGGTCGGGGAGGGAAGACCCGAGGACCCCCGTCCTTCGCCCCCGCCGCGGAGTCCCGGGGCCACACGTCTCTGCAGCTGCCCCGCGGCCTCCTGTCACCTGGGACCCAGCACCTTGCAGGGGTCCGCCCGGGAGCGCCACCAGAGCGGGCCTCCTCCTCGCCGCTGCAGAGGTGGCTTCGGGCAGGTGGGGCGTCCCGGAGGGCTGGAGGGACCCTGCCTAGGGAAGGTGAGTCGTGTGTGCGCGGTGTGTGCACTGCGCGGTGTGGTGCTCGGGCGTCCTTGTGTGTGTGGGGGCGGGGCCGTATCCACTGCACACTAAGAACTCTGGCTGTCAAGCCCCCATTTGGGGACCACTCAGGACTTTTCACATTTCTTCCAGTCTATCGCATTCCTCCCCACACAAGGCGCCTTCCCAAGGCGGGAGGGATTTCCCAGGTTGTGGGGCTTCAGTGCTGAACCGGGCAGCTCTGAGCAGACCGGGACAGAGCTCCCCAAACCTCACCGGGGAGGAGCCCGGGTCGATGTGGGATCCACAGAGAATCAGCTCACAGCTCACCACCCCAGCGACTTCAGGACAGCCCACCTTCCCCCGCGCTCCTCAGATGAGCCAGGGAGTGGCCCCTGCTCGGACCATCCTCCCCTCCAGAGACTGCAGGCCCACCCGCCCCAGCTGCCCTTCACCCTCCTGCAGCCTTCTGGGGCTACTGTGCGTCTGAGGCCCAGTCTTCTGTCCTCCTGCTCCTCATCGGGGCCTGGACACTCTCCCTAATTCATCGTGAAGACTCTGACACCCAATGCCCATCTTCAGACCCCAGCAGATGCAGAGAAGTAGAGAAAGGGGTTTCACACCCACACCTGCCGGACCTCAGGTGCTGGCTCCTGCAGCCACAGCCCTGAGCCCTGGCCCCTCCAGGCTGTCTCCTGCTTGTCCAGGTGGGCGTCAGCTGGTCAGTTCCTGGCCGCTGCCCTTCAGACCCCATGCCTGGACGTTGGGATGGGCTCTGGGCATGGCACTGGCCAAGCCTGGGTGCCTCCTTGAACAGCCATGATGGGCTGGGAGGGGGAGATGTGAGCTGGCTGCCTGGTGGCTGTAGCTCTCACAGGCTGGGCTCCTGCTTCCCCTGGCTGCCCTCTCTGGGGCAGGAGACCCTCAGTGGCCTCACTGAGGGCTGCTGGACAGGCCCTGTGTGGAAGCGCTGTGCCTGGTGGGTCAGAACATCCCTGCGAAGTGCATGGTGTTTTTGGTGGCTGCCACAGGAAGCTCTGGCCAGGATTGCACCTCACTGTGGCTATCATTTCTTTCACTGCCCAGCTCACCTCCTTCCTGAGCAGCTGCTGCCTGCGCAGAGCACAGAGCCAGGTGGAGGAGGAACCCAGATGATGAGAAGCAGAGGCCCTTGGTTTAAGCCTGATTGACAGACAGGAAGCAGAGACCCACTGAGGGAGCTCGGGCTGCCCAAGGCCACCTGCCCTGCAGGCCCCATGTAGTTCTGCTGCTCCAGGAGCACTGCAGCAAGGTGCCCTCTTAGAAGCCAAAACGGATGGCTTGACCCCACTCAGGACCTTGAGTGGTCCACCCCTGAGTCGCCCAACTGGGCAAAACCATCCCTGCCCAAGGAAGCTGCCTTGACTCAATGTTTGCCTTTCCAGGTCTTCGTTGAAAGAGGCCAAACACATTTAAAAAACTTTAAGAAAATCAAACGAGGCAGAGAAAAATAAAGCCACAAATACAGAATCATGGAATAATGAGGGTCCACCATAATTAACTGGCTAGTCTCTTCAGCCAAGGCATGTGCTTTCTTTTTCTTTTGAGTCTCACTCTGTCACCCAGACTGGAGTACAATGGTGCCATTTTGAACCTCCCTGTTCAAGCGATTCTAGCAATTCTCCTGCCTCAGCCTCCTGAGTGGCTGGGACTACAGGTGCACACCACCATGCCCAGTGAACTTTTGTATTTTTAGTAGAGACGGAGTTTCACCATGTTGACCAGGATGGTCTTGATCTCTTGACCTTGTGATCCACCCGCCTCGGCCTCCCAAAGTGCTGTGATTATAGGTGTGAGCCACCGCGCCCGGCCAGGGTCCACCATAATTAACTGGCTAGTCTCTTCAGCCAAGGCATGTGCTTTCTTTTTCTTTTTCTTTTGAGTCTCACTCTGTCACCCAGACTGGAGTACAATGGTGCCATTTTGAACCTCCCCTGTTCAAGCGATTCTAGCAATTCTCCTGCCTTAGCCTCCCAAGTAGCTGGGATTACAGGCATGTGCAACCATGCCTGGCCAATTTTTGTATTTTTAGTAGAGACGGGGTTTCACCACATTGGCCAGGCTGGTCTCGGACTCCTGACCTCAGGTGATCCACCCGCCTTGGCCTCTGAGGGTGCTGAGATTACAGGCGTGAGCCATTGTGCCTGGCTAAGGCATGTGTTCTTATGCTTGAGATAAAACATCTCTACCAAGCTTGATATTGAATAGAAATTAGAGTGCTCACTGTTTGGAGAGAAGGCAGATGGTGAAACTGAGTGGGCTGGGGGCCGTGGAGCATGGCTCTGGCCTCTGAGGTGCTTGGGGCTGAAGCCAAGGGTGGGTGGTTCTGTGTTTCTGTGCCTCACAGCATGAACCTGGACAGCTGATGCTTCCTGGGAGAAGCAGGTGTCATCCGCTCTGATTTCTACAAAGAGCGGTTCTCAGAGGCCTTCTCTGAATCAAGGGAGGCTCTTCTGCCAAGGCATGCTGCGTGGGTGGGGTTCCAGATACCACAGCTGCAGTGGGATTTACAGGAGGTGCAGATAACCTTAGCCCAGTGCTTTTCATCACCTGCCCCAGTGCCTAGGAGCCCCATAAAACTCATCCTAACTGTGACCCTAACACTAAGCCTGATCCTCTAGCCCTGACACTAGCCCTGGCCCTGACCCTGACCTTGAACTTAACCTGCACAGTATCACGACCCTCACTGTGGCACTGACTGAGACCCTGACCCTGACCCTGACCCTGACCTTAACCTGCACAGTATCACGACCCTCACTGTGGCACTGAGACCCTGACCCTGACCTGACCCTGACCCTGACCCTGACCTGACCCTGACCTTAACCTGCACAGTATCACGACCCTCACTGTGGCACTAAGACCCTGACCCTGACCTTGAACTTAACCTGCACAGTATCACGACCTCACTGTGGCACTGAGACCTGACCCTGACCCTGACCTTGACCTGCACAGTATCACGACCCTCACTGTGGCACTGAGACCCTGACCCTGACCCTGACCCTGACCTTAACCTGCACAGTATCACGACCCTCACTGTGGCACTAAGACCCTGACCCTGACCTTGACCTGCACAGTATCACGACCCTCACCATGGCACTGAGACCCTAACACTGACCCTGACCTTAACCTGCACAGTATCACGACCCTCACTGTGGCACTGAGACCCTGAACCTGACCCTGACCTTGACCTGCACAGTATCATGACCCTCACTGTGGCACTGAGACCTGACCCTGACCCTGACCTTGACCTGCACAGTATCACGACCCTCACTGTGGCACTGAGACCCTGACCCTGACCTTAACCTGCACAGTATCACGACCCTCACTGTGGCACTGAGACCTGACCCTGACCCTGACCTTGACCTGCACAGTATCATGACCCTCACTGTGGCACTGAGACCCTGACCCTGACCTTGACCTGCACAGTATCACGACCCTCACCGTGGCACTGAGACCCTAACACTGACCCTGACCTGCACAGTATCACGACCCTCACTGTGGCACTGAGACCTGACCCTGACCCTGACCTTGACCTGCACAGTATCACGACCCTCACTGTGGCACTGAGACCCTAACACTGACCCTGACCCTGACCTTAACCTGCACAGTATCACGACCCTCACCGTGGCACTGAGACCCTGACCTGACCCTGACCTTGACCTGCACAGTATCACGACCCTCACCATGGCACTGAGACCCTGACCCTGACCTTGACCTGCACAGTATCACGACCCTCACTGTGGCACTGAGACCCTGACCCTGACCTGACCTTGACCTGCACAGTATCACGACCCTCACTGTGGCACTGAGACCCTGACCCTGACCTGACCTTGACCTGCACAGTATCACGACCTCACTGTGGCACTGAGACCTTGACCCTGACCCTGACCTTGACCTGCACAGTATCACGACCCTCACTGTGGCACTGAGACCCTAACACTGACCTTGACCTGCACAGTATCACGACCCTCACTGTGGCACTGAGACCTGACCCTGACCTGACCTTGACCTGCACAGTATCACGACCCTCACCATGGCACTGAGACCCTAACACTGACCCTGACCTTAACCTGCACAGTATCACGACCCTCACTGTGGCACTGAGACCCTGACCCTGACCCTGACCTTGACCTGCACAGTATCACGACCCTCACTGTGGCACTGAGACCCTGACCCTGACCTTGACCTGCACAGTATCACGACCCTCACCGTGGCACTGAGACCCTGACCCTGACCCTGACCTTAACCTGCACAGTATCACGACCCTCACCGTGGCACTGAGACCCTGACCCTGACCCTGACCTTGACCTGCACAGTATCACGACCCTCACCATGGCACTGAGACCTGACCCTGACCCTGACCTTGACCTGCACAGTATCACGACCCTCACTGTGGCACTGAGACCCTGACCCTGACCTTAACCTGCACAGTATCACGACCCTCACTGTGGCACTGAGACCCTGACCTTGACCTGCACAGTATCACGACCCTCACTGTGGCACTGAGACCCTGACCCTGACCCTGACCTTGACCTGCACAGTATCACGACCCTCACCGTGGCACTGAGACCCTGACCCTGACCCTGACCTTAACCTGCACAGTATCACGACCCTCACCGTGGCACTGAGACCCTGACCCTGACCCTGACCTTGACCTGCACAGTATCACGACCCTCACTGTGGCACTGAGACCCTGACCCTGACCCAAGCCTGGCCCTCAACCTGATCCTAACACTAACACTGACCGTGAACTCGACCCTAATGCTAACGCAGGCTCTCACCCTAACCCAGAACCTGACCCTGTCATACTGATACCCTAGTGCTAACCCCTAACCCAGAACCTGACCCTGTCATACTGATACCCTAGTGCTAACCCCTAACCCAGAACCTGACCCTGTCATACTGATACCCTAGTGCTAACCCCTAACCCAGAACCTGACCCTGTCATACTGATACCCTAGTGCTAACCCCTAACCCAGAACCTGACCCTGTCATACTGATACCCTAGTGCTAACCCTGAGCGTACCCTAGCCCTGAACTTATGACCTTGATTCTAACCCTAACTGTGAGACTGACTCTAGTCCTGACCATAATCCTGATGCTATCCCTAACCCGACCCTGAGACCCCACCTGACCCCGACCCTGACCCCATCCAACCCGGACCCCGACCCTAACCCCACCCGACCCTGACTACACCTGACCCTGACCCCACCCGACCCCGACTCTGACCCCACCCGACCCTGACCCCGACCCCACCCGACCCCGACCCCGACCCCACCTGACCCCGACCCCGACCCTGACCACACCCGACCCTGACCCTGACCCCGACCCCACCCAACCCTGACCCTGACCTCACCCGACCCCGACCCTGACCCTGACCCTATCCCTAACCCTGACCCTGACCCTATCCCTGACCCTGACCCTATCCCTAACCCGACCCTGACCCCACCAGACCCTGACCCCGACCCCACCCGACCCCGACCTGACCCCACCTGACCCCGACCCCGACCCCACCACACCCGACCCTGACCCTGACCCCGACCCCACCTGACCCTGACCCTGACCCCACCCGACCCCGACCCCGACCACACCTGACCCTGACCCTGACCCCGACCCCACCCGACCCTGACCCTGACCCCACCCGACCCCGACCTTGACCCCACCCGACCCTGACCCTGACCTCACCGGACCCCGACCCTGACCCTGACCCTAACCCATGTTTGAACTAAATGTCTTCACTATCAAGGATTAAAGGTTCTTGTAAGTTTCGGATGCATCTTGCTGACTCGTATTATTTATAATTAAAAACACAAGCAGCTGTGATTGAGCTTTGCAGCAAATGTTTTCCTTTTATGACTTCTGGGTCAGTTTAATTAAATTGTGCTTTGCTGTTGTAAGGCGAGCTTTTTAAAAAGCCATTGAGTTTATTGGATAAAACACAATACATTGTAGCTGGGATCACGTGGCCATTCATAGCGCCAGATTTTGCATTTTTGCATGTGTCAAAACACTCTTGTTATCCTTACTGCCTTTAGAAGTGTTCCGCTTGACGCACATAATGCATGCATAATTCAAAATACTGATTTCATTTGATTCACTGCCAAAAGTAAGTTTGAAATCCATAAACACACAGATACAGACGCACAGCAGCAGGCAGACGCTGAGAGGCCGTCTCAGGCACATGGGATCCACACACAGACACGCATGTGCACGGAGCATCTCAGAAAGCAAATATGGAGTTACCAGAGGCCAGCTGCTTCCCCGGGAGAAGCACGGAACCCCTGCAGGGGCCCTGGCGTCTTACTTGTGGGCAGTCCAGGACAGGCCCTGGCAGCAGCGGGCTCCCTGCAGAGGCCTCCATGGCCCTGTGGTGCCCGCCCTGCGGTCCAGGCTCCAGGGCCCCAGATCTCCATGCCTTGTAGTCTTCAGTGTCTGGGCCATCAGGAGCTGTCCTCTCGGGGCCACATGTGACTTGGGGATCACAGCGGGCGCTTTGAGGAGGGGCAGGGCTCGCATTTGGACCCCCCAACACACACACACACACACCGCGTTCAGTCTCCTCCCTGTGTCAGGACAGAGGGGGGCCTTGGGGCCCAGAGGCCTGTCCCGCTGGGTCCCCGCGTGCTCTTTGGCGTCTCTCCCTCCAGTTTGCCATCTGAACAGGGAGGGCTGAGATCTCAGCCTGGTGGCGCGAGCTGCTGCCGCCCAGGCACTGTGCGTGAGTGTCCGGAGGGCTGAGGGCCTGAGGGGGCCTCCAGGGGCTCCCAGCGCTGCATCCTCGACCTCTCCCTGTGAATGCCGAGAGCCACACAGACCCTGCAGCTGAGGCTGGGTGTCTGCTGGCTGTATTCGGGCCAGCCTGGAGCTGTCAAGCTGCCCAGCCAAACTTGGGCCACAGAAACCTACCCTGGGGAGGGGCTCCTGGGTTGCTGCCCCAGCTGGGGGCAACTCGGGGACACACAAGCCCCAGGGGTTGACCGCAGGCTCCTCAGCCAGGGTCAGGGCCCATCATGGGTGCTCCAGGGGCCTCTGCTCCAGAGCATGGGACTGGGGACCGCAGTCCTACACCTCAGGGCTGTGCCAAGCTTCTCGGGGGTGAGAGGCCTCTGTGGCATCTCTGGTAGGCACAGCTCACCCCAACCTATGGCAGACACTTGGCTGGAGACAGAGGCACAGCCTGATGTGGGTGATACCCCTGCAAGGGGCTGTCTCCCTGCCCCATGGGGCCTGTGCTCACGAGGTGCTGGGTCCCAGAACTCCCCCAGGGATAGATCCCATATCAGCAGGAGCCTCTTCAGGAGGCTGGGAATCAGGGCCTGAGCCCCCCCAAAGGGTCCTGGTCCTGGTCACTGTAGCGTGACCTCCTGCATGAGTAACTGAGTGTGCCACCCACTGCTCTCCCCATGCTGGGCCAGGGCAGCCCAGCCTCCAGCCAGCTGCAGGGAAGAGGGACTGGGAGAGGAAAGCTGGGGCTGCTGAAGTCAGGGCTGAGCTACCCCGGGGTCAGGTGCCCTTCCGTTTTGCTGGGCAGGCCCTGCGGGACTAGGGAGTGGGAGGTGTATCTTACCGCGTGCCCTAGAGCTCAGCCTGTTGGGGTGGGATCAGCCAGCGCTTGGCCCTGGGATGACAGGCAGCCCTCATGCCTTCAGAGGAGGCCTGGGAAGCCAGGCCATGGGAGGAGACCTCTCTCCAAATAGGTATCCTGCTGGAAGCCACATCCCAGCTGCACTTCCCGGGAGCCCCCAGCACTCTGCGGCCAGGAGGAGGCAGGAGCAGTGCTGCCTGCGCTGCTGGGCTGGAATGTGGGATGAGGGACTGGGATCAGGTTTCCGCCCCTGCCCGTCTGGCTCACTTCAGGAGGGGAGCTGAGCCCTGCTCTAATCAGGACCAGCTGTGCTGGCTGGGGCAGTGGGGGATGTGCCTGTGGGGAGAGCGGGCCACGTACCCCTCCTGGCTCCCAGGAAATCCCCAGGAAGCTCTTACAGTGGGAGAAACTGAGTCCTGGGGTATGGAGCTGCTGCACACCCCTGTCCAGCCACGCAGGGCCCTCGCAGGTCCCCGGCTTCCCCAGCACCCAGTGCAGTCAGAGCTGCTCCTGCGCCTCTTGGCGGTGGGCCTGCAGGATGCTCCTCGGGCCAGCTGCAGAGGGCCGTCCCCGGGGCACCACAGCAGTGGCACAGGGACTCTCATCCTGGGAGCACCCGGCACCCCAGCCATTGCAGAGGGAGGGTCTCACCATGTCCGCACCACTGGGCCAAATTCCTCCACACCAGCTTGGGCACAGGACCAATGCCGCGGGCGGCCACGGCTCTGCAGGAGCTGGAAGTCAGGCTGGCCTCCAGTCGGGGAGCCGAGGTGGGTGGGCCCACTGGGTGCTGGGAGGAGACAAGAGATCAGTTCCAGTTTGGCTGAGACTCACGGAGAGGCTGGGCCCTGGACCAGGGATCACAGAGAGTGAGAGGGGCGCTGTGGCTGGCTCAGGGCTGAAGGCTGAGGAGCCTGGTAGGAGAATCCCTGGCTGGGAAGGTCAGGCATGGGGCAGGGACTGCAGGGCCCAGCTGCAAAACAGGCAGTGCGCTGGGACACCTGCGCTCCAGACCCCAGGGGCTTCTCTAAGCTGGGAGCCTCCAGGTCTAGCCCGCACCACACTGGCCCTCACACTGCTGCTCTCCGACCAAGGGCAAAGAGGGCTGGAGGAACACAACTTGGGACAGGCCCAGCTGTGGGGAGGGGCAGCAACACACAGGCAGGTCCCTCCTCCACAGACCAGGCTGCCTCCCCAGCCCAGCAGGCAGCAGAGGCACCACAGCCTCGCCAGGCCCCTGGCAGTGTCCTCCCACGATCCCCAGAACTCACCCTTCCCTCCAGAGGTGCTCCCAACCCCTTGTTTCCACAGGAGACTCCTCAACTCCCCCTTCCCTTAGAAGCTCCCCCACCCCCTCCTTCCCACAGGAGTCCCCCAACCCCTCCTTCCCACAGGAGCTCCCCCTAGCCCCTCCTTCCCACAGGAGCTCCCCCCAAACTCTCCTTCCCACGGGAGCTCCCCCCACACCCTCCTTCCCATGGGAGCTCCCCACCCCTCCTTCACACGGGAGCTCTCCCTACCCCTCCTTCCTCAGGAGCTCCCCACCCCTCCTTCCCACAGGAGTTCCCCACCCCTCCTTCCCACAGGAGCCCCCAACCACCTCCTTCCCACAGGAGCTCCCCAACCACCTCCTTCCCACAGGAGCTCCCTCCCACTCCCTCCTTCCCACAGGAGCTCCCCACCCCTCCTTCCCACATGAACCCCTCACCCCCTCCTTCCCTCAGGAAGCCCTTCCCACCCTCTCCTTCTCACATAAACTCTCCCCAACCCCTCCTTCCCTCAGGAGCTCCCCAACCCCTCCTTCCCTCAGAGCTCCCCCACCCCTCCTTCCTCAGAGCTCCCCACCCCTCCTTCCTCAGAGCTCCCCCACCCCTCCTTCCCTCAGGAGCTCCCCACCCCTCCTTCCCTCAGAAGCTCCCCACCCCTCCTTCCCTCAGGAGCTCCCCACCCCTCCTTCCTCGGAAGCTCCCCACCCCTCCTTCCTCAGGAGCTCCCCAACCCCTCCTTCCCTCAGAGCTCCCCACCCCTCCTTCCCACAGGAGCCCCCACCCCTCCTTCCCACATGAACTCCCCCACCCCTCCTTGCCACAGGAGCTCCTTCACCCCCTCCTTCTCTCAGGAGCTCTCCCTACTAATCCCTCCTTCCCACAGGAGTTCCCTCCACTAACCCTTGCTTCTCTAAGGATTTCCCCCCACCCCCTCCTTCCCACAAGAGCTCCCCACCCCTCCCCTACCCCCTCTTGGCCTCTAGTGCAGAGTGGACTGGGGCTCTGGCCTGAGAGGGGGCCAGATACAAATACAAATATCCCTGATGAACATAGATACAAAAGTCCTTAACAAAATTCTAGCAAACCAAACTCAACAGCACATTAAAAAGATCATTCACTATGATCAAGTAGAATTTATCCCTGGAATGCAAGGATGGTTCAATATGTGCCAGTCAATAAATATGATTCATCATATTAACAAATGAAGAATAAAATCATATGATTATTTCAATGGATGCAGAAAAAGCATTTCACAAAATCCAATACATTTTTTTTTTTTTTTTTTTTTTGATTTGGAGTCTTGCTCTGTTTCCCAGGCTGGAGTGCAGTGGTGCATTCTCAGCTCACTGCATCCTCCACCTCCCAAGCTGAAGCAATTCTCCTGCCTCAGCCTCCCAAGTAGCTTGGATTACAGGGATGTGCCACCATGCCTAATTTTTATAGTTTTAGTAGAGACAGGTAGGGTTTCACCATGTTGGCCAGGCTGGTCTTGAACTCCAGGTGATCCACCCACCTCAGCCTCCCAAAGTGCTGGGATTACAGGTGTAAGCCATCACTCCCAGACTAAAATTTAATACTTTTTATGATAAACATTGTTAACAGAATAGGTATACATGCAATATAACTGAACACAAAAAAGCCGTATATGACAAATGCATAGCCAACATTATATTCAATAGTGAAAGTTGAAAGCTTTTAGCCGGGCGTGGTGTCTCACGCCTGTAATCCCAGCACTTTGGGAGGCTGAGGCGGGTGGATCACAAGGTCAAGAGATCGAGACCATCCTGGTCAACATGGTGAAACCCCGTCTCCACTAAAAATACAAAAAATTAGCTGAGCACGGTGGCGCGTGCCTGTAATCCCAGCTACTCGTGAGGCTGAGGCAGGAGAATTGCCTGAACCCAGGAGGTGGAGGTTGCAGTGAGCCGAGATCGCACCATTGCACTCCAGCCTGGGTAACAAGAGCAAAAAAACTCCATCTCAAAAAAAAAAAAAGAAAGCTTTTCCTCTAAAATCAGGGACAAAACAAGGATGCCCACTTTCATTACTTTTTTCAACATAGTTCTGGAAATCCTACTCAGATCAATTAGACAAGAGAAGAAAATAAAAGATATCCTAACTGGAAAGGGATAGTGAAATTGTCTCTGTTGATGACATGATATTATATAAAGAAAATCCTAATGACCTCACCAAAAAGTTGTTGGAACTGATAAATTCAGTAAAGTTGTAGGATACAAAATAAATATATAAAAATTAGTGGCATCTTATACACTAGTAGGAAGCTTTCTGAAAAAGAAGAAAACAGTATCATTTACAATAGCAACAATAACGAAACATTATCTATATTCATATTTTATTATCAAATACTTCTTTATAAGACTTGTATACTAAAAACTAGAAAACTCTTGTGAAAGAAATTGAAAACACAAATAAATCTAAAGATATCCCATGTTAATGGAGTAAAAGAATTAACATTGTTAAAATGTCCATATTACCCACAGCAATCTACAGATTCAGTGCAATTCATATCACTATTCCAATGTCATTTTTCATAGAAAATGTCATAGGAAAAAAACCTTAAATTTATATGGAACCACAGAAGACCTGGAATTGTCAGAACAATCTTGAGTAAAAAGAACAAAGCTAGAGGCATTACACTACCTGACTTCAAAATATATTATAAAGCAATCAAAGCAGAATGATACTGGCCTTAAGAAAAAATAGACTAACTGACCAATGGAATCTGATAGAAAGCCAGGAAATACACCTATGCATTTATAGTCAATTGATTTTTGACAAAGACACTTAAAACATACACTGGAGAAAGGACAGACTATTCAATAAATGATGCTGGGAAAACTGATTATCCTCATGCAGAAGAGTAACATTAGATCCTCATCTTACACCTGGCACAAAACTCAACTCAAAATGGGTTAAATACTTAGGCCTGAAACTGCAAAACTACCAGAAGAAAACATAGGGAAAAACTTCACAACATTGGCTTAGGCAAGAAATCTCTGGATATGACCCCAAAGGCTCAGGCAATAACAAAAACAATTATAGACAAATGGAATTGCATTGTATTAGTCCGTTTTTACACTGCTCATAAAGACATGCCTGAGACTGGACTGTTTATAAAGAAAAAGAGGTTTAATGAACTCACCGTTGCATGTGGCTGGGGAGGCCTCACAATCGTGGAGGAAGGCAAGGAGGAGTAAGTCATTTCTTACATGGTGGCAGGGGAGAGAGAATGAGAACAAAGTGAAGTGAGTTTCCCCTTATAAAACCATCAGATCCCATGAGACTTACTCACTACCATAAGAACAGTGTAGGGAAACTGCCTCCCTGACTCAGTTACCTCCCACGGGGGTCCCTCCCACAACACGTGGGAATTATGGGAGCTACAATTCAAGATGAGATTTGGGTAGGGACACAGCCAAACCATATAATTCCTCCCCTGGCTCCTCTCAAATCTTACGTTCTCACATTTCAAAACCAATCATTCCTTCCCAGCAATCCCCCAAAGTCTTAACTCATTTCAGCATTAACAAAAAAGTCCACAGTCCACAATCTCATCTGAGACAAGGCAAGTCCCTTCTGCCTATCAGCCTGTAAAATCAAAAGTAAGTTAGTTACTTCCTAGATACAATGGGGGTACAGGCATTGGGTAAATACAGCCATTCCAAATGGGAGAAATGGGCCAAAATGAAGGGGCTAAAGGCCCCATGCAAGTCGGAAATCCAGCAGAGCAGTCAAATCTTACAGCCCAAAATAATCTCCTTTAGTGCTATGTCTCATAATTAGGTCATGCGGATGCAAAAGGTGGGTTCCCATGGTCTTGCGCAGCTCTTCCCTGTGCTTTGCAGGGTACGGCCTCTTCCTGGCTGCTTTCACAGGCTGGCATTGAGCATCTGCAGCTTTTCCAGGTGAAAGGTTCAAGCTGTTGGTGGATCTACCATTCTGGGGTCTGGAGGACAGTGGCCCTCTTCTCAAAGCTCCACTAGGCAGTGCCCCAGTGGGGACTCTGTGTGGGGGCTTTAACCCCACACGTCCCTTCTGCACTGCGCTAGCAGAGGTTCTCAGTGAGGACCCCACCCCTCCAGAAAACTTCACCTGAACATCCAGGCATTTCCATACGTCCTGTGAAATCTAGGCAGAAGTCCCCAAACCTCAGTTCTTGACTTGTGTGCACCCACAGGCTCAACATAGTGTGGAAGGTGCAAAGGCTTGGGGCTTGCACCCTCTGAAGTCATGGACTGTGCTATACCTTCGTCCCTTTTAGCCATGGCTAGAGCAGCTGGAATGCAGGGCACCAAGTCCCTAGGCTGCCCACAGCATGGGGGCCCTGGGCTTGGCCCACGAAACCATTTTTTCCTCCTAGGCCTCCAGGCCTGCGATGAGAGGGGCTGCCAGAAAGCTCTTTGACATGTCCTGGACACATTGTCCCCATTGTCTTGGCCATTAACATTTGGCTCCTCATTACTCATGCAAGTTTCTGCAGCTGGCTTGAATCTCTCCTCAGAAAATGGGCTTTTCTTTTCTATCACATTGTCAGGCTACAAATTTTCTAAACTTTATGCTCTGTTTCCCTTTTAAAACTGAATGCTTTTAATAGCACCAAGTCACTGCTTGAATGCCTTGCCACTTAGAAATTTTTTCCACCAGTTACCCTAAATCATCTCTCTAGGGCAAAGTTCCAGAAATCTCTAGGGCAGGGCAAAATGCTGCCAGTATCTTTGATAAAACACAGTAAGCATCACCTTTACTCTAGTTCCCAACAAGTTCCTCATCTCCAGCTGAGACCACCTCAGCCTGGATTTCATTGTCCATATCATTATCAGCATTTTGGTCAAAGCCACTCAACAAGTCTCCAGAAATTTCCACATTTTCCTGTCTTCTTCTGAGCCCTCCAAACTGTTGCAACCTCTGCCTCTTACCCAGTTCCAAAGTCTCTTCCTGGCAGGGAAATGGTTTTGGTATGATTCAAGCACATTACATTTACTTTACTTCTATCATTATTACATCGTAATATACAACGAAATAATTATACAACTCACCATAAGGTAGAATCAATGGGATAAATTTTACCAGGTATAAATCAGGGCTTAATGTATTTTTTGTTTGTTTTCTGAGATGGAGTCTTGCTCTGTTGCACAGGCTGGAGTGCAGTGGTGTGATCTTGGCTCACGGCAGCCTCCACCTCCCAGGTTCAAATGATTCTGCTCTCAGGCTCTTGAGGAACTGGGATTTCAGTTGCACGCCACCATGGCTGGCCAATTTTTATATTTTTAGTAGAGACAGGGTTTTGTCATGTTGACCAGGCTGGTCTCAAACTCCTGACCTCAACTGATCCACCTGCCTCACCCTCCCAAAGTGCTGGGATTACAGACATGAGCCACCATGCCTGTCTCTCTCTCTCTCTCTCTCTCTCTCTCTCCCCCCCTCATGGCTGAGCAGCAGATGTATAAATTGTCTTCGACCTAACAATTAAGTTGGCCATGGAGAAAGCTGAGAACATCAGGATTTAAACACCATTCTCAGGCGGACTGACTGTGGGACGGAATGCCAAACCCAGGCTGAGGTATCTTGGGCAATGTCACATGTCCGGCTTGGGAGCCGTCATGTGCCCAGGTCCGGAGAGGTCAATCCCGAGACACAGACGTGCTGGGGGTGCAGGCACAGGTCCAGGTCAGGCGCCCTCACCTGCTGGGAGCGCCATCACCTGGTGGGGGCCGGTCACGGGTTGGCTGCAGCCCGGCGGGGGCCCAATCCCATGCTGGAGACACGGTCACGTGTCGTGGGGCGCAGTCACCCGCTGTGGGCGCTGCCTCCGGCCTCGTGGCTGCCCCTACTTCCGGCATGGGTACACCCGGGCCCTCTGCCCTGGGCCTTCTGCTGCTGCTCCTGGTGGGGTCCCCAGCCTGGGTCGCTGCCCGGGCCACAGACACGCGGAGAACCAGGGAATCTCCCTAACTCGCGGCGTGGGTAGGCCGTGTCCCCGGGGCGGGCGGGCGGCTGGAGACAGTGCCCTAGGCGCTCGGTGCCGGGCCTCCCCGCCATGTCGCTGACGCCCCCCGCCCCTCCCCCAACCCCGCTGCCCCTTCCTCCTGTGTCCCCGCCCCTACCCGTGTCCCCCGCTGCCCCTTCCTCCTGTGTCCCCGCCCCCCACGTCCCCTGCAGCCCTTCCTCCTGTGTCCCCGCCTCCCCACACCCCGCTGCCCCTTCCTCCTGAGTCCCCGCCCCTCCCCACACCCCCTGCCCCTTCCTCCTGAGTCCCCGCCCCTCCCCACACCCCGCTGCCCCTTCCTCCTGTGTCCCCGCCTCCCCACACCCCGCTGCCCCTTCCTCCTGAGTCCCCGCCCCTCCCCACACCCCGCTGCCCCTTCCTCCTGAGTCCCCGCCTCCCCAACCCCCGCTGCCCCTTCCTCCTGTGTCCCCGCCTCCCCATGTCCCCCGCTGCCCCTTCCTCCTGAGTCCCCGCCCCTCCCCCACGTGCCCTGCAGCCCTTCCTCCTGAGTCCCCGCCCCTCCCCAACCCCCGCTGCCCCTTCCTCCTGTGTCCCCGCCCTCCCCACATCCCCTACAGCCCCTTCCACCTCAGTCCCCGCCTCCCCACGTCCCCTGCAGCCCTTCCTCCTGAGTCCCCGCCTCCCCAACCCCCGCTGCCCTTCCTCCTGAGTCCCCGCCTCCCCAACCCCCGCTGCCCTTCCTCCTGAGTCCCCGCCCCTCCCCACACCCCGCTGCCCTTCCTCCTGTGTCCCCGCCCCTCCCCGTGTCCCCCGCTGCCCTTCCTCCTGAGTCCCCGCCCCTCCCCCACGTGCCCGCAGCCCTTCCTCCTGAGTCCCCGCCCTCCCCACCCCGCTGCCTTCCTCCTGAGTCCCCGCCCCTCCCCACACCCCCTGCCCCTTCCTCCTGTGTCCCCGCCCCTCCCCCACGTGCCCCAGCGTGGCTCCACCGTGAGCTCCGTCCTCCTGCAGCCTGCGGCCGGCCCAGCATGGAGGGAAGATCCTGGGCGGCCGCCCCGCGCTGGAGAGGAGGTGGCCATGGCAGGTCAGCGTGCACTACGCGGGCCTCCACGTCTGCGGCGGCTCCATCCTCAGCGAGTACTGGGTGCTGTCGGCTGCGCACTGCTTTGGCCGGTGAGGGGGCGCGGGCCCGGGTCGGCTGGGGAGGTGGCCTGCACGGCGTGCCCAGAGCGGCTTGGATGGACCCCACGCAAGCCTCCCCCTTCACCGCTGTCCACCCCTACAGGGCCGGGTCCCCACCAGTCAGGCTGGGTCAAAGCACACAATGGGGTCCCCACCCTTGACGCTGGTCCCCCAAGTGCACAGCCAGGTCCCCACGAGTGAGGCTGATCCCCCAAGTGCACAGCCAGGTCCCCACGAGTGAGGCTGGTCCCCAAGATCACAGCCAGGTCCCACAAGAGTGAGGCTGGTCCTCAAGTGCACAGCCAGGTCCCCATGAGTGAGGCTGGTCCCCCAAGTGCACAGCCAGGTCCCCATGAGTGAGGCTGGTCCCCCAAGTGCACAGCCAGGTCCCCATGAGTGAGGCTGGTCCCCCAAGTGCACAGCCAGGTCCTCAGGAGTGACACTGTGGTCCCCAAGATCACGGCCAAGTCCCACAAGAGTGAGGCTGGTCCTCAAGTGCACAGCCAGGTCCCCATGAGTGAGGCTGATCCCCAAGTGCACAGCCAGGTCCCCATGAGTGAGGCTGGTCCTCAAGTGCACAGCCAGGTCCCCATGAGTGAGGCTGGTCCCCCAGGTCCCCATGAGTGAGGCTGGTCCCCAAGTGCACAGCCAGGTCCCCATGAGTGAGGCTGGTCCCCCAAGTGCACAGCCAGGTCCCCATGAGTGAGGCTGGTCCTCAAGTGCACAGCCAGGTCCCCATGAGTAAGGCTGGTCCCCCAAGTGCACAGCCAGGTCCCCATGAGTGAGGCTGGTCCCCAAGTGCTGCCAGGTCCCTCATGAGTCCCCGCCCTCCCCACACCCCCTGCCCCTTCCTCCTGTGTCCCCGCCCCTCCCCCACGTGCCCCAGCGTGGCTCCACCGTGAGCTCCGTCCTCCCTGCAGCCTGCGGCCGGCCCAGCATGGAGGGGAAGATCCTGGGCGGCCGCCCCGCGCTGGAGAGGAGGTGGCCATGGCAGGTCAGCGTGCACTACGCGGGCCTCCACGTCTGCGGCGGCTCCATCCTCAGCGAGTACTGGGTGCTGTCGGCTGCGCACTGCTTTGGCGGTGAGGGGCGCGGGCCCGGTCGGCTGGGAGGTGGCCTGCACGGCGTGCCCAGAGCGGCTTGGATGGACCCCACGCAAGCCTCCCCCTTCACCGCTGTCCACCCCTACAGGGCCGGGTCCCCACCAGTCAGGCTGGGTCAAAGCACACAATGGGGTCCCCACCCTTGACGCTGGTCCCCCAAGTGCACAGCCAGGTCCCCACAGTGAGGCTGATCCCCAAGTGCACAGCCAGGTCCCCACGAGTGACACTGGTCCCCAAGATCACAGCCAGGTCCCACATGAGTGAGGCTGGTCCTCAAGTGCACAGCCAGGTCCCCATGAGTGAGGCTGGTCCCCCAAGTGCACAGCCAGGTCCCCATGAGTGAGGCTGGTCCCCCAAGTGCACAGCCAGGTCCCCATGAGTGAGGCTGGTCCCCAAGTGCACAGCCAGGTCCTCAGGAGTGACACTGTGGTCCCCAAGATCACGGCCAAGTCCCACAAGAGTGAGGCTGGTCCTCAAGTGCACAGCCAGGTCCCCATGAGTGAGGCTGATCCCCAAGTGCACAGCCAGGTCCCCATGAGTGAGGCTGGTCCTCAAGTGCACAGCCAGGTCCCCATGAGTGAGGCTGGTCCCCCAGGTCCCCATGAGTGAGGCTGGTCCCCAAGTGCACAGCCAGGTCCCCATGAGTGAGGCTGGTCCCCCAAGTGCACAGCCAGGTCCCCATGAGTGAGGCTGGTCCTCAAGTGCACAGCCAGGTCCCCATGAGTGAGGCTGGTCCCCCAAGTGCACAGCCAGGTCCCCATGAGTGAGGCTGGTCCCCAAGTGCTGCCAGGTCCCCATGAGTGAGGCTGGTCCCCAAGTGCACAGCCAGGTCCCCATGAGTGAGGCTGGTCTCAAGTGCACAGCCAGGTCCCCATGAGTGAGGCTGGTCTCCCAAGTGCACAGCCAGGTCCCCATGAGTGAGGCTGGTCCCCAAGTGCACAGCCAGGTTCCCATGAGTGAGGCTGGTCCCCAAGTGCACAGCCAGGTCCCCATGAGTGAGGCTGGTCCTCAAGTGCACAGCCAGGTCCCCATGGTGAGGCTGGTCCCCAAGTGCACAGCCAGGTCCCCATGAGTGAGGCTGGTCCTCAAGTGCTGCCAGGTCCCCATGAGTAAGGCTGGTCCCCAAGTGCACAGCCAGGTCCCCATGAGTGAGGCTGGTCCCCCAAGTGCACAGCCAGGTCCCCATGAGTGAGGCTGGTCCCCAAGTGCACAGCCAGGTCCTCAGGAGTGACACTGTGGTCCCCAAGATCACGGCCAAGTCCCACAAGAGTGAGGCTGGTCCTCAAGTGCACAGCCAGGTCCCCATGAGTGAGGCTGGTCCCCCAAGTGCACAGCCAGGTCCCCATGAGTGAGGCTGGTCCCCCAAGTGCACAGCCAGGTCCCCATGAGTGAGGCTGGTCCCCCAAGTGTACAGCCAGGTCCCCATGAGTGAGGCTGATCCCCCAAGTGCACAGCCAGGTCCCCATGAGTGAGGCTGGTCCTCAGTGCACAGCCAGGTCCTCAGGAGTGACACTGTGGTCCCCAAGATCACGGCCAAGTCCCACAAGAGTGAGGCTGGTCCTCAAGTGCACAGCCAGGTCCCCACATGAGTGAGGCTGGTCCCCAAGTGCACAGCCAGGTCCCCATGAGTGAGGCTGGTCCCCCAAGTGCACAGCCAGGTCCCCATGAGTGAGGCTGGTCCCCCAAGTGTACAGCCAGGTCCCCATGAGTGAGGCTGATCCCCCAAGTGCACAGCCAGGTCCCCATGAGTGAGGCTGGTCCTCAAGTGCACAGCCAGGTCCCCATGAGTGAGGCTGGTCCCCCATGCACAGCCAGGTCCCCATGAGTGGCTGGTCCCCAAGTGCACAGCCAGGTCCTCAAGAGTGAGGCTGGTCCCCAAGTGCACAGCCAGGTCCCCATGAGTGAGGCTGGTCCTCAAGTGCACAGCCAGGTCCTCAGGAGTGACACTGTGGTCCCCAAGATCACGGCCAAGTCCCACAAGTGAGGCTGGTCCTCAAGTGCACAGCCAGGTCCCCATGAGTGAGGCTGGTCCCCAAGTGCACAGCCAGGTCCCCATGAGTGAGTCTGGTCCCCCAAGTGCACAGCCAGGTCCCCATGAGTGAGGCTGGTCCCCCAAGTGTACAGCCAGGTCCCCATGAGTGAGGCTGATCCCCCAAGTGCACAGCCAGGTCCCCATGAGTGAGGCTGGTCCTCAAGTGCACAGCCAGGTCCCCATGAGTGAGGCTGATCCTCCAAGTGCACAGCCAGGTCCTCAAGTGAGGCTGGTCCCCCAAGTGCACAGCCAGGTCCCCACAGTGAGGCTGATACCCCAAGTGCACAGCCAGGTCCTCATGAGTGAGGCTGGTCCCCCAAGTGCACAGCCAGGTCCCCATGAGTGAGGCTGATACCCCAAGTGCACAGCCAGGTCCCCATGAGTGAGGCTGGTCCCCCAAGTGTACAGCCAGGTCCCCACGAGTGAGGCTGATACCCCAAGTGCACAGCCAGGTCCCCACGAGTGAGGCTGATCCCCCAAGTGCACAGCCAGGTCCCCATGAGTGAGGCTGGTCCCCCAAGCACCTGGCCTTCCTGGTGGCTCCTCCAGCAGCCGGTTCACCACAGCTGCCCCGCACAGCGGGCATGGCTCTCCTGTGGCATCTGGCCTCCATGGGGATGTGAGCAGCCAGGTTGTCGGTAACAATGAGAGCAGGTCTCACAGGCATGGGCTGCTGGCCTGTACAGACTTTGGCCCCCAGAGCCTCCCTGGGCCAAGTGGACTCCTTAGGGGGCACCTCTGCCAGACAGCCAGATAGGTCCCTCCTGTGCTGCCAGAAGAAGCTGGTTTTCAGTCCCACTGAGTGAGTGCCAGCCTCCTGTTCTTGGCCTCCCCAGGCCCGTGGGCTGACAGCACAGGAGGCAGCAAGCGTTATCCCTCTGTTCTCACCCCCGCAGGGACAAGAACATCAAAATCTATGACATGTACGTAGGCCTCGTGAACCTCAGGGTGGCCGGCAGCCACACCCAGTGGTATGAGGTGGACCGGGTGATCCTGCATCCCTCATATGAGGTGCACCACCCCATCGGGGCGACGTGGCCCTGGTGCAGCTGAAGAGCCGCATCGTGTTTTCCGACTCCGTGCTCCCGGTCTGCCTTCCACCTGCAGATCTGGACCTTACCAGTGCCAACTGCTGGGCTACAGGATGGGGACTGGTCCCCAAGTGCACAGCCAGGTCCCCATGAGTGAGGCTGGTCCTCAAGTGCACAGCCAGGTCCCCATGAGTGAGGCTGGTCCCCAAGTGCACAGCCAGGTCCCCATGAGTGAGGCTGGTCCCCAAGTGCACAGCCAGGTCCCCATGAGTGAGGCTGGTCCTCAAGTGCACAGCCAGGTCTTTGTTGTATGCAGAAATTTAAAAGCACAGCTTTCCTTAAGATTGTAAATTGAACGTAGAAATCTTTTTAGCTCATTTAAAAACCATTCCTTATTAAACTTTCCTCCACAAAGGCCTGTGCATTCTTTTTTTTTTTTTTTTTTTTTTGAGACGGAGTTTTGCTCTTGTTACCCAGGCTGGAGTGCAATGGCGCAATCTCGGCTCACCGCAACCTCCGCCTCCTGGGTTCAGGCAATTCTTCTGCCTCAGCCTCCCAAGTAGCTGGGATTACAGGCACGCGCCACCATGCCCAGCTAATTTTTGTATTTTTTTTTTTTTTAGTAGAGACAGGTTTCACCATGTTGACCAGGATGGTCTCGATCTCTTGACCTCGTAATCCACCCGCCTCGGCCTCCCAAAGTGCTGGGATTACAGGCTTGAGCCACCGCACCCGGCCCATATTTTTTATTTTTTATAGATTTAGGAGGTACCAGTGCAGGTTTGTTACATGGATATATTGCATAGGGTGAAGTCTGGGCTTTTAGTGTAACCATCACCCAAACAGTGAACATTTTACCCAATAGGTAATTTCTCATCCCTCACCCCTTCCCATCCTCCTGCCTTGCTGAGTCTCCAAAGCATATTATTTCACTTTCTGTGTTTATGTGTGCACTTTATTTAGCTCCCACTCTTAAGTGAAAACAAGCATTATTTGACTTTCTGAAGTATTTCACGTAAGATAATGGCCTCAGTTTTATACATGTTGCTGGAAAAGACATGATTTTATTCCTTTTATGGCTG
The DNA here is from genome assembly GCA_021498475.1 of Saguinus midas. NCBI lineage: Eukaryota > Metazoa > Chordata > Mammalia > Primates > Cebidae > Saguinus > Saguinus midas. The sequence continues at coordinate 34,870,522 of CM038411.1, read as the reverse complement.
AGTAGTATTCCATGGTGTGCATGATGCATATTATTTATTTATGAATATAAAATAACATATGCACACAACACACCACATTTTCTTTATCCAATCATTTGTTGATGGGCACTTAGTGTGGTTCTAGGGTTTTGGTATGCTGTTTCTGGGTGAGTTCAAGGTTGGTTCTATATTGACGTGGTTTGGATGTTTGTTCCTCCGGTCCTGCCACCTGTGCAGTAATTAGTGTCCTGCCACCTGTGCAGTAATGAGTGAATTGCCAGGTCCCCACAGGAGTGACTGATACCCCAAGTGCACAGCCAGGTCCCCATGAGTGAGGCTGGTCCTCAAGTGCACAGCCAGGTCCCCATGAGTGAGGCTGGTCCCCCAAGTGCACAGCCAGGTCCCCATGAGTGAGGCTGGTCCCCCAAGCACCTGGCCTTCCTGGTGGCTCCTCCAGCAGCCGGTTCACCACAGCTGCCCTTTGGCGGGCATGGCTCTCCTGTGGCATCTGGCCTCCATGGGGATGTGAGCAGCCAGGTTGTCGGTAACAATGAGAGCAGGTCTCACAGGCATGGGCTGCTGGCCTGTACAGACTTTGGCCCCCAGAGCCTCCCTGGGCCAAGTGGACTCCTTAGGGGGCACCTCTGCCAGACAGCCAGATAGGTCCCTCCTGTGCTGCCGGAAGAAGCTGGTTTTCAGTCCCACTGAGTGAGTGCCAGCCTCCTGTTCTTGGCCTCCCCAGGCCCGTGGGCTGACCGCACAGGAGGCAGCAAGCGTTATCCCTCTGTTCTCACCCCGCAGGGACAAGAACATCAAAATCTATGACATGTACGTAGGCCTCGTGAACCTCAGGGTGGCCGGCAGCCACACCCAGTGGTATGAGGTGGACCGGGTGATCCTGCATCCCTCATATGAGGTGCACCACCCCATCGGGGGCGACGTGGCCCTGGTGCAGCTGAAGAGCCGCATCGTGTTTTCCGACTCCGTGCTCCCGGTCTGCCTTCCACCTGCAGATCTGGACCTTACCAGTGCCAACTGCTGGGCTACAGGATGGGGACTGGTATCACAACGAGGTCGGGATACAGTGCAGGGCTTTGTGGGCAGGGCGAAGGCTTCCATTCCACCGCAGGGAAGAGAGTGGTCTGCCAGCTCAGGGGGTCCCGGTGTTTGGGGACTGGAGTCCCCACCCGTCAGTCTACATTTGTCAGTGTGGATGTTGTGTTATTTCTGATTGTCTTTGTTGTATGCAGAAATTTAAAAGCACAGCTTTCCTTAAGATTGTAAATTGAACGTAGAAATCTTTTAGCTCATTTAAAAACCATTCCTTATTAAACTTTCCTCCACAAAGGCCTGTGCATTCTTTTTTTTTTTTTTTTTTTTTTGAGGCGGAGTTTTGCTCTTGTTACCCAGGCTGGAGTGCAATGGCGCAATCTCGGCTCACCGCAACCTCCGCCTCCTGGGTTCAGGCAATTCTTCTGCCTCAGCCTCCCAAGTAGCTGGGATTACAGGCACACGCCACCATGCCCAGCTAATTTTTTGTATTTTTTTTTTTTTTAGTAGAGACAGGGTTTCACCATGTTGACCAGGATGGTCTCGATCTCTTGACCTCGTAATCCACCCGCCTCGGCCTCCCAAAGTGCTGGGATTACAGGCTTGAGCCACCGCACCCGCCCATATTTTTATTTTTATAGATTTAGGAGGTACCAGTGCAGGTTTGTTACATGGATATATTGCATAGGGTGAAGTCTGGGCTTTTAGTGTAACCATCACCCAAACAGTGAACATTTTACCCAATAGGTAATTTCTCATCCTCACCCTTCCCATCCTCCTGCCTTGCTGAGTCTCAAAGCATATTATTTCACTTTCTGTGTTTATGTGTGCACTTTATTTAGCTCCCACTCTTAAGTGAAAACAAGCATTATTTGACTTTCTGAAGTATTTCACGTAAGATAATGGCCTCCAGTTTTATACATGTTGCTGCAAAAGACATGATTTTATTCCTTTTTATGGCTGAGTAGTATTCCATGGTGTGCATGATGCATATTATTTATTTATGAATATAAAATAACATATGCACACAAACACACCACATTTTCTTTATCCAATCATTTGTTGATGGGCACTTAGTGTGGTTCTAGGGTTTTTTGTATGCTGTTTCTGGGTGAGTTCAAAGGTTGGTTCTATATTGACGTGGTTTGGATGTTTGTTCCCTCCAAATCTCATGTTAAAATGTGCTCCCCAGTGTCTGAGGTCCTGCCACCTGTGCAGTAATTAGTGTCCTGCCACCTGTGCAGTAATGAGTGAATTCTTGCTCCATTTGGTTCATGCAAAAGCTGGACTAATGTTTAGAGAGCCTAGCATCTCTTGCTTACTCTGCGTCATATGACATGCCAGCTCCCCTTTCACCTTCCGCCCTGATTGTCAGCTTCCTGAGGTCTTCACCACAGGCAGATACTTGCACTGTCCTTCTTGCACAGTCTGCAGAGCTGTGAGCCAAAATAAACCTCTTTTCATTATAAATTCCCCAGTCTCAGTTATCCTTTATAGCTATGCAAACAGGTCCCCACTAATGAGGCTGATCCCCAAGTGCACAGCCAGGTCCCCATATGAGTGCAGGTACTTTTTGTATAGTGATTTATTTTCCTTTGGATGAATACCCAGTGCCGGACTGCTGGACTGAAAGGTAGTCTATTTTAGTTCGTTAAGAGATCTCTATGTAGTTTTCAATAGAGGTTGTACTAATTTTCTTTTTATTCTCTAACTTTTGTTTTAAGCTCAGGGTAGGTATGCAGGTTGTGCAGGTTTGTTACACAGGTAAACATGTGCCACGGTGGTTTGTTGTACAAATTATCCCATCATCTAGGTATTCAGCCCAGCATCCATTAGCTATTCTTCCTAATGCTCTTCCTCCTCCATCCCCATAACAGGCCCCAGTGCATGTTGCTTTCCCTCCCTGTGTCCATGTATTCTCTAATTCAGCTCCACTATGAGTCAGAACATGTGGTGTTTGGTTTTCTGTTCCTGTGTTAGTTTGTTGAGGATAATGGCCTTCAACTCCATCTATGTCCCTGCAAAGAACATAATCTCATTTTTTCACAGCTCCATTTTTCACAGTACATATATACTCCATAGTATATATGTACCACATTTTTAAATCCAGTCTATTATTGATAGGCATTTAGGTTGGTTCTGTGAATCAGTCTTTGCCATTGTCAGTAGTGCTGCAGTGAACATATGTGCATGTATCTCTATAATAGAATGATTTATGTTACTTTGGGAATATACCCAGTAATGAGATTGCTGGGTCAGATGGTATTTCTGCCTCAGATCTTTGAGGACTTGCCACACTTCACGGGGAAGAGAGTGGTCTGCCAGCTCAGGGGTTGTGTTTGGGACAGTCCTCACCACAGTCTACATTTGTCAGTGTGGATGTTGTGTTATTTCTGATTGTCTTTGTTGTATGCAGAAATTTAAAAGCAGATTGTAAATTGAACGTAGAAATCTTTTAGCTCATTTAAAACCATTCCTTATTAAACTTTCCTCCACAAAGGCCTGTGCATTCTTTTTTTTTTTTTTTTTTTGATTAGACGGGCAGGTTTGCTCTTGTTGCAGGCTGGAGTGCAATGGCGCAATCTCGGCTCACCGCAACCTCCGCCTCCTGGGTTCAGGCAATTCTTCTGCCTCAGCCTCCCAAGTAGCTGGGATTACAGGCACGCGCCACCATGCCCAGCTAATTTTTTGTATTTTTTTTTTTTTTTTAGTAGAGACAGGGTTTCACCATGTTGACCAGGATGGTCTCGATCTCTTGACCTCGTAATCCACCCGCCTCGGCCTCCCAAAGTGCTGGGATTACAGGCTTGAGCCACCGCACCCGGCCCATATTTTTTATTTTTTATAGATTTAGGAGGTACCAGTGCAGGTTTGTTACATGGATATATTGCATAGGGTGAAGTCTGGGCTTTTAGTGTAACCATCACCCAAACAGTGAACATTTTACCCAATAGGTAATTTCTCATCCCTCACCCCTTCCCATCCTCCTGCCTTGCTGAGTCTCCAAAGCATATTATTTCACTTTCTGTGTTTATGTGTGCACTTTATTTAGCTCCCACTCTTAAGTGAAAACAAGCATTATTTGACTTTCTGAAGTATTTCACGTAAGATAATGGCCTCCAGTTTTATACATGTTGCTGCAAAAGACATGATTTTATTCCTTTTTATGGCTGAGTAGTATTCCATGGTGTGCATGATGCATATTATTTATTTATGAATATAAAATAACATATGCACACAAACACACCACATTTTCTTTATCCAATCATTTGTTGATGGGCACTTAGTGTGGTTCTAGGGTTTTTTTTGTATGCTGTTTCTGGGTGAGTTCAAAGGTTGGTTCTATATTGACGTGGTTTGGATGTTTGTTCCCTCCAAATCTCATGTTAAAATGTGCTCCCCAGTGTCTGAGGTCCTGCCACCTGTGCAGTAATTAGTGTCCTGCCACCTGTGCAGTAATGAGTGAATTCTTGCTCCATTTGGTTCATGCAAAAGCTGGACTAATGTTTAAGAGAGCCTAGCATCTCTTGCTTACTCTGCGTCATATGACATGCCAGCTCCCCTTTCACCTTCCGCCCTGATTGTCAGCTTCCTGAGGTCTTCACCACAGGCAGATACTTGCACTGTCCTTCTTGCACAGTCTGCAGAGCTGTGAGCCAAAATAAACCTCTTTTCATTATAAATTCCCCAGTCTCAGTTATCCTTTATAGCTATGCAAAACACACTAATGGTCGTATCTTTGCTATTGCAAATAGTGCTTCAATAAACATATGAGTGCAGGTACTTTTTTGTATAGTGATTTATTTTCCTTTGGATGAATACCCAGTGCCGGGACTGCTGGACTGAAAGGTAGTCTATTTTTAGTTCGTTAAGAGATCTCTATGTAGTTTTCAATAGAGGTTGTACTAATTTTCTTTTTTATTCTCTAACTTTTGTTTTAAGCTCAGGGGTAGGTATGCAGGTTGTGCAGGTTTGTTACACAGGTAAACATGTGCCACGGTGGTTTGTTGTACAAATTATCCCATCATCTAGGTATTCAGCCCAGCATCCATTAGCTATTCTTCCTAATGCTCTTCCTCCCTCCATCCCCCATAACAGGCCCCAGTGCATGTTGCTTTCCCCTCCCTGTGTCCATGTATTCTCTTAATTCAGCTCCCACTATGAGTCAGAACATGTGGTGTTTGGTTTTCTGTTCCTGTGTTAGTTTGTTGAGGATAATGGCCTTCAACTCCATCTATGTCCCTGCAAAGAACATAATCTCATTTTTTCACAGCTCCATAGTATTCCATAGTATATATGTACCACATTTTTTAAATCCAGTCTATTATTGATAGGCATTTAGGTTGGTTCTGTGAATCAGTCTTTGCCATTGTCAGTAGTGCTGCAGTGAACATATGTGTGCATGTATCTCTATAATAGAATGATTTATGTTACTTTGGGAATATACCCAGTAATGAGATTGCTGGGTCAGATGGTATTTCTGCCTCCAGATCTTTGAGGACTTGCCACACTGTCTCCCACAATGGTTGAACGAATTTACACTCCTCCCAAGAGTGTAAAAGTGTTCCTTTTTCCCCACAACCTCACCAGCATCTGTTGTTTCTTGACTTTTTAGTAATAGCCATTCTGACTGGTGTGAGATGGTATCTCATTGTGGTTTTGGTTCGCATTTCTCTAATGACCAGTGACGTTGAGTTTTTTTTCATGTTTGTTGGCTGCATGTATGTCTTCTTTTAAGAAGTGTCTGTTCATGTCCTTTGCTACTTTTTAATGGGGTTGTTTGGCTTTTTATTGTAAATTTGCTTGAGTTTTTTGTAAACTCTGGATATTAGACCTTTGCCAGATGGATAGAGTGTAAAAATTTTCTCCCATTCTGTTGGTTTTCTGTTCACTCTGATGATAGTTTCTTTTGCTGTGCAGAAGCTCTTTAGTTTGATTAGATCCTGTTTGTCAGGTTTTGCTTTTGTTGCAATTGCTTTGGTGTTTTTGTCACGAAATCTTTGCCCATGCCTATGTCCTGAATGGTATTGTCTAGATTTTCTTCTAGGGTTTTTATAGTTATGGGTTTTACACTTAAGTATTTAATCCATCTTGAGTTAGTTTTTGTATATGGTGTAAGGAAGGGGTCCAGTTTCAACTTCCTGCATATGTCCAGCCAGTTCTCCCAGTACCATTTATTAAGTAGGAAATCCTTTCCCCATCGCATGTTTTTGTCAGGTTTGTTAAAGATATGATGGCTATAGGTGTGCAGTCTTACTTAGGAGTTTCTGTCCTGTTCCATTGGTCTACGTGTCTCTTACTGTACTGGTACCATGCTACATTGGTTATGGTTTGAAGTTGGATAGCGTGGTGCTTCCAACTTCATTCTTTTTGCTTAGAATTATCTTGGGTATTCAGGCTTTATTTTTTGTTTTATGTGAATTTTAAAACAGGTTTCTTCTAATTCTGTGAAGAATGTCAATGGTAGTTAATGGGAATAGTATTGAATCTATAAATTACTTTGGGCTGTATGGTCATTTTCACAATATTGATTCTTCCTGTCCATGAGCATGGAATGCTTCTCCGTCTGTTTGTCTCCCCTCGGATTTCTTTGAGCAGTGGTTTGTAGTTCTCCTTGAAGAGGTCCTTCACTTCCCTTGTTAGCCATATTCCTAGGTATTTTATTCTTTTTGTAGCGATTATGAATGGGAATTCAGAATTCCCATTCAAATTCATTATTTGGCTCTCTGCTTGGCTGTTGTTGATGTATAGGAATGCTGGCAAGTTTTGCACATTGATTTTGTATCCTGAGACTTTGCTGAAGTTGCTTACCAGCTTAAGAAGCTTTTGGGCCGGGCGCGGTGGCTCAAGCCTGTAATCCCAGCACTTTGTGAGGCTCAGGTGGGAAGATCGTTTGAGACCAGTCTGGACAACATAGTGAGACCCCATCTCTACAAAAAGTGGAATAAAATAAAATAATTAGCCAGGCATTGAGGTGCATCCCTGTAGTCCCAGCTACTTGGGAGGATGAGGCAGGAGGATGGTTTGAGCTCAGGAGGTCCATCCTGCAGTGAGCCATAATCTCCCCACTGCATTCCAGCCTGGGAAACAGAGCAAGACCCTGTCAAAAGAAAAAAAAGGTATGTAACTGAAAAATAAGTTTTTTTGAAAGTCTTTTATATATATTGCATTCGAGCAACTTTCTCAGACTTTCTTGAGGGCTTAGCAGCCTTTTGACGTTGTGAACATCTTGGAGTTCAGACGGGCGACAGTTTTCCAAGTGCAGATCTCAGATTCCTGTGTCTTCTGACATCCTCAGTGCACCAGAAAGCACACCCACCACCCTTTCGAGGTAACACTTCCTAAATGTCTTTGCCGCCTCTTTGGGTGTGTGGCAGGCTGTTGAGGAGCAGCACCCTGAGTCACTGTCATCCAGCAGAGAGTGCCTGCCAGGCACAGGCTTAATTCTCCCCAGGACTTAGCACAGGTGCCCACAGCCACATGCTCAGCGGGTCTTTATTCCGTGTCTCGCTTGATGTTCTCTGTGTCCGCAGGCTTTATTTTATCTTGAGAATATTTTGTTAGCTAGAAAGACTTGAGAACAGACGCAGTTCAATGTTTCAACCCGGAAAACCCCAGCTTCTGTCAGTAAACTACAGACAGGGAGTCAGGTCCGCTCCATTGCCCGGTTCTGTGTTGTCTGAGCTTAGGATGGCTTTTATGCTTTCATTTTAAAAATCTTATTTTATATTTTGAGATGGGGTCTCAGGCTGGAGTGCAGGGGGCTGATCACAGCTCACTGCAGCCTCCAACTCTGAGGCTTAAGCAATCCTCCCACTTCGGCCTCCTGAGTAGCTGGGACTATAGGCGTGTGCCACCACCCTTGGCTAATTTTTGTATTTTTTGGAGAGACAGGGATCTCACTGTGTTGTCCAGGCTGGTCTCGAACTCCTGGGCTCAAGTGATCCTCCTGCCTCAGCCTCCCAAAGGGCTACGGTTAGCAGCACTGAGCCAGTGCACCCAGCCAACACTTTTAAATGATTGGGGGAGAAAAACCCAGAAGAAGAATATTTCATAGAGCATGAAAATTATTTAAAACTCAAAATTCAGTGTCCCTACGTTTTTCTTGGAGCACGTGCACGCCCGTCTATTTACATGTTGCCTCTGGCTGTATCCACTGCAGGAGAGCAGGGTGGAGCAGTGCTGCAGAGAGGAGGCGGCCTGCAGAGCCCAGTGTCTATTCTTTGGTCCCTAACGGAGTTTGCCCACCCTTCTTCGTGTGTCCCCTACAGACTGTTTGAAAAAGGGCATCTTCTCTGTACTGCCTAGTCCTCAGCCAGGAGCAGCCGCTGGCCGTCGCCATTCAGCCTGGAGGTCATCTTGCGAAGTCTCTCAAGTTCATTAAGCACATTTTGTATCTTCCATGTCTCCACCAGCAAGTTTGTGCCACTTCATCCCCCGAGCCACCATCTTCCCAACCTCCCGTATCGGTTTCCTCTTCATTTCTCCAGATTCCACTGTGAGTGCTGCCAGCCACCAGCTCCCCAAACCAACGCCACGTTTTTGGTATTTTAGAGAAGCCTCTAATTACTAGATACCACTTCCGTATCGTTTATTTATTGCCACAAGAACGCTGCATTATAAAGAGTGAGGAGCCCTGGTTCCTCCAGCAACAGGCCTTTACTGAACTCAGGCAGCTGTGGGTCGGTGACGTGGCCTGTGGGTTCTTCTGCTTGGGCTGAGCTTCTCCCATCGGGCCGCTGGCCGGCCTGGGACAGCCTGAGCTGGGGGCTGTAAGAAACAAGCACTTTTCCAAGCACCTGCTTAACTCCGTTTGACCAAACCATGTCTGTGGCAAAATTGAGATGCGCAGATTGAAATTGAAATGCAAAATTGAGGCCGGGCGCGGTGGCTCAAGCCTGTAATCCCAGCACTTTGGGAGGCTGAGGCGGGTGGATCACGAGGTCAAGAGATCGAGACCATCCTGGTCAACATGGTGAAACCCCGTCTCTACTAAAAATAAAAAAATTAGCTGGGCATGGTGGCGCGTGCCTGTAATCCCAGCTACTCAGGAGGCTGAGGCAGGAGAATTGCCTGAACCCAGAAGGCAGAGGTTGCGGTGAGCCGAGATCGTGCCATTGCACTCCAACCTGGGTAACAAGAGCGAAACTCCATCTCAAAAAAAAAAGAAATGCAAAATTGAAATGCAACACCGCACCTGGACAGGAGGAACTGCAAGACCTGTGGCAGAGGGCACCCTGTGGGAAAGGCGGAGAAGGGGACCCACATGTGGCAGAGGGCACCCTGTGGGAAAGGCGTGGAAGGGGCCCCACATGTGGCAGAGGGCACCCTGTGGGAAAGGCGGAGAAGGGGACCTACATGTGGCAGAGGGCACCCTGTGGGAAATGTGAGGAAGAAGACCCTCATGTGGCAGAGGGCACCCTGTGGGAAAGGCGTGGAAGGGGCCCCACATGTGGCAGAGGGCACCCTGTGGGAAAGGCGTGGAAGGGGCCCCACATGTGGCAGAGGGCACCCTGTGGGAAAGGCGGAGAAGGGGATCCACATGTGGCAGAGGGCACCCTGTGGGAAAGGCGTGGAAGGGGCCCCACATGTGGCAGAGGGCAGGGAAGGGGACCCACTAGAGCAGTTCATTCCCTGAACTCAGATGTCACTACTCAGCGTGCAGACGCTTTACACCGCACAGCTCTCTTTTCCTCTTTACTTCCTTTTGCTTCTGTTCTGTATTTTTCTTCTACACATTACACTGGCGTGGATGCTGCTTTAAGTCCAGTAATCCTTGACCACAGTTTTCAATAGTCTTTCATTTTTAACCACAACCAGGAAAGGGTTGAGCCAAGGTCCAGATTGAGTTCACCCAGAACCAGGACCACCCACCTCCAAGTAAAGCCTCACCCTGCAGCTCCTTGCAAACATCTGTACCCTCCTCCTCTGCCCGGCCGTGTGGGTGGGCAGGCGTCTAGTCCATCTGTGTTGCTGTAAAGGAATACCTGAGGCTGGGTAATTTCTAGAAAAGAGGTTCTCAGACTGTGCAGAAGCATGGTGCCGGCATCTGCTGCTCCTACTCATGGGGAAGGGGAAGGGGCCGCATAGCCAGAGGGGAGGGAGTCCCCAGTCTCTTTTTAACAACCAGCTCTCTCAGGAACTAACAGCGAGCTCACCCCCCACTCCTCAGCACTAATCTATTCATGAGGGATGTACCCCCAAAACCCAAACCCCTCCCATTAGGCCCACCTCCAACATTCAGAGTTGAATTTGGTATTTGGAGGGGACAAACATCCCAACTCTAGCAGCGGGGCAGGAATGGTGCCTGCGTGTCCACCTGTGATCTCCAGGCCCAGGGCGCATCTGCGCTTCAAGGAACTTGTTCTAGGAAAACGTTCCCACTGTCAGCTCCGCCTCTCTGCCCTCGGAGACACTGAATATGTTTCGTATGTCTGGTGTCTGTCCACCTGTCTTTGTTTGGGGCACAGAATTGGATTCATTTTGATTCTCGTTCAAAAAACAATGGACTCGTGGTTGGTTCCTGCCGAGGTGTGCTTTCAGCGTCCGCTGGCTCATAATAACATGGAAGCCAATCCCACAGGGAGACTGGAGCACTGACAGTAATTCCTGCGCCAGTGGCCCTGCCCCATCTGGCCATCCACCTCTCCTCCTCTGAGGGAACTTCTCACCCTGAGACTTCGACAGACAAGTCATGGAAAGTACATCCATGGATTCCCAGGCCTTTGCAGAGAATCTGTTGCCCTCAGGAACCACAGCCCACAGATTGGAAAGCTCCGACCTTGATCAAAGGAGCAGCAGACTTCACCCTCTCCAACGAGGACTGGCCTTTCTGTCTTCCTAACTCCCTCAGACGGACACTGGGAATAGCCTTGCCCTTTCTGTGAGGCCTTCTCTTGGCAAAATTCAGTAATACTGCAGCCCAGGGCTCCAGGGTGCACAGGTGAGCCACGGGCCACGTGACTGGCTTACAGAGCCCCAGCCAAGGCCAGGAAACCCAATGTAACTGGAAAGTAGCCCTCATGCTTATGTGGGTCACTTGGATGACATCACATGAGATCCCATTCCACAACAACATGAATTTCCTCTTTCAGTTTCCCTCTTCTCCCGTTCTCCCACACCCAAGTCTTTGAAAACTTAAACAAAACCAGCCAGGCATGCTGGCTCATGCCTGTAATCCCAGTACTTTGGGAGGCCGAGGCAGGCAGATCAGCTAAGGTCGAGACCAGCCTGACCAACATGGAGAAACCCCGTCTCTATTAAAAACACAAAATTAGCTGGGTGTGGTGGCAGGTGCCTGTAATTTCAACTATTGGGGAGGCTGAGGCAGGACAATCACTTGAACCCAGGAGACAGAGGTTGTGGTGAGCCGAGATCACGCCATCGCACTCCAGCCTGGGCAACAAGAGCCAAACTCCACCTTGAAAAAACAAACAAAAAGCCCAGGCACAGGGGCTCACACCTGTAATCCCAGCACTCTGGGAGGCTGAGGCGGGTGGGTCACCCGAGGTCAGGTGGTCACCTGGCCAACACGGTGAAACCTTGTCTCTACTAAAAATACAAAGTGATTAGAGCCCCAGGCTGTCCTGTCTCCCCAAACCAAACCTCTGTGTGATTAGGCCCCAGGCTGTCCTGTCCCCCCAAACCAAACCCTCTGTGTGATTCGACCCCAGACTGTCCTGTCTCCCCAAACCAAACCCTCTGTGTGATTCGACCCCAGACTGTCCTGTCTCCCCAAACCAAACCCTCTGTGTGACTCTTGACCCCAGGCTGTCCTGTCTCCCCAAACCAAACCCTCTGTGATTCGACCCCCAGGCTGTCCTGTCTCCCCAAACCAAACCCTCTGTGTGATTAGGCCCCAGGCTGTCCTGTCTCCCCAAACCAAACCCTCTGTGATTCGACCCCCAGGCTGTCCTGTCTCCCCAAACCAAACCCTCTGTGTGATTCGACCCCAGACTGTCCTGTCTCCCCAAACCAAACCTCGTGTGACTCTGACCCCAGACTGTCCTGTCTCCCCAAACCAAACCCTCTGTGTGATTCGACCCCAGACTGTCCTGTCTCCCCAAACCAAACCCTCGTGTGACTCTCGACCCCAGACTGTCCTGTCTCCCCAAACCAAACCCTCTGTGTGACTCTCGACCCCAGACTGTCCTGTCCCCCCAAACCAAACCCTCATGTGACTCTTGACCCCAGACTGTCCTGTCTCCCCAAACCAAACCCTCATGTGACTCTTGACCCCAGACTGTCCTGTCTCCCCAAACCAAACCCTCTGTGTGACTCTCGACCCCAGACTGTCCTGTCTCCCCAAACCAAACCCTCTGTGTGACTCTCGACCCCAGACTGTCCTGTCTCCCCAAACCAAACCCTCATGTGACTCTTGACCCCAGACTGTCCTGTCTCCCCAAACCAAACCCTCTGTGTGACTCTCGACCCCAGACTGTCCTGTCTCCCCAAACCAAACCCTCTGTGTGACTCTGACCCCCAGACTGTCCTGTCTCCCCAAACCAAACCCTCATGTGACTCTCGACCCCAGACTGTCCTGTCTCCCCAAACCAAACCCTCTGTGTGACTCTCGACCCCAGACTGTCCTGTCTCCCCAAACCAAACCCTCTGTGTGATTAGACCCCAGACTGTCCTGTCTCCCCAAACCAAACCCTCTGTGTGACTCTCGACCCCAGACTGTCCTGTCTCCCCAAACCAAACCTCTGTGTGATTCGACCCCAGACTGTCCTGTCTCCCCAAACCAAACCCTCTGTGTGATTCGACCCCCAGACTGTCCTGTCTCCCCAAACCAAACCCTCATGTGACTCTTGACCCCCAGACTGTCCTGTCTCCCCAAACCAAACCCTCATGTGACTCTCGACCCCCAGACTGTCCTGTCTCCCCCAAACCAAACCCTCTGTGTGACTCTTGACCCCCAGACTGTCCTGTCTCCCCAAACCAAACCCTCATGTGACTCTTGACCCCCAGACTGTCCTGTCTCCCCAAACCAAACCCTCGTGTGACTCTCGACCCCCAGACTGTCCTGTCTCCCCAAACCAAACCCTCTGTGTGATTCGACCCCCAGGCTGTCCTGTCTCCCCCAAACCAAACCCTCTGTGTGATTCGACCCCCAGGCTGTCCTGTCTCCCCAAACCAAACCCTCTGTGTGATTCGACCCCCAGACTGTCCTGTCTCCCCAAACCAAACCCTCTGTGATTCGACCCCCAGGCTGTCCTGTCTCCCCAAACCAAACCCTCTGTGTGATTCGACCCCCAGGCTGTCCTGTCTCCCCAAACCAAACCCTCGTGTGACTCGACCCCCAGACTGTCCTGTCTCCCCAAACCAAACCCTCTGTGATTCGACCCCAGGCTGTCCTGTCTCCCCAAACCAAACCCTCATGTGACTCTTGACCCCCAGGCTGTCCTGTCTCCCCAAACCAAACCCTCGTGTGACTCTCGACCCCCAGACTGTCCTGTCTCCCCAAACCAAACCCTCTGTGTGATTCGACCCCCAGGCTGTCCTGTCTCCCCCAAACCAAACCCTCTGTGTGATTCGACCCCCAGGCTGTCCTGTCTCCCCAAACCAAACCCTCATGTGACTCTTGACCCCCAGGCTGTCCTGTCTCCCCAAACCAAACCCTCGTGTGACTCTCGACCCCCAGACTGTCCTGTCTCCCCCAAACCAAACCCTCTGTGTGATTCGACCCCCAGGCTGTCCTGTCTCCCCCAAACCAAACCCTCATGTGACTCTCGACCCCCAGACTGTCCTGTCTCCCCAAACCAAACCCTCTGTGTGACTCTCGACCCCCAGACTGTCCTGTCTCCCCAAACCAAACCCTCTGTGTGATTCGACCCCCAGACTGTCCTGTCTCCCCCAAACCAAACCCTCTGTGTGATTCGACCCCAGACTGTCCTGTCTCCCCAAACCAAACCCTCTGTGTGATTCGACCCCAGACTGTCCTGTCTCCCCCAAACCAAACCCTCTGTGTGATTCGACCCCCAGACTGTCCTGTCTCCCCAAACCAAACCCTCGTGTGACTCTCGACCCCAGACTGTCCTGTCTCCCCAAACCAAACCCTCATGTGACTCTTGACCCCAGACTGTCCTGTCTCCCCAAACCAAACCCTCTGTGTGACTCTTGACCCCAGACTGTCCTGTCTCCCCCAAACCAAACCTCATGTGACTCTTGACCCCAGACTGTCCTGTCTCCCCAAACCAAACCCTCTGTGTGACTCTCGACCCCAGACTGTCCTGTCTCCCCAAACCAAACCCTCATGTGACTCTTGACCCCAGACTGTCCTGTCTCCCCAAACCAAACCCTCGTGTGACTCTCGACCCCAGACTGTCCTGTCTCCCCAAACCAAACCCTCGTGTGACTCTTGACCCCAGACTGTCCTGTCTCCCCAAACCAAACCCTCATGTGACTCTCGACCCCAGACTGTCCTGTCTCCCCCAAACCAAACCCTCATGTGACTCTTGACCCCCAGACTGTCCTGTCTCCCCAAACCAAACCCTCATGTGACTCTCGACCCCAGACTGTCCTGTCTCCCCAAACCAAACCCTCATGTGACTCTCGACCCCAGACTGTCCTGTCTCCCCAAACCAAACCCTCATGTGACTCTTGACCCCAGACTGTCCTGTCTCCAAACCAAACCCTGTGTGACTCTCGACCCCAGACTGTCCTGTCTCCCCAAACCAAACCCTCGTGTGACTCTCAACCCCCAGACTGTCCTGTCTCCCCAAACCAAACCCTCATGTGACTCTTGACCCCAGACTGTCCTGTCTCCCCAAACCAAACCCTCTGTGTGACTCGACCCCAGACTGTCCTGTCTCCCCAAACCAAACCCTCTGTGTGACTCTCGACCCCCAGACTGTCCTGTCTCCCCAAACCAAACCCTCTGTGTGATTCGACCCCAGACTGTCCTGTCTCCAAACCAAACCCTCTGTGTGATTCAGACTGTCCTGTCTCCCCAAACCAAACCTCTGTGTGATTCGACCCCCAGACTGTCCTGTCTCCCAAACCAAACCCTCTGTGTGATTCGACCCCAGACTGTCCTGTCTCCCCAAACCAAACCCTCGTGTGACTCTGACCCCAGACTGTCCTGTCTCCCCAAACCAAACCCTCATGTGACTCTTGACCCCAGACTGTCCTGTCTCCCCAAACCAAACCCTCTGTGTGACTCTTGACCCCAGACTGTCCTGTCTCCCCAAACCAAACCCTCATGTGACTCTTGACCCCAGACTGTCCTGTCTCCCAAACCAAACCCTCTGTGTGACTCTCGACCCCCAGACTGTCCTGTCTCCCCAAACCAAACCCTCATGTGACTCTTGACCCCAGACTGTCCTGTCTCCCCAAACCAAACCCTCGTGTGACTCTCGACCCCAGACTGTCCTGTCTCCCCAAACCAAACCCTCGTGTGACTCTTGACCCCAGACTGTCCTGTCTCCCCCAAACCAAACCCTCATGTGACTCTCGACCCCCAGACTGTCCTGTCTCCCCAAACCAAACCCTCATGTGACTCTTGACCCCAGACTGTCCTGTCTCCCCAAACCAAACCCTCATGTGACTCTCGACCCCAGACTGTCCTGTCTCCCCAAACCAAACCCTCATGTGACTCTCGACCCCCAGACTGTCCTGTCTCCCCCAAACCAAACCCTCATGTGACTCTTGACCCCCAGACTGTCCTGTCTCCCCAAACCAAACCCTCGTGTGACTCTCGACCCCAGACTGTCCTGTCTCCCCAAACCAAACCCTCGTGTGACTCTCGACCCCAGACTGTCCTGTCTCCCCAAACCAAACCCTCATGTGACTCTTGACCCCAGACTGTCCTGTCTCCCCAAACCAAACCCTCGTGTGACTCTCGACCCCCAGACTGTCCTGTCTCCCCCAAACCAAACCCTCATGTGACTCTTGACCCCCAGACTGTCCTGTCTCCTCCAAACCAAACCCTCTGTGTGACTCTTGACCCCCAGACTGTCCTGTCTCCCCCAAACCAAACCCTCATGTGACTCTTGACCCCCAGACTGTCCTGTCTCCCCCAAACCAAACCCTCATGTGACTCTCGACCCCCAGACTGTCCTGTCTCCCCCTGACTTGACTCTTCATAGAATGCCTCTCCTACTTTGTCTGATGTCTTTTATTTGTTTTAACTTTTATAATTGTTTCTTTTTTGATGTAAATATTTAGGAAACCAAACATTGTTGGGGTTAGGGTTAGGAGTTAGGCTTACGGTTAGCACTCCTTCAATACGTGGTGGGGCTCCTCCCCATCTGTGGTCAGGACCCCTCTCCTGGGTCATTGGGGTTACTCCCTGTCTGTGGTCAATCTTCCTCCCCTATGCCCCATGAGTGGTAAGGTTTTCTCCCTATGAGTGGGCAGAGCTTCTCCCTTTGTATGGAGGGGCTCCTCCCTATGTGTGGTCAGGACTCCTCCCTGTGTGGTGGGACTCCTCCCTATGTGTGGTCAGGGCTCCTCCCTATGTGTGGTCAGGACTCCTCCTGTGTGGTGGGACTCCTCCTATGTGTGGTCAGGCCTCCCTATGTGTGGTGGGACCTCCCTATGTGTGGTGGGACTCCTCCCTATGTGTGGTGGGACCTCCCATGTGTGGTCAGGGCTCCTCCCATGTGTGGTCAGGACTCCTCCCTGTGTGGTGGAACTCCTCCCTATGTGGTCAGGGCTCCTCCCTATGTGTGGTGGGACCTCCCATGTGTGGTCAGGCCTCCCTATGTGTGGTGGGACTCCTCCCTATGTGTGGTGGGACTCCTCCCTATGTGTGGTGGACTCCTCCCTATGTGTGGTCAGGGTTCCTCCCTATGTGGTGGGACTCCTCCCTATGTGTGGTCAGGGCTCCTCCCTATGTGTGGTCAGGACTCCTCCCTATGTGTGGTCGGGACTCCTCCTCTGAGTGGTCGGGGCTCCTCCCATGTGTGGTGGGACTCCTCCCATGTGTGGTCAGGCCTCCCTATGTGGTGGGACTCCTCCCATGTGTGGTGGGACTCCTCCTCTGAGTGGTCGGGGCTCCTCCCTATGTGGTGGGACTCCTCCTATGTGTGGTCAGGGCTCCTCCCTATGTGTGGTGGGACCTCCCTATGTGTGGTCGGGACTCCTCCTCTGAGTGGTCGGGGCTCCTCCCTATGTGGTGGGACTCCTCCCTATGTGGTCAGGGCTCCTCCCTATGTGTGGTCAGGCTCCTCCCTATGTGTGGTGGGACCTCCCATGTGTGGTCAGGGCTCCTCCTATGTGTGGTGGGACCTCCCATGTGTGGTCAGGACTCCTCCTGTGTGGTGGGACTCCTCCCTATGTGTGGTGGGACTCCTCCCTATGTGTGGGACTCCTCCCTATGTGTGGTCAGGGTTCCTCCCTATGTGGTGGGACTCCTCCCTATGTGTGGTCAGGGCTCCTCCCTATGTGTGGTGGGACTCCTCCCTATGTGTGGTCGGGACTCCTCCCTCTGAGTGGTCGGGGCTCCTCCCATGTGTGGTGGGACTCCTCCCATGTGTGGTCAGGGCTCCTCCTATGTGTGGTGGGACTCCTCCTATGTGTGGGACTCCTCCTCTGAGTGGTCGGGGCTCCTCCCTATGTGTGGTGGGACTCTCCCTATGTGTGGTCAGGGCTCCTCCTATGTGTGGTGGGACCTCCCTATGTGTGGTCGGGACTCCTCCTCTGAGTGGTCGGGGCTCCTCCCTATGTGTGGTGGGACCTCCCTATGTGGTCAGGACTCCTCCCTATGTGTGGTCAGGCTCCTCCCTATGTGTGGTGGGACTCCTCCCTATGTGTGGTCAGGCCTCCCTATGTGTGGTCGGGACCTCCCTATGTGTGGTCGGGACTCCTCCCTCTGAGTGGTCGGGGCTCCTCCCTATGTGTGGTGGGACTCCTCCCTATGTGTGGTGGGACTCCTCCCTATGTGGTCAGGGCTCCTCCTATGTGTGGTGGGGCTCCTCCCTATGTGTGGTGGGACCTCCCTATGTGTGGTGGGACTCCTCCCTATGTGTGGTCGGGACTCCTCCCTATGTGTGGTCGGGGCTCCTCCCTATGTGTGGTGGGACTCCTCCCTATGTGTGGTCAGGGCTCCTCCCTATGTGTGGTCGGGACTCCTCCCTATGTGGTCGGGGCTCCTCCCTATGTGTGGTGGGACCTCCTATGTGTGGTCAGGTTCCTCCCTATGTGTGTGGTCAGGCCTCCCTATGTGTGGTGGGACTCCTCCCTATGTGTGGTGGGACTCCTCCTATGTGTGGTGGGACTCCTCCCTATGTGTGTGGTCAGGACTCCTCCTGTGTGGTGGGACTCCTCCCTATGTGTGGTCAGGCTCCTCCTATGTGTGGTCGGGACTCCTCCCTATGTGTGGTCGGGGCTCCTCCCTATGTGTGGTGGGGCTCCTCCCTATGTGTGGTCAGGGTTCCTCCCTATGTGTGTGGGACTCCTCCTATGTGTGGACTCCTCCCTATGTGTGGTGGGACTCCTCCCTATGTGTGGTGGGGCTCCTCCCTATGTGTGGTGGGACTCCTCCCTATGTGTGGTCGGGGCTCCTCCCTATGTGTGGTGGGACTCCTCCCTATGTGTGGTCAGGGCTCCTCCCTATGTGTGGGACTCCTCCCTATGTGTGGTGGGACTCCTCCCTATGTGTGGGACTCCTCCCTATGTGTGGTCAGGGCTCCTCCCTATGTGTGGTGGGACTCCTCCCTATGTGTGGGACTCCTCCCTATGTGTGGTCGGGACTCCTCCCTATGTGTGGTGGGACTCCTCCATGTGTGGTGGGACTCCTCCTATGTGTGGTCAGGACTCCTCCCTATGTGGTCAGGGCTCCTCCTGTGGTGGTCAGGGCTCCTCCCTATGTGTGGGACTCCTCCCTATGTGTGGTGGGACTCCTCCTATGTGTGGTCGGGACTCCTCCTATGTGTGGTCAGGGCTCCTCCCTATGTGGTGGGACTCCTCCCTATGTGTGGTCAGGGCTCCTCCCTATGTGTGGTGGGACTCCTCCTGTGTGGTGGGACTCCTCCCATGTGTGGTCAGGACTCCTCCTGTGTGGTGGGACTCCTCCTATGTGGTCAGGACTCCTCCTGTGTGGTGGGACCTCCTCTATGTGTGGTCAGGCTCCTCCTGTGTGGTGGGACTCCTCCCTATGTGGTCAGGGCTCCTCCTGTGTGGTGGGACCTCCCATGTGTGGTGGGACCTCCTCTATGTGTGGTCAGGACTCCTCCTGTGTGGTGGGACTCCTCCCTATGTGTGGTGGGACCTCCTCTATGTGTGGTCAGGACCTCCCTATGTGTGGTCGGGACTCCTCCCATGTGTGGTCAGGCTCCTCCCTCTGTGTGGTGGGACCTCCCTATGTGTGGTCAGGGCTCCTCCCATGTGTGGTGGGACCTCCCTATGTGTGGTCAGGGCTCCTCCTATGTGTGGTGGGACCTCCTCTATGTGTGGTCAGGACCTCCCTATGTGTGGTCAGGACTCCTCCTGTGTGGTGGGACTCCTCCCTATGTGTGGTCAGGGCTCCTCCCTCTGTGTGGTCAGGCTCCTCCCTATGTGGTGGGACCTCCCTATGTGTGGTCGGGACCTCCCTATGTGTGGTCGGGGCTCCTCCCTATGTGTGGTGGGACTCCTCCCTATGTGTGGTCAGGCCTCCCTCTGTGTGGTGGGACCTCCCTATGTGTGGTCAGGCTCCTCCCTATGTGTGGTGGGACTCCTCCCCATGTGTGGTGGGACCTCCCATGTGTGGTCAGGGTTCCTCCCTATGTGGTCAGGGCTCCTCCCTATGTGTGGTGGGACCTCCCATGTGTGGTGGGACTCCTCCCTATGTGTGGTGGGACCTCCCTATGTGTGGTCAGGCCTCCCTATGTGTGGTGGGACCTCCCTATGTGTGGGACTCCTCCCTATGTGTGGTCGGGACCTCCCATGTGTGGTCAGGCTCCTCCCTATGTGTGGTGGGACTCCTCCTGTGTGGTGGGACTCCTCCCTGTGTGGTCAGGGCTCCTCCCCATGTGTGGTCAGGGCTCCTCCCCATGTGTGGTGGGACCTCCCATGTGTGGTGGGACCTCCCTATGTGTGGTGGGACTCCTCCTGTGTGGTCAGGGCTCCTCCCCATGTGTGGTGGGACTCCTCCTATGTGTGGTGGGACTCCTCCCTATGTGTGGTCGGGACCTCCCTATGTGTGGTCGGGGCTCCTCCCTATGTGGTGGGACCTCCTCTATGTGTGGTCAGGCTCCTCCTATGTGTGGTGGGACCTCCTCTATGTGTGGTCAGGCTCCTCCCTATGTGTGGTGGGACCTCCCATGTGTGGTGGGACCTCCCTATGTGGTCAGGGTTCCTCCCTATGTGTGGTCAGGGCTCCTCCCTATGTGGTGGGACCTCCCTATGTGTGGTGGGACCTCCTCTATGTGTGGTCAGGCCTCCCCATGTGTGGGACTCCTCCCTATGTGTGGTCAGGGCTCCTCCCTCTGTGTGGTGGGACTCCTCCCTATGTGTGGTCAGGGCTCCTCCCTATGTGTGGTGGGACTCCTCCCTACATGTGGTCAGAACTCCTCCCTACGTGTGGTGGGGCTCATCTCCATGGGCTGTCCCTTGCAGTCCACTGTGAGGCAGGAACCCCCTGCCCCACCCGAGGCAGGTGCTGCCTTCTCACGGGAGTTCCCCTCTCACAGGTGAAACCTCAGACGAACTGCAGGAGGTGCAGCTCCCACTGATCCCGCGAACCTGGTGCCGCCTGCTCTATGGACACATGTCCTACATCATGCCTGACATGTTGTGTGCTGGGGACATCCTGAACATTAAGACCGTGTGTGAGGTGCGCCTGCCTGGTCTGTGAGGCAGAGGTCACGGGTGCTCTGTGCCTGCAGCCCTCAGGGGACCCCCACTCTGACCTCCCACTGAATAGCAGGAGCCCTGCAGCCATACCCTGAACTGAGCAGGGCAATGCATGGCAATGCGTGAACACCACAAGCCTGCAACAGGCCTCCCCTGCAGCTCTGGGCTGTGTTGCAGCCAGTAGTGGGGCTGG
Source organism: Saguinus midas (assembly GCA_021498475.1). NCBI lineage: Eukaryota > Metazoa > Chordata > Mammalia > Primates > Cebidae > Saguinus > Saguinus midas. The sequence continues at coordinate 34,849,521 of CM038411.1, read as the reverse complement.
GTGAGGGGGGCACTGGCTCCTTCCAGCAGGGTCTGCAGGGCCGCCCCCTTGCACCCTGACACACAGGTGCTAGAGGCAACAGGCCTGGGACTCCCAGTTCACAAGAACTCCTTCTTCCTTTCCAGGGCGACTCCGGGGGCCCACTCGTCTGTGAATTCAACCGCAGCTGGTTGCAGGTTGGAATCGTGAGCTGGGGCCGTGGCTGCTCCAACCCTCTGTACCCTGGAGTGTACGCCAGTGTTTCCTATTTCTCAAAATGGATACGTTATAATATAGAAATCACACCCGCTCCTGCTCAGCCAGCCCCTGCTTTCTCTCCAGCTCTGGGGGCCACTCTCAGTGTCCTTGTGGCCATGCTGGCTGGCTGGTCAGTACTGTGAGGCCAGGACACCCCTCTACATTCTCATGGCTGCACACTCTGCCCCAGCCCAGCTGCCTCCAGACCCCTAAGCACCTCCTGCCCTGCTCTCTCTGGAGCAGGCAAGGTCCACCCATCCCGTGGGTGGATGCTGAGTCCAGGAGGTGCGGAGCATATGAGCAAAAGAAGAGAGGGAAGGGGGAGAGGGGCTGGCCAGGCACGACCCAGCTGGGCAGAGTGCACCTGAAATTGGATAAGATCATTAAATATTTACAAAGCAAGCCTCTGAGGTCACCTGTGTGGGTCCTTCTGTCCCGGTCGGAGCTGTTGCCAGTGTCCTCTTCCACACACAGAAAGGAGGGATGGTCACTCCTCCCGAGGCTCTCAGGAAAGAAACACAGACTGAAGCAGCTCTTTCCAGAAACAGAGGGGCGATGACACAGACACACTCCTCTGAGTCCGTGAGGTGTGGTCGAAGCCCAGACCCACGGAAAGTCCATTGCGTACATGCCCACACCGGCACATACAAAATAGCTGCAGGCATTTAAACATCCAACTGCAAAAGAAGAAAACGTGTGTGGTGCGGGTAACCTGCGCTGACAGTAAGCAAGGAAGGGGCAAGGATGACAGAAGCAGACGTGAGGGAGCCCGTCAGAAAAGCACTGACAGCTCCTATTTCAAAGGTCTGCTCCTTGGAAAAAACCAACCAGTAGGCAGAGGCTGGGGGACATCACTAACCTGCTCAAGACAGGACATGAGAACAAAACACACAAAACGAGAAGTGACGGTGAAAATGATCCACTGACAAAGGTAAGAAAAATCACTAAAACGAACTCCAGTAGAGAGAGGTTTCAGCCTGGGCACTGTGGCTTATGCCCACAATCCCAGCACTTTGGGAGACCAAGGCAGGAGGATCACTTGAACCCAGGAGTTCAAGATCATCCTGAGCAACATAGCAAGACCGCTGTCTAAAAAAATGAGCTGGGCATGGTGCTGGACACCTGTAATCTCAGTTACTCTGGAGGCTGAGGTGGGAGGATCGCTTGAACCCTAGAGGCTGAGGCTGTAGTGAGATGTGATTGTGTCACTTCACTCCAGGCTGGACCACATAGTGAGAACCTGTCTCAAAAAGAGAAAGAGAGAGACAAGTAAGTTTTATTAAATAGAGGCAAAATTGGGCAGGTTATGGACAAGAATGACAAGATGAAAAAGTCAAGGCGGGATATGGAGCCAGGGAAATTTTGGAAAACAAGCTTCCAGAGTGATGCATGCTTCAAGAAAACAATGAAAGATGTTACCCTAAGGTATGCTTCCTTCTAACAGCTCCAAAAGATCAGTTTCTCAGAAACACAAGCAATGCAAAAGTGTTGAGGTCAAATCCTCGGAAAGGCTATTGCAAGAGGAAAGAGGACAATAATATCCCGACAGGCGATGAAAGCATGCCAGAAAGAGCAGCACCAGAAAGAGATGAAAACTAATCTGCTGTTTCAAAACAGATGAAAAGAAAATGTCTCTACAGACACATGTCAACATGCCACCCCGCCTGGCTAGTTTTGTGGTTTTGTAGCGATGGGGTTTCACCATGTTGCCCAGGCTGGTCTCGAACTCCTGGGCTCAAGCCATCTGCCCACCTCAGCCTTCCAAAGTGCTGGGATTACAGGCTGTGTTTTCAATATTTTATCCACTTCATACTTATTTATGGGAAGGTTGAGGAACTACTTAGCCATTAACAGAAACAGAAAGTACATTAACTCTGAGAAAATCATATGACTGTCCCAATTAATGCAGAAAAAGTTCATAAGGTTCAGCGTCTATTAATGATTAAAATACATGTAGGCAAACTCGAAATATCAGGGAAATTTTCTACCTTGGCAGTGGTACAGTCATAGCTCACTGCAGCCTCAAACTCCTGGGCTCAAGTGATCCTCCTGCCTCAGCTTCTCGAGTAGCTGGGATCACAGGCACACACCAGTACAGGTGGCTAATTGTTTTAAAAGTTTTTGTAGAGACAGGAAAAAAATTTTTTGCTATCTTGCCCAGGCTGGTCTCAAACTCCTGGGTTCAAATGATCCTCCCACCTTGGCCTCCCCAAGAACTTTGGAAAGGCCAGGCACTTGGCTCATGCCAGGAGGATTGCTGCAGCCCAGCAGGTTGAGTCTGCAATGATCTGTGAATATGCCACTGCACTCTCGCCTGGGCAATAGAGCAAGACCCTGTCTCTAAATAAACAAATAAGATTTAAAAAGAGAACCAAAGGTGGAAACAACCCCGGAGTCCACGACCTGATGAGTGGATGAAGCAAACGCGGGCCATCCACACAGTGGAATACCATTCAGCCATCAAAGGGATGAATACCATTCAGCCATCAAATGGCTCACACCACAGTGTGGATGAGGCTGAAAGTCTGATGCTGAGTGAAAGACGCACAGGGCGGCAGGGTGTGCAGTTCCACCGGGGGCAGTGCTGGGCGTGGGCAAAGCCCGAGGGACAGGAAGCTACTTGGTGGTTGTGTAACTGTGGAGCCAGGCCGATCCGGCTCAACTTTTAGATAACAAAATTGTGAATTGTGTTTCAGTGGCCACGGGCCCCAGGTTGCAAGTTACCTGAACACATCCAGATGAACCAAGGTTGCAGCCTCCGGCAGAACCTAAGTGCCAGACCAAGGAACGGGGGAGTGAATCAAGAAACAGCGCAGGCTGTGCGCAGGGGCTCACGCCTGTAATCCCAGCACTTTGGGAGGCCGAGGCAGGCGGATCACGAGGTCAGGAGTTCCAGACCAGCCTGGCCAATATGGTGAAACCTGTCTCTATTAAAAATACAAAAATTAGCCGGACCTCCAGCTACTCGAGAGGCTGAGGCAGAAGAATTGCTTGGACCCAGGAGGCGGAGGTTGTAGTGAGCCGAGCTGGCGCTGCCGCTCCAGCCTGGATGACAGAGCGAGACTGTCTCAAAAAAAGAAACTGACACCGCACAGCAGGATCCATACTCCAATCAGATTAAGCCCTGGTGTCACCGCATGGCACGATCCAATCAAATCTCACCTCTCCATCACCTCATTGGAAGATCCAATGAGATCATGCCTCATGACCCTAGGTCTATAAAACCTGCCTCGGACCCCAGCTCTGGGAGACAGATTTGAGCATTTCCTCCTGACTACTTGCCAGTCGACACGCAGTAAAGGCTTTCTTTTCTCAAAAGCTGCTGCCTTGGTATTGGCTTCCACGCACGTGGGCAGCGAGCCCACGACTCGATGGCAGCTGTTCGGGGATGGGGGAAGGGAACGCAGTGTGATTGCTCATGGGTGCAGGGTTCTTCTGACTTTGGAACTAGACAGAGGCGGTGGTCGCACAACATTGTGAGTGCACCTGGGGCCACCAAACTGTTCACTTTGAAATGGTTAATTTTGTACACAAAGCTCACCTAACAAAAAGAAAGTCGTTTTTCACACAAAATGGTCATGCACACATTGCAAGAATGTATTCCAGTAAAAGTGCACCTTAAAAATATGTAAATGATTACCTCAGGCAGAGAGGGACAGGAGGGCGAATGTGGCAAAGACAGGCATAAAGAAATGCACAGGTGCTGGAAAAAAAAAACAAAAAAGAATGCACAGATGGTACCTGAAAAGCGGAGGGGCCTGCCCAGATCAGCGAGACCAGAGGGGAGGGAAAGGAAAGAACGCCGCCGTCCCTGTCCCTCCGCAAGGGAAAGGAAAGAACGCCGCTATCCCTGTCCCTCCGCAAGGGAAAGAACGCCGCCGTCCCTGTCCCTCCGCAAGGAAAAGGAAAGAACGCCGCCGTCCCTGTCCCTCCGCAAGGGAAAGGAAAGAACGCCGCCGTCCCTGTCCCTCCGCAAGGGAAAGGAAAGAACGCCGCCGTCCCTGTCCCTCCGCTGCTCAAGCAGCATGGCTCGGGAGGCCCCTGTATTGGTGAGACTTGGGCTGGGCTCGGGTGGGGAAACCCCAGACCCAGGGTGGGAGTGGGGGAAGGCTGGGTGGGGTCAGCAGAGGTATCTCCTCAACCTTCCTCGGGGCTGTGGAAAGGCAGGCGCCATCCCACTCTGCTCTTCCTCTCAGACTGGAGTTTGTGCAGGCCTGGGCCTTGGCATGCCTCGTGAGCTGGACAGGCACTCCAGAGTGGGTCACGTCCGTGATCCCAGTACTTTGGGAAGCCGAGGTGAGAGGCAGAGTTTGTTTGAGCCCAGGAGTTCAAGAGCAGCCTGGGCAACATAACAAGACCTCATCTCTAAAAATGATAACCAGGCATGGTGGTAACCGTGCCCAGCTACCTGGGAGGCTGAGGTGACAGAGTCGCTGGGGACCAGGACTTTGAAGCTGCAGTGAGTTATGACGGAGCCACTGCGCTCCAGCCTGTGTGACAAAAAGGAAAAGAAGGAAAAGTTGGACGAGACGCAGATGACATTGCTTATGGAATGTGCCAGAACCGGCAAGTGCCCGGGAAAGGCCTCTACAGGTCCACAGCTCGCCGTGCCACCCGGCTTGCCACTGAGGCCAGGCCGTTCCCCCGCACCCCGCCCCACTCTGGTCTTTGTCCTCCAATACTACAGGACCAAGCAAAGGCTCCTCTCGATGAGCACCCCCTGGTGCCTTCTGGGGCAGGGACTGTCAGCTCCAAAGACCTGTTCCAGAAAGTGACCTGCAGCCCTCATCTTCCAAATTCACTGGCCAGGCAAGTCCCATGAGCTTGCTCTGGAAGGGGAGGGGTCAGGTCCGAGGAGGAGCCCACCTGTGAGCAGAGGGGGGTCAGAGAGACTGAAGTGTCTACACCTGCTGCTTGGGGTGCCTGAGGATTCCAGGGTTCACGATCCAGAGTCCAGGGTCCGCCTCCCCACCCACCCCTGCGGGCGTGGTGGGCATCCTCAGCCTGGTGTGTTTATGCAGGAAACTATTCCTGGGACCCTAAGACCAGCAATCCCATGCAGTTTCCAAGCATGGCTTTCTCATCTGTAACTCACAAGTTTACAAAGTTACATTTGTAACTCTCAAATGATTCTCCTCCAAGGACAGACCAAGACGCGGCTTTTTTCTGGTGGTGGCATCCTGAACTCTTACCACCAGGGGGCATTTCCTTGATGTCCAGGAAACGGAACTTCTCAGGACCCCAGTGAATTCGCATGGGCTTCCCAGTGGGTCCCTCCACTGCTCAGCAGGGCCTGCAGTGCCCAAAGACCCACTGGTGTGAAGCACCGCCATGACCCGAGTGACACTGGGTTTGGAGGTGCTGACATTGGTGGTGGCAAAAGGCAAGTTGAATCTGGGGGTTCCCCAATCTTTCATTTGTCTTGAGTGTTGGAACGCCCCCACCAGAAGCTTCCGGAGAGACCGTGTCTGTGCACAGGTCACAGGTTGCAGAAGGCCCGGCCCATGGGGCTCCAGGAACACCTCTCATACTCTGCTGGGCCCCGCAGGGCACATGGAGGACTAGGCCCAGCAGGCTGCCAGGGCAGAGGCTCCACTAGGGTGCCCGCCGGCCTGTGCACTCCAGCCTGGGTCCGAGCCACCCAGCACCTGATTCTGGTTGGGTACTGGGCCCCTAGGGAGAGGTCCTGCAGAGTGGGCACATCCACCCCTGCAGGGGCTGCCTCCGACCTCGTGGGGCCTCTGCTTTGCCACCCCGTGCTGGGGATGCCACGCGTGCTGTGCGGAGGAAGCTCAATCCGCCCTTCCGCAGGCTGTGTCTGTTCCTGAGTTAGTGGCAAGGAGACGTGCTTCCCACCCAGCATGGTCTCCCCAGATCCAACCCCTGGCCAGCTTCTGGTGGACAACTGGCCACGAAATCCAGGCAGACTGTGGTGTCTGGTGCTTGGGGTGAGGGTTCAGAAGACAGCCAGGAGCACCTGCTCCTAACCCACAGCAAACTCTTCTCTCTTTTCCAGGTAAACTCTGGGACACCTGAGTCTGTCAGCTGAACCACATCTGGAGGTGTGGTCACGTTGGTGACGCAGCTGCAGTCTCCCTGGGGCCCCGGCATTCATGCCAGTGTCTCTTGCTGCATAGAATGAATCCATTTTGCATTGCTGTGTCCCACCACCGCCCCAGGAAGGCTCCAGCAGGCCACACCCGCTCTCCGGACCCTCTCAGTGTCTCAGCGCCTCAAGGCCCCCTGTGTCTGTCATCATCCGAGGGCCACTCCCTGTCAGGAGGCCTCCATGGAAGCTGCCCATCTGTCCTCCCCTGGCGGTGCCTGCTCTCACCCAAATCACTTTATCTTCTGCCCATCCCTGCACCCATCACACGGTCAGAAGCCTCCTCTCAAGTGTGAAATGTCCTCTCTGAAATGCGGAGGGCAGTGCAAAGGCTGTGACATTCTTCTAATAGCAGCTGTGGAAGGACGGGATTGACAGAATGACGGGTCATAGCGCCTGCAGATATAATGGCCAGTCACCTTCCGTTAATGAAGAAAGCATGTTTTCCACTTGATAAATCTCGCTGAACTCTAGATGCAGATTTTTAAGTTCAATTTTTTGTTCGTTTGTTTTTACCTTTTTCCATTTCCATGATCAAATCAGTGGCATTGCATTAAGTTCGTATTTTTATACATCTTAATAAAACTTTGGAAAACTAAACATAGATAGAAAAATCTTAAGTGGTGAAAATAAATGGAAGGAGATTCAAAGTGAAATCAAGCTGTCTAACGAGGACTATACTGAAAACCGAAGAATGTCAGGTCACATCTTCAGAGGCGAAGGGAAAAGAATTGTGAGCATAAGTCTCTACGCCCAGTCAAGCCAACACACCTGAGTGAGAATGAAATGAAAGTGTTTTGTGGGATCTAAGGGGCCTTAGAAAGGGCACTACACTGGGAAGGCCACTGAAAGTCGCTACAGAATCTACACAGTGAGGAGAAAACAGCTCACACGTGTGTTCTCTGATTACAGCGAAGTTGACTGCAAATCAGTAACAGAAGGATATCTAAGAAATCTCAATGTGTTTAAAAATTGAGAAATGCACTTCCAAATGACCTAGGAGTCAGAGAGGATATTAGAAAATAGTTCAAATTGATTTTTTTAACCCAAATTGGACTTTTGAAAAGGAAATTAAAATAGGGAACATGAAAACCTGCCCTGCAAGAGCTGCCCTATGAGAAATGCCAAGAGAGGCCTGCAGGCTGAAAGCAAAGGACACAGGATGAGAATTCACAGCCACACGGAGACGTGAAGGCCAGTAGAAGCTCGAGGTCTTTCCCTATGTGATTTAAAGGGCAAATACATAAAACAGCAATTATAAATCATGCTAATGGGCATTCAATATATAAGGATGTAATTTGTGAAAATGACAAGGAAGGCGGGATAGAACTGTGTCGGTTCAGAGCTTCGTATGCTATTGAAGCTGTTAGTATTAATGAAAACTAGAACGTTATGTTAAAAAGTTTAAGGTGTTACTTGTAATCCCCAAGGAAACCACTAAGAAATAACTAAAACATGTACAAAAATGTAAACAAGGAGAGACCCAAAATGGTATAAAACAAAAACCTCAAACTAAGCAGAAAGCAGTAATGTTTTTATATTTTATATAAATATATTTTAATTTATTATATTATATATAATATATATTATATTATATATATTATATATATTATATATTATATTATATATATTATATATATTATATATTATATTATATATATTATATATATTATATTATATATATTATATATATATATAATATAATATTAAATAAATTATATTTAATGTTGAGGAACAAAAGGTAAATGAAACATCTCTAAAAATAGCAAAATGGCAGTCAATGAGAGCTTGTAAGGTTGCTGAGGTTGGCCTTGAACTCTTGGCCTCACCTTCGCAAGTGCCACGACATCCGGCCGGAGCCACTTTGGGCCGGCAGTAGTCTTTTCTTATCAGTTATCATTTTAAATACAAATTGCTTAAATTCTCCAATTAAGTAGCAGAGATTGTCATAACAGACACCAACAGTAACAAAACCCAAAGAAAACAAAGCTTATGGTTCATCTATATGCTATCGAGAAGAGACTCCTTCAGATCCAGAGACACACATAGGTCAAAAGTGAAAGAACAGACAAGGAAAACCCATGAAAATCATACAAAAGAGAGCTAGGGTGCCTATCCAAACAAATTAGGCTTTAAGTAAAAAATACTTATGAGAAATAAAAAGGGGCATTATATTCAAAGGTTTAATCCATCCAGAAGAGACAGTAACCACAAGCGCATATACACCTAACAAGACATCTCTAAAATACATGAAGCAAAAATGGACAGAATTGAAAGGAGAAATAAAGTGTCACAAGAATAAAGACCTCAATACTCCACTTTCAATAATGGATGAAATAACCAGACAGATCAATATGAAAATGGAGCACTGGAACAATACTGTAGACCAGCTAGATGGAGCAGCCATGTACAGAACACGCCATCCCCAGAAAGCAGAATATTTATTTTCCCCAAGCACACACAGAACATTCTCCAGGATAGATCATATGTTAGACCACGAAACAAGTCTTAATACATTTTTATTTTCCCCAAGCACACACAGAACATTCTCCAGGATAGATCATATGTTAGACCACGAAACAAGTCTTAATACATTTCTAAAAGTTAAATTTATACAACTTATCTTCTCCAACCACAGTGGAATGAAACTAGAGATAAGTAACAGGAGGAAAACTGGAAACTCACTGTTTCTAGTGAGTGAAAATCAAATGACATATTTTAAAATAATCAATGGGTCAAAGAAGAAATCACAAGGGAAGTCAGAAAACATTTTGAGGTGAATAAAATAAAAAACACGAAATATCAAGAGTTGGTTCTGTAGCAAAATCGGTGCTCAGAGAGAAATGTATAGCTGTAAACATCTACATCAAGGAAGAAGATTAGTCCAGTGATCTGGTGGAGTTGTACAGAAAAGAAAGAGAAAAAAAGGAAGAAAAGAAAGAAAGAAAGAGAGGAATGATGGAAGGAAGGAAGGAGGAAGGGAAGGAAGAGAAGGAAGGAAAGCGGGAAAGAAGGAAGGAAAAATGGAAGAAAAGATCAGTTAATACAGTTGAAAAAAAAGAGAAATATCTCATAAAAGTAACCCAGCTTTACACCTTAAGAAACTATGGAAAGAAGAACAAACTAAACTCAAGCCGGCAGAAAGAGGAAAATAAAAAAGTTTAGAGAAGAAATAAAGAACAGAAAAATAAAAAAATAAATGAAACAAAAGTTGGTTATTTGAAATGATTAACAAATTTGCCTAACCTAGACTTTCTAAGAAAAAAAGAAAATTTAAATTATTAAAACAGAAAATGGGAATGTTACTACTGACCTTAGAGAAATAAGAAGGATTGTAGCAGAATGCTGTGAATTGTACACTGACAAACCAGGTAACCTAGGTGAAAATGACACATTTATAGAAATACAGAAACTACCATATCAGCCTCAGGAAGAAATAGGAAATCTGCACTGACCCGTGATAGGTGAAGAGCTTGAGTCCATTAAAAAAAACCTTTCTAACAAAGGAAAGCTTAGGGGACAGGGGCTTCACTGCTCCTCAGGGGAGTGCTGGGTGCAGTGGTTCAAACCTGTAAATCCAGTGGTTTGGGAGGCTTAGCGGGGAGGATTGTTTGAGGCCAGGAGTTTGAGACCAGCCTGGCCAACATAAAGAGACCCCATCTCTACAAAAATAATTAAACATTAGCTGGGCATGGTCAGGGCATGGTGGTGTGCATCTGTAGTCCTAGCGATTCAGAAGACTGAGGTGGGAGGATTGTTTGAGGCTAGGATGTCAAGGCTGAAGTGAGCTATGATTGTGCCATCGCACTCCAGCCTGGGTGGCAGAGCAAGACCCTAGTTCTAAAACAATAAATAATTAAAATTAGCACCAATTCCTATTGAACTCCTTTAAAAATTAGAAAAGAGAAGAACACTTCAAAACTCATTCTACGAGGACAGTGTTACCCTGATACCAAAGCCAGACCAAGACATCATTAGAAAAGAAAATTAAAGGGCAATATTCCTCATGACTATATATAAGAAAATTCTGAACAAAGTACTAGTAAAATGGAATTGGCGTATTAAAAGTATCATACGGCATGACCAAGTGGAGTTTATTATAGGACCCCCAGGGTGGTTCAAGATACAAAAAATAATCAATGTGAAACATTATATTTATAGAATCAAGGGGATAAAAAACATAAGCATCTCAATTGATGACAAGAAAAATTTAAGTATCACTTGGCAAGAGCCAACATCTTTTCATGATTAAAAAAAAAAAACCTTAATAGGCCAAGCGTGGTGACTCATGTCCATAATCCCAACACTTTGGGAGGCCAAGGTGGGTGGATTGCTTAAGCTCAGGAGTTTGCGACAATCTTGGGCAACATGGTGAAACCCCATCTCTACCAAAAATACAAAAAAATTAGTTGAGCATGGTGGCACATGCCTGTGGTCCCAGCTACTTGGAAGCCTGAGGTGATAGAATCTCTTGAGCTGAGGAGGCAGAGGTGGCAGTGAGCCAAGATCACACCACTGTACTCCAGCCTGGGTGACAGAGTGAGAATCCATCTCAAAAACAAACAAATAAACCCATTTAATAAGCTAGGAATAGAAGGAAACACCCTCAACACAAAAAGGGCATATTTGAAAAATCTACAGCTAAGAGCATAATCAATGAGAAAGAACTGATAATATTCCCCTGCAAATCAGTACCAGACAAATACGCTTAATTTCTTTGCTGTCATTCAACATTGTACTGGATGTTCTAGCCACAGCAATTAGACAAGAAAAGGAAAACTCATTAAAATTGGAAAGGAAGAAATAAAACTATCTCTGTTCTCACATGGCATTGTTTTACATATAGAACACAAAGGATTAAAAAAACCTATTAATCACAGCTGATAAATAACTTCCGAAAAGTTACAGGATAAAAATCAGCATGGATTTAAAAATTGTATTTGTAGACACTAGCAATAAACAATCCAGAAAGGAACTTAAGAAAACAATTCCGTTTTCAATAGCCTCTAAAACAATAAAATGCTTAGAAATACATTTTATCAAAGAGGCACAAGACTTGCACACTATAAACTACAAAACATGACTGTAAGAAATTAAAGAAGACCTAATAAATGGAAAGACATCCCATGTTCATGGATTGGAAGGCTTAATATTGTTAAGATGCCATTAGTCCCCAAAGCATTCCACAAATTCAATGCAATCACTATCAAAATTTCCATACAGTTTTTGCAAGTGGGCATGCCAGAATATGAGACCAGAAAACCACCAGCTGGCACATTCCACAGGAGTCTGAAAAACACTGTGTTATCAAGAGCACACATTATGTCCCAAATGGCTGTCCTCTACGGGAGCTGCTTTTCCCAAACAGGTAGAAATGTTGGGACTCTGGAAGAGTAGTAGGCAGCACAACCATCGGAAGCAGCATTGGCATAATTACCGTTACAGTCAGCAAAGTCAGAACAGCAGCTCTGGGAACCCGACCTTTGAGGGTCCATGGAAAAGAACTGAGCAAGAACTTGGTGGTCCTGGAGCAAGTCTGACAGGCAGCCAACAGGAGTATCACCAATCTTTAAAACGGGAAGTGGTCACTGATGAACAGGAGGCTGAGGTCAACCATCCCAGTGGAGAGTCACAATCTGTTTCCTTGCTCCAGTTCTGAAACAGCTTTCAGATCCAGAACCTCGGTCCCTATGAGGAGAGACCCTACAGTTCCCAGAAACATTGAACGTATTGATCCCACGTCCCTTCCCAATAGGATCTATGGCCACTTCCGCAGTAGTCATATCTTAGGTAATGGGAAACCCCTAGATATTTCAAGGGCTGTTGAACACAGCACCCAAGTGGACACTGACCACTGTGGATCCAAATGGCCCATGCTACTACATCGTATAGGGGCCCAGAGCAAGCAAGGGCTCCACCGCTGTAGGAGTAGACACACCTCCAGCTGCAGGTTCTAGCTGCAGTACAAGCAGACCCACCACTTTCACGGCATGTCTCAGCAGATTCCATGGTACCAGATAGATTTAAGGTAGAAAGAAACCCTGTGTGGGGCATCTGGACAACCCCAATAGGAGGTGGTAGGGCAGTCCCTCCCCTTGAGCCACTGTTAAAATGCTGTCCTGGGCATGCCACCAGAGTTTGGTAGAAATGGGGCATTTGGCCAACTGACCATGTGGCTGAAGCTGCTCCTGATGAGGTGAGTACTGACAGACCCACTAAGCCATAAACAGGTGGGCCAGCTGCTAACCATTGTGATACATAGGGATTGTGTCCAGACGGGTTGGGAGGGCACAGTAACCTACAAAGAGGCAGCCCTATCCTCTGTGTCACCTGCTAGTATTGTATGGATGCCTTTCCTCCATTCACCCCTGGCCCCATGGAAGTCCCTAAGACTGGCCGACAGAGAAGGAGGAAGCCTTGAAGTCAGTGGTGGGAGGAGCCTCCCAATGGTGGAGCTCCCAGCAGGGCACTTGGGCGTCCTCCTTGTGCAAGAGAGGAGTGGTTCAAGATAAGGCTGTAGGGGATACATCTAGTGAAAGATGAGCTGCAAATAGCTTCACTGGTTGCTCAGGAGACCGGGAGGAGCAACTTCCAGGAAAGAGCAGGGACAAGAAGACTGAAGAAAGAGACATCCGGCAGACTTACAGGAGTTGGTACAAAGTGTGAGAATGTTTCATTGCCTGCTAAAGCCCAGCTGAGAACATCCACTGCAGAAGAGGCCCCCAACCACCAAAAGGACAGGATGACAGGCCCAGAGACATCAGCAAGCCTCTGTCCTCAGCCGCCCCGTGAACCTCCATGAGGTCATGGAGCAGCTCTGAGGGCAGAGAGGGAGGCCATGCACGAGCCCTCCAAGGTGAGCTCCCTTCCTCTCCCCAGAGCTGGCTTCACTGGTGGTGTGCCCCTGAATCCCCACTTGCCAGCAAGAGAGACCAGAGCTAAGGCCCTGTGCAGTAAAATCTTTTGAAGAAACCAACCAAGAAATCTGGGGGTGAGTTGATCATCTTGGGCAAAATTTTATTCAGACCAGGACTGACATGTTTCCCAAGAATGGGTCTGCCTCTCGGGCCTGCAGTGATTCAGCCAACACCGACCTCTGACAGCTCATGAAGGTCTGATTGATCTCGGTGTGTACGGGATCCCACCGAGCCTCATCCAGGGATCACTTTTAAAGCAAGTAAGGAGTGGCAGAGTGCACACGTTTTGCTGTGGGCAGGTCTACGCAAACCTGTCCCCAGAGTCTGAAGAAGTTGAGAGGCCAAAGAAAGAGGCTCACATGTGGTAAGTAGAAAGAGAGGGAAAATATACAGATAGATAGATGATGCAGACATAGATATAAAAATAGAAAAAAGAAAGAGGCTGACTCATCCAGTCTTTCCAAAAGAAACATTAATAGGGACTTACAAACAGAAGCCAGGTGCATGTCATGGGTCAAGGTGAGACAAGATGGTGGATCCCCATACCATTGCCCCCAGACCCAGGGCTTATATAAACAGTGAAAGAGTATACATGATTCAGAAGAGCTGTGTGGGACCACTGAAGTATGATAACGTCAAGGTTGTTTGACAAAGGGCAGGATTTATGGCAGGTACCTGGTCTTACACAAAGAACAATAGATAAAGTGAAAATCTTAGACACTCTCCCAGAACCGAGGTTAATCGGAAGTCAACATGGCAGACTGACCACCAAGATGGAGCTGCCTTAACTCCACAGCATGTGACCATGGAATCCGTCCACCTTCTAGATGCTGCACCATTCCAGCTGATAAAGTGATGGGTAGGTTGACCTCTTGAAGGTGCGGCTGAGGCTCCAGCTTGAAGGTAAAGCCCTATGAGGATAGGGTGCTACCTTTCAGGACATGGTATAGACCTTTAACCAATGGCCACTATATGGGGCTGTCTCCCCAGAGGGTAGGACACGTGGATCCAAGAACCGAAGGAAAGACACAAGAGTAACTCCATTCACTCTCTCTCCCACTTGGAGAATGTGAGCTTCCCATCCCTGCAAGCTCAAGGTCTGTGGGTCCAGAGATCTTGGTTCCTGACAGGTTGGACGTTTGTCACCTCCAAACTTCACATTGAAATTTCATCTCCAGTGTTGGAGGTGAGTCCTAGTGGGAACTGTTTTGATCGTCTCTCATGAATGGCTTGGCGCCATCCTCGTGGTAATGAATGAGTTCTTACTCTATTAGTTTCCATGAGATCTGGCTGTTAGAAGGGGCCTGGGCACCTCTCTTCTCTCTCTCCCCCCTCCTCCCCCTCTCCCTCTCTCACCCTGTGATCTCAGCATATACCAGCTCCCCTCATCTTCCATGAGTGGAAGCTGATGCTGGCACTGTGCTTCCTGTGCACCTTGCAGAACGATGAGTCAAATAAAAGTCTTTTCTTTATAAATTACTCAGCCTCAGGTATTCTTTTTTTATATATACTTTAAGTTCTGGGGTACATGTGCAGAACAGGCAGGATTGTTACATAGTTACGTAGGTGCCATGGTGGTTTTTGCTGCATCCATCACCCAGTCACCAACATTAGGTATTTCTCCTAATACTATCCCTCCCCTAGGAAGTTCTGGCTAGGGCACTTAGGCAAGAAAAAGAAATAAAGAGTATTCAATTAGAAAAAGAGGAAGTCAAATTGTCTCTTTCTGCAGACCACATGATTGTATATTTAGAAGCCCCATTGTCTCAGCCCAAAATCTCCTAAAGCTGATAAGGAACTTCAGCAAAGTCTCAGGATACAAAATCAATGTGCAAAAATCACAAGCATTCCTATACACAATAACAGACTTAAAGAGAGCCAAATCAAGAAAAAACTGCCATTCACAATTGCTACAAAGAGAATAAAATACCTAGGAATACAACTAACAAAGGATGTAACGGACCTCTTCAAGGAAAACTACAAACCACTGCTCAACGAAATAAGAGAGGACACAAACAGATGGAGAAACGTTCCATGTTCATGGTTAGAAAGAATCAATATCGTGAAAATGGCCATACTGCCCAAAGTAATTTATAGATTCAACGTGGCCATACTGCCCAACGTAATTTATAGATTCAGCGCTATCCCCACCAAGCCCCACATATTCTTCCTTTTTATTTTTTTAATTTTTTCTGTTTTTTGGGTCATTCGTTCTGTTGCCTCAGTTATTCTTTATAGCAACACAATGGACTAAGACAGTTCCCACAGGGAGGAGACACCCACCAGGAAATGGAGCAGGATCCCAGCTGACTTACAGCAGCTGCTTCCACCTGGTCACTCCAGACAGGGAAAGGAGTCACAATGACAGCAGAGCTGATGGACGCGGCAGCGTGAGGAGTCCGGGCCGGCAACACGCACGGGGGAAGGGGCACTGCTGAACTTACCTGGGCCCAGGTGATGTCCCTTGCTGTCCCTGTGCCATAGGCTGTGAAGGGTCACAGACTCCTCAGGGATGAGGACCTGGGCTGCCGCACTGGGCCATCTCCATCAGCAAAGGGAAGCAGCCATGGCATGGCTGGTGGAGAAGGAAGATGAACGTCTCTTGTGGCCGCAGGATGACCCGCAGCAGCCGGCTGTCTTTTATTATCCTGCTGACTCTCCATTTGAACATCTCGGGAGTTGGACCCATCAGAACCCTGAGGAAGCTGGGCCAGATGGAGTGCATTTGGTCAGGGAAGCAAGGATGTGGTAGATGCTTGGTTTCCCACCCAGATCCTCTCCAGCAAGCAGTGCTCCCTGTGCCAGCTGCGGTGAGTGTTGGCTGCCAGCCCCCCACAGCTGTCCTCAGGAGTGTCAGCTGAACCAGGCAGAGTGCCTGGCCTGGGAGGCCCCACAACACTGCCACTGCAGACCAGACCGTGGTCATGGATGACCCAGCAGGAGGTACACAGGGCAGCTGCCTTGCCCGGAGGTGGCCACAACTCTGCCAGCTGCTCTTGGGCATGAGGTTTCCTGCAGGGTCCTGACGCGACCACATCCTGCTTAGCTTTCCTCCTCTGTTCTGCCTGCCACTTTGCTGCTGTTCTCCTCAGAACACATCCTCCCTTGATAAATCTGCTTTAACAAAATCCATAAACTCAACCTAAGACAGGTTACCATTTCAATAATTCTTTTTAAACTCGTGATTGATAACAGACAATTTCATCATCTACTTAGGAATTAATCTAGCAAAAAAGCTACAAACAATATGGAAAAATATTAAAGAATATTTCAATGAACAAAGAGCTGTGTCAAGGTGCCCCTTCAAAATTCATGCGTTGGATACTTAATCTCATTGCAGCAATGTTGGAAGGTGGCCCCCAAGGCGAGGTGTTTAGGATGTGGGGGCTCTGTCCTCAAATGGATTAATGGGAGTGGATTTGCTGTCTTCCACTCTTCTGCCACATGAGGACATAGTAAAAAATCCCACACCAGATGCTGGTGCCTTGATCTTGGACTTCCCAGCCCTCAAAGTGGTGAGAGAGTACATTTTTGTTCTCCATGAATTGCCCAGTGTGTGGTGTTATTTTATAGAAGCACAAACAGACTAAGGCACATAGTCGTGAGTTGGAACACTCAGTATTGTAAGGTGCCAGTGCTCTTCAAACTGGTCTATAAATTAAATGCTATTGCAACAAAAAACTTCATTGTGTTGTGTAAATTGATCCTGATGCTAAACCTTTCATAGGAAAAAGTAGTCAAGACACACTTGAAATCACACAAGAAGTCAAGACACACTTGAAGAAGCAGAACAAGGTGGGGCGACTTCCTCTGTGGAATGTTAACAAGGCTGTGGTAACGGAGACAGAGGGCATTGGTGTGTGGTAAACGAATAAGCCCATGCTATGGAATTGGGAGTTGAGAAACAGCATATCCTCCCATGGACACGATGCAAACCCAAAATGATTCTGCATGGTAGTGCAGAAAGAGGAGTGTTTTCAATATGTTTATGGAAAAATAATGAAATTTGACCTCTATGTCCCAACTTGTCAGTTCCAGGTACGTTTAGGTCCAGCTGTGAAGATGAAACGAAACTTGAAGAAGAGAATATAAAGTATGTTCACAACCTCATCATAGACAAATATTTCTTTAAAAGAATGCAGGAATTAGCCAGCCATGTTAACATGCACCTGTGGCCCCAGGTACTCAGAAGGCTGAGGTGGGCAGATGGCTTGAGCCCAGGAGATGGCGGCTGAAGTAAGCCATGATTGTGCCACTGCACTGCAGCCTGGGTTATAAAGCAAGACCATGTCTCTAAACAAACAAAAACCAAAAAAATTAAAATTAAAAAATTAAGGGGACCTGGGCAAGATGGCCAAATAAAAACAGGTTCGGTCTGCAGCTCTCAGTGAGATCAACGCAGGAGGCAGGTGATTTCTGCATTTCCAACTGATGAACCCAGTTCATCTCACTGGGACTGGTTAGACAGTGGGTGTAGCCCATGGAGGCTGAGCATCAGCCCCAGTCAGGGGCTTATAGATAAAACTCCCATCTCCCTGAGACAGAGAAACTTGGGAAAGGGGCAGCTGTGGGCTCAGCTTCAGCAGACTGAAATGTTCCTGCCTGCCAGCTCTGAGGACAGCAGTGGATCTCCCAGCAGGAGGTACACAGGGCAGCTGCCTTGCCCGGAGGTGGCCACAACTCTGCCAGCTGCTCTTGGGCATGAGGTTTCCTGCAGGGTCCTGACGCGACCACATCCTGCTTAGCTTTCCTCCTCTGTTCTGCCTGCCACTTTGCTGCTGTTCTCCTCAGAACACATCCTCCCTTGATAAATCTGCTTTAACAAAATCCATAAACTCAACCTAAGACAGGTTACCATTTCAATAATTCTTTTAAACTCGTGATTGATAACAGACAATTTCATCATCTACTTAGGAATTAATCTAGCAAAAGCTACAAACAATATGGAAAAATATTAAAGAATATTTCAATGAACAAAGAGCTGTGTCAAGGTGCCCTTCAAAATTCATGTTGGATACTTAATCTCATTGCAGCAATGTTGGAAGGTGGCCCCAAGGCAGGTGTTTAGGATGTGGGGGCTCTGTCCTCAAATGGATTAATGGGAGTGGATTTGCTGTCTTCCACTCTTCTGCCACATGAGGACATAGTAAAAATCCCACACCAGATGCTGGTGCCTTGATCTTGGACTTCCCAGCCCTCAAAGTGGTGAGAGTACATTTTTGTTCTCCATGAATTGCCCAGTGTGTGGTGTTATTTTATAGAAGCACAAACAGACTAAGGCACATAGTCGTGAGTTGGAACACTCAGTATTGTAAGGTGCCAGTGCTCTTCAAACTGGTCTATAAATTAAATGCTATTGCAACAAAAACTTCATTGTGTTGTGTAAATTGATCCTGATGCTAAACCTTTCATAGGAAAAAGTAGTCAAGACACACTTGAAATCACACAAGAAGTCAAGACACACTTGAAGAAGCAGAACAAGGTGGGCGACTTCCTCTGTGGAATGTTAACAAGGCTGTGGTAACGGAGACAGAGGGCATTGGTGTGTGGTAAACGAATAAGCCCATGCTATGGAATCGGGAGTTGAGAAACAGCATATCCTCCCATGGACACGATGCAAACCCAAAATGATTCTGCATGGTAGTGCAGAAAGAGGAGTGTTTTCAATATGTTTATGGAAAATAATGAAATTTGACCTCTATGTCCCAACTTGTCAGTTCCAGGTACGTTTAGGTCCAGCTGTGAAGATGAAACGAAACTTGAAGAAGAGAATATAAAGTATGTTCACAACCTCATCATAGACAAATATTTCTTTAAAAGAATGCAGGAATTAGCCAGCCATGTTAACATGCACCTGTGGCCCCAGGTACTCAGAAGGCTGAGGTGGGCAGATGGCTTGAGCCCAGGAGATGGCGGCTGAAGTAAGCCATGATTGTGCCACTGCACTGCAGCCTGGGTTATAAAGCAAGACCATGTCTCTAAACAAACAAAACCAAAAAATTAAAATTAAAAAATTAAGGGGACCTGGGCAAGATGGCCAAATAAAAACAGGTTCGGTCTGCAGCTCTCAGTGAGATCAACGCAGGAGGCAGGTGATTTCTGCATTTCCAACTGATGAACCCAGTTCATCTCACTGGGACTGGTTAGACAGTGGGTGTAGCCCATGGAGGCTGAGCATCAGCCCCAGTCAGGGGCTTATAGATAAAACTCCCATCTCCCTGAGACAGAGAAACTTGGGAAAGGGGCAGCTGTGGGCTCAGCTTCAGCAGACTGAAATGTTCCTGCCTGCCAGCTCTGAGGACAGCAGTGGATCTCCCAGCACAGCACTCGACCTCTGCTAAGGGACAGACTGCCTCCTCAAGTGGGTCCCTGACACCTGTGCCTCCTGGCTGGGAGACGCCTCCCCGCAGGGATTGACAGACACTGAATACAGGAAAGCTCCAGCTGGCATCTGGCAGGTGCCCCTGTGGGATGAAGCTTCCAGAGGAGGGAACAGACAGCAATCTTTGCTGCTCTGCAGCTCCATTAGTGATACGCGGGCAAACAGGATCTAGCAGTGGACCCCCAGCAAACTCCAGCAGGCCTGCAGCAGAGGGGCCTGTTAGAATGAAAACTACCAAACAGAAAGGAATAGCATCAACATCAACAAAAAGGACATCCACACAAAAACCCCATCCAAAGGTCACCAACATCAAAGACCAAAGGTAGATAAATCCATGAAGATGAGGAAAAAATAATACAAAAGGCTGAAAGTTCCAAAAACCAGAACGCCTCTTCTCCAAAGGATCATAACTCCTCATCAGCAAGGGAACAAAATGGACAGAGAATGAGTTTAATGAACTGACAAAAGTTGGCTTCAGGAGGTGGGTGATAACAAACTCCTCTGAGCTAAAAGAGCATCTTCGAACCCAATGCAAGGAAGTTAAGAACCTTGAAAAAAGGTTAGAGGAATGGCTAACTGGAATAACCAGTTTAGAGAAGAATACAAATGACATGATAGAGCTGTAAAACACAGCAAGAGAACTTCATGAAGCATACACAAGTATCAATAGCCGAATCGATCAAATGGAAGAAAGAATGTCAGAGATTGAAGATCAACTTAATGAAACAAAGTGTGAAGCCAAGATTAGAGAAAAAAGAATAAAAAGATATGAACAAAGTATCCAAGAAATATGGGACTATGTGAAGAGACCAAATCTACATTTGATTTGTGTACCTGAAAGTGATGGGGAGAATGGAACCAAGTTGAAAAACACTCTTCAGGATATTATCCAGAAGAACTTCCCCAACCCAGCAAGACAGGCCAACATTCAAATTCAGAAAATACAGAGAACACCACAAAGATACTCCTCAAGAAGAGCAACCCCAAGCCATAATCATCAGATTGACCAAGGTTGAAATGAAGGAAAATAATGTTAAGGGCAGCAGAGAGAAAGCTTGGGTTACCCATAAAAGGAGGTCCTCAGACTAACAGTGGCTCTCTGTGCAGGTACCCTACGAGCCAGAAGAGAGTGGGGGCCAATATTCAACATTCTTAAAGAAAAGAACTTTCAACCCAGAATTTCATATCCAGCCAAACTAAGCTTCATAAGTGAAGGAGAAATAAAATCCTTTACAGACAAGCAAATGCTGAGAGATTTTGTCACCAACAGTCTTGCCTTACAAGAGCTTCTGAAAGAAGCACTAATATGGAAAGGAAAAAGCCAGTGCCAGCCACTGCAAAAACAAACCAAATTGTAAAGCCCATCAACACTGTGAAGAAACTCCATAATAACCAGCTAGCCTCATAATGACAGGATCGAATTTACACATAAGAATATTAACCTTAAATGTAAATGGGCTAAATGCCCCAACTAAAAGACAGACTGGCAAACTGGATAAAGAGTCATGACCCATCAGTGAGCGGTATTCAGGAGACTTGTCTCATGTAAAAAGACACACATAGCCTCAAAACAAAGGGATGGAGGAAGATTTACCAAGCAAATGGAAAGCAAAAAAAAAAAGCAGGAGTTGCAATCCTAGTCTCTGATAAAACAAACTTTAAACCAACAAGATCAAAAAACACAAAGAAGGGCTTTACATAATGGTAAAGGGATCAATGCAGTAAGAAGAGCTGACTATCCTAAATAGATATGCACCCAATACAAGAGCAACCAGATTCACAAGGCAAGTTCTTAGAGACCTTCAAAGAGACTCAGACTCCCACACAATACTAGTGGGAGATGCTAACACCCCACTGTCAATATTAGATCAACGAGAAAGAAAATTAACAAGGATATCCAGAACTTGGGCTCAGCTCTGGACCAAGCACACCTGATAGACATCTACAGAACTCTCCACCCCAAATCCACAGAATATACATTCTTCTCAGCACCACATAGCACTTATTCTAAAATTGACCACATAATTGGAAGTAAAACACTGCTCAGCACATGCAAAAGAACAGAAATCATAACAGTCTGTCAGACCACAGTGCAATCAAATTAGAACTCAGGATTAAGAAACTCACTCAAAACCACAACTACATGGAAACTGAACAACCTGCTCCTGAATGACTACTGGGTAAATAACAAAATTAAGGCAGAAATAAAGAAGTTCTTTGAAACCAATGAGAACAAAGACACAATGTACCAGAATCTCTGGGACACAGCTAAAGCAGTGTTTAGAGGGAAATTTATAGCACTAAATGCCCACAGGAGAAAGCAGGAAAGATCTAAAATTGACACCCTAACATCACAATTAAAAGAACTAGAGAAGCAAGAGCAAACAAATTCAAAAGCTAGCAGAAGACAAGAAATAACTAAGATCAGAGCAGAACTGAAGGAGATAGAGATACAAAAACCCTTCAAAAATCAATGAATCCAGGAGCTGGTTTTTGAAAAGATTAACAAAATAGATAGACCACTAGCCAGACTAATAAAGAAGAAAAGAGAAGAATCAAATAGACACAATAAAAATGATAAAGGGATATCACCACTGATCCCACAGAAATACAAACTACCATCAGAGAATACTATAAACACCTCTATGCAAATAAACTAGAAAATCTAGAAGAAATGGATAAATTTCTGGACACATACATGCTTCACAAGACTCAACCAGGAAGAAGTCAAATCCCTGAATAGACCAATAACAAGTCTAAAATTGACACGGTAATTAAAGCCTACCAACTATAAAAACGCCCAGGACCAGACGGATTCAGAGCCGAATTCTACGAGAGGAACAAAGAGGAATTGGTACCATCCTTTAGAAAATATTCCAAACAACAGAAAAAGAGGCACTCCTCCCTAACTCATTTTATGAGGCCAGCATCATCCTGACACCAAAACCTGGCAGACACACGACCTAAAAAAGAAAATTACAGGCCAATATCCCTAATGAACATAGACATGAAAATCTTCAATAAAATACTGGCAAACCAAATTCAGCGGCACATCAAAAATCTTATTTACCACGATCAAGTCAGCTTCATCCCTGGGATGCAAGGCTGGTCCAACATACGCAAAACAATAAACGTGATCCATCACATAAACAGAACCAGTGACAAAAACCACATGAATATCTCAATAGCCGCTGAAAAGTCCTTGGATAAAATTCAACACCACTTCATGCTTAAAACTCTCAATAAACTAAGTATTGGTGGAACCTGTAAGAGCTATTTATGACAAACCCACAGCCAATATCACACTGAATGGGCAAAAGCTGGAAGCATTCCCTTAGAAAACCAACACAAGACAAGGATGCCCCTCACCACTCCTATTCAACATAGTATTGGAAGTTCTGGACAGAGAAATCACGCAAGAGAAATAAAAGAAATTCAAATAGGAAGAGAGGAAGTCGAATTGTCTCTGTTAGCAGAAGACTTGTTTGTATATTTGTAAACCCCCATTGTCTCAGCCCAAAATCTCCTTAAGCTGATAAGGAACTTCAGCAAAGTCTCAGGAAACAAAATTGATGTGCAAAAATCACAAGCATTTCTACACACCAATAACAGACAAACAGCCAAATCATGAGTGAACTCCCATTCACAATTGCTACAAAGAGAATAAAATACCTAGAAAAAAAATTTACAAGGGATGGGAAGGACTACAAGTTCAAGGAGAACTACAAACTGCTGCTCAAGGAAATAAGAGAGGACACAAACAAATGGAAAAACATTCCATGCTCATGGATAGGAAGGAAGAAGAATCAATATCATGAAAATAGCCATACTGCCCAAAGTAATTTATAGATTCAATGCTATCGCCATCAAGCTTCCATTGACTTTCTTCACAGAATTAGAAAAAACTACTTTAAATTTCATATGGAACCAGAAAAGAGCCCATATAGCCAAGACAATCCTGAGCAAAAAGAACAAAGCTGGAGGCATCATGCTACCTGACTTCAAACTATACTACAAGACAGCAGTAACCAAAACAGCATGGTACTGGCACCAAAACAGAAATATAGACCAATGGAACAGAACAGAGGCCTCAGAAATAATGCCACACATCTACAACCATCTGATCTTTGACAAACCTGACAAAAACAAGCAATGGGGAAAGGATTCCCTGATTAATAAATGATGTTGGGAAAACTGGCTAGCCATGTGCAGAAAGCAGAAACTGGACCCCTTCTTTACACCTTATACAAAAATTAACTCCAGATGGATTAAAAATTTAAATGTAAGACCTAAAACCATAAAAATCCTAGATGAAAACCTAGGCAATACTATTCAGGACATGGGCATGAGCAAGGACTTCATGACTAAAACACCAAAAGCAATTGCAACAAAAGCCAAAACAGACAAATGGGATCTCATTAAACTAAAGAGATCCAGCACAGCAAATATGACTGATTTCCAGTGTGAAAATAAAATATAAAAATTGTTCTTGGAGTTATTTTGAAACAGAACTAACATCAGAATCATCTGAATTATCAGGTTCATCCATGTCAGAAAAATCAGATTCATCAAATGAATCTTCAGCCAACTGTATAAATGTTGACATCACTCATAGGCATGCTACATTTTCTAGGATTTGATATTTTCAGCAATCAAGAATTACTATATTTTGTAAATGAAAATACCTCTACCAAACCAGATTGCTATAAGTAGAATGATATCTTTTGTTTCCAAAGTTAATAAACTAGAGCGATGTGAACATAACAATGAAAGTGAGATATTTCATGGATTTCATGGCAAAGTTATCTCGGGGTAAACACGTGCTGGCAGCAAGTGTTCTCAGGGCAAATGAGAAAAGGGTTAAAACAAAATCTCCGTTTAAAGATAAGAAAGTAGAAACAAGCAAACAGGAAATTTGGTTGCAGTGGAACTAAAATGTAAAATGATATAAACAAGTCCAAAGAAGTCACTAATCACTCTGAAAGCAAGCTGTTCTTACCATCTCAAAGAGCATGCCAAAGCATTGTTTAAGTCTACAACCTCCAGCTATATGCTATTTTAAAAAAACACATCAATGCAGTAGAATGCAGAAAAGTTTAAAGCAAAAATATGGGGAAAGATACATCAGACCAATATTAACTAAAAGAAAACTGGTACAGTAATATGAATATCTGACCTGATGGACTTTGAGAATACACTGCAAAGAGAGTCAGTGCTCTCTGAGAAAAGGCTCTTATTGCATAAACTTGACCTAATAAATATGAACAGGATTCTGCCCCAACAAGAATGGGTATGGTGGCTCATCCCTGTAATTCCAGCATTTTGGGAGGCCGAGGCAGGAGGATTGCTTGAGCCCAGGAGTTCAAGACCAGCCTGGACAACATAAGGGGAGCCCATCTCTACAAATAACAAAAAATCAGCCAGACGTGGGAGTGCACACCTATGGTTCCAGCTACTCGGGAGGCTGCGGTGGGAGGATCACGTGGGCCTGGAAGGTCCGGGACCGTAATTGCATCTCTGCACTCCAGCCTGGGGGACAGAGTAGACCTGTCTCAAAAAACAAAAACAAAACCATTTTCAACACATTTCCAACAGCATATAATATACAGACCAACATCTCTGACTACAAAACAATTCAATCAGAAATAAATATGTAAAAGATCATTTTCAAAAACCCGTATTTTTGGAAAACGTTGCTAAAAATTGTTAAGCAAGGTGGTGGGATATAAGATCAATATACAAAAGTCACTTAGGTTTTATAAGGCAACAAAACATTAGAAAACATACTTTAAAAAAAAAAAGACAACATTTACAGTATAACAACCACTACCAGAACTCCAAAAAATGTACACCCGTGAATCAATATAGAAAACATGCAAAACCACATCTTATAAAAATAAATCATACAATTATGCACACTGCGGAAAACAGTCATGCCATGGCTTGGCACCTAGAGGGGCACTGGCACCGCAGGCACAAGTCTCTCCACCGGCCCACCCTCTCTTGGCCTGGTTGCCCCATCCCAGGGAGAATGGGGCCGGGGCGGGCCACAAGAGCAGTCACAGAAGAGGGGAGAAGGCAGGGACACACAGCTGTCTGAAGCCCGAGGGTCTGGCAAGCAGTGAGGGGAGGCTGCAGATTCCTTTCTCAAGTGGAACTTTGTGAACGCTACATGCTGCTGACATCTCCCGTGTGTCTCCCCCAACGGGCAGAGGTGAACCGCAGACACAAAGTGATGGGGGCCTGGGCAGGTGGCTGCAGCACCTGGGTCACCCCACCTGCCACCTGCAGACGCCCTCCTCCGCCACCACTGAGCACTCACTGCAGCTGCTGCTTCTCCACGTGAGCCTGCAGGGCCAGGCTGGAGTTCTCACCCCAAGTGGAGGGGTGAGACCAGGCTGGGGGGTTCTTGCCCTGAGCAGGGGTACGGGGCTCACTGGCCAGGTGCAGCGACACGGGGGTCAGAGGTCGAGGCACACCGACTGGCTGGGGAGCATGGGTGTTCAGGCCTCGGCTTCAGGGGCGGTCACTGGGGTCTCTGGAGGGCTCTCTGACTCCTGATGGTGAAGCGAGACCACCCCTTTCCCACAGATCCATTATATCAAGAATTGGAGTCCTCATGGGGTGCCCCAAGCTCAAGGACAGAAGCTGGAAAAGCCGAGAGCAGAACAAAGTGGCTTGATTCACCCGGTCTGAGGACACCAGCTGGAGGCCTCGGAGCCAGGCCAAAGCTCTCGGCCCAAGCCCAGCGTTTCCTCGGCCGCCCAAGCCAGTGTTTCCTGTTCTCGGCGCTGGGCAGTTGCGCTGGCTCTGTTCATGGTCCTCTGAGTATCAGCTGCACGAGCCCTGTGTGCCCACCCCTAGCTCTGGCCCCGACAGACCCCCATCATGTGGAATCTCCGCCCAGCCCTGCTCAGCCTCCAGGGGCCTCTGCCCACCTGCACGTGCACGGTAGCCTCAGCTAACTGCTCGGCCCCTCCCAGCCTCACTTGCCCATGCACATGGGGGTCCACTTGGCATCACCAGGTCTCTGCAGACACTCAGGGCCGTGCCAGCCGGCTGGGCTCACATGGGAGCCTCAGGTGTCCGTCCTCCCTCCTCCTGGGAGCGAGTCTTTTCTAGAGGGAGTGTGGCCAGAGTCAGGGAAGCTGTCTGAGTCCCCTGGTGCCCCTCACCGGGGTGTCAGGGAAGCTGTCTGAGTCCCCTGGTGCCCCTCACCGGGGTGTCAGGAAGCTGTCTGAGTCCCCTGGTGCCTCACCGGGGTGTCAGGAAGCTGTCTGAGTCCCCTGGTGCCCCTCACCGGGGTGTCAGGAAGCTGTCTGAGTCCCCTGGTGCCCCTCACCGGGGTGTCAGGAAGCTGTCTGAGTCCCCTGGTGCCCCTCACCGGGGTGTCAGGAAGCTGTCTGAGTCCCCTGGTGCCCCTCACCGGGGTGTCAGGGAAGCTGTCTGAGTCCCCTGGTGCCCCTCACCGGGGTGTCAGGGAAGCTGTCTGAGTCCCCTGGTGCCCCTCACCGGGGTGTCAGGAAGCTGTCTGAATCCCCTGGTGCCCCTCACCGGGGTGTCAGGAAGCTGCTTTTGCCTCGCCAAGGGCTGTTTCCTCCATGAGATGGGACTGTAGTATGCTGTGTCGTGAGCTCATCCCCACATGGATGGCACTTGGAACCCATGGCAACAGACCCACATCTCCCGGCCCCTGTCACCTGGGCAAGTGACTAGAGCCTGGCGGGTCCCTG
This sequence comes from Saguinus midas, assembly GCA_021498475.1. Classification (NCBI taxonomy): domain Eukaryota; kingdom Metazoa; phylum Chordata; class Mammalia; order Primates; family Cebidae; genus Saguinus; species Saguinus midas. Next base: position 34,822,146 of record CM038411.1, on the reverse strand, counting down.
GGGGGCTTGGAAGGTGTGTGCACAGGGTCCGCCTGGAGCCCGATGGACAGGAGGGTGTGGGAGACTCACCCGCCGCAGCCTGGAGCCCCCATAGCCCTGGATGGTCATTGAGGGCATCAGTCTTGGCTCCTCCCCTGAGCCAAGCCTTGACCAAACTCGATCCTGGTCCTGTTCCTGCCTGCCTGTGTGGAAAGGTGGGGCAGGCAGGGGGATGAGGGCACCCCAGGAGCAGGCTGCAATGCCCCTCCACCCCGAGTCTGTGCCCTGGGCTGGGCCACCCATCTGGGTCCACGAGTGGAATCAGGACTATGTTAGTGTTCTTGAGTGAGTGCTGTGCAGGCCTCCCTGCCCGCCATCACTCCTGCATGCACAGATAGGAGGTCTCAGTCCCTGCCCACACCACACTGGAGGAGGGGCTGCAGGACCCCCACTCACAGGGGTGTTCAAGGCATCTTTGCATCAGGTAGGACATTTGGAGGAGGGGGGATCCGTGAGTCACAGGCCCACTGGCCCTGGTGCCCCCAACTCCCATGCCCAGTGATCGACCTCTTTGCCTCTTTGCCTGGCATTGCCCCCTCCCTGGAGAACCCCCTGAAAGCCCCTCTCCTCACCTTGTCCCTGGGATCGTGGGACCCTCCCCAAGCCTGTTGGAAAACTCCTCTCCTCCCTCTGTCTATTCCTTGGGAACCCCCCAAGGTCCCTCTCTTCACCCACCCGCCCCTTCCTGGGAACCCCCAAAGGCCCCTCCTCCTCTGTCACCCACCCGCCCCCTTCCTGGGAACCCCCAAAGGCCCCTCCTCCTCTGTCACCCACCCGCCCCCTTCCTGGGAACCCCCAAAGGCCCCTCCTCCTCTGTCACCCACCCGCCCCCTTCCTGGGAACCCCCAAAGGCCCCTCCTCCTCTGTCACCCACCCGCCCCCTTCCTGGGAACCCCAAAGGCCCTCCTCCTGTCACCCACCCGCCCCTTCCTGGGAACCCCCAAAGGCCCCTCCTCCTCTGTCACCCACCCGCCCCCTTCCTGGGAACCCCCAAAGGCCCCTCCTCCTCTGTCACCCCACTCCTCACCCTGCCCTCTCTGCTCTCTGGTCAGGCTCCTGTGGCGCTCTGCCTGCTCCCAGCACCCCGGAAGGTGGGGGGCCCAGGTGCAGTGGAGGGCGGGTGGGGGATGCAGCTGCTGTGAGCTGTGTCTGCGCCACCCGCTGCAGACTCACATACATGCCTGTGTGCCAACCACAGGCCGGCTGTCCCATGCGGTCTCAGTGTGAGACCTCTCTGCAGGTGAGCCCCTGTGGTGGGGAGGTCTGGATGCAGGCCAGGCTGGGGCTCCAACCCTCGCTCCAGGATCCTGCCCTTCCTCTGCCAGGGTTCTGCATACTGTTGGTGCTTAATAAGTGCTAGGCGCCCAGGATGGCCTCCCTGTGACCTTTGGAGGCTGGAGCAAAACCCCAGTATAGGGTCCAGCCCTACAGGGTCAAGTGAGTCCCTCCCTGCAGGTGTGCAGACAATAAATTGGAAATAAAAGACACAGGACACAAAGACCGAGAAAAGGGAGTTTGGGCCCAGGGTCCGCTGCTACCCACAGTGTGGGGTCTGGCCCCGAGTGCCTGACGCTCTGACTTTTACTGAGTACAAAGCAGGGGGCAGGCAGGTAGGGTGAGGTAATGGTGGTCGGTGACAGGGTCAGACGAGTCACGTGTCTTGGACATAGGGGCTCAGGATTTTCAAGAAGCTGAGGTGAGGAGCAGACCTAATACATCAGCACTTCTTTCATATTTGTCAAGACTATCAAGGACGTTAACATTTACGTGACTGTTATTCTTATCTTAGAAGAAAGAGAGGAGCCAGGTGCAGAAGCAGGACTTGAAAGCAGCCATGCAGCGTGAGCGCCGAGGCACAGCACCGCACAGACAGTGAAGTCCCCGGTGTCTGCCGGCCTCCCCGACAGCCGCAGGCCCACCGCAAGAGCTTGGACAAGCGGAGTCTTCTCCTCACTCCCCCAAGGAAGGGGATGTCTCGGCCATCTTGGACATTTCCTTCCCTCGCCGGCTGAACAGCGGACGTTTCCACAGCGCTGGCGCTGTCAAGACAGCCGAGGCGCCCTCCAGCAGCCCTCATGCGGGCGGGACAGAGGGCTCAGAGCACCTTGCTTTAAGGTCCCCACTTTTCCAATGCCACTTGGGTTCCATACTTCCTGACCTGAGACTTAGTAGTAAAACTAAAGATTATGTGATTGTATATATGTATATTTATGATTACATGTGAATAGCTATGTGATTATTTCATGACTATATAGAGGAATCACTATGTAACTATGTCTCTAATTCTTTTATAATTCTATATTTATATGAGAACAGACTGAGGCCGCAGACCCTTGCCTTGGCTCTTGTGGGGTTCCCCCAACACCCTGCCCAGGGAAATGGATAAAGAGAGGGCAGCAGGGTCCTTCACTGCCCCTGTGGCCGGGACACCCCTGGTGCCCCTGCAGGGGCTGCGAGACAGACCCACCTTGCCGACGCCCAGCTAATCACACAGGAAGCCTCTCACCCACCAGACTCGCAGGCGGGTCTACCGGCCTCTCCTCAATCTTAACGACCAAAACAGACCTTCCTGGTAACAAGCCATGCTTTGACACTGTGGCCAGGACCCAACCCAGCAGCAGATCCCACGCGGTTCCTGTTCACTGTTCATTCACCCAGAGGCTGTGAGTCAGCCCTGGTGGCCTGAGGCCAGCTGAGGAGGCGGCCCAGCCTAGGCAGCAAGGCGGGAATGTACCTGTTGGGGGCGGCCAGTGGCCACCCAACCCGGACCGTCCCAGTCTAGGATAGTAGGGCAGGACCGGAGCCCCGGGGTGCGGACAGTCACTGCTGTCTGCTTACAGGAAGAGCAGACCCGGGTGCTGCCCGTGTGCCCGGCTGCTGGGGAGGTGGGCCCAACACTGCTGGGGAAAGAGGGTCCCTTTTTTCAGGCTCTACCCTGGTCCCAGCCTGTCCAGAGCTGGTGGCGGAAACACAACATGATCTGTAAGCCGGCCAGCTCCGGACAGCTGGGGTCCCTCCCTGTGGCCCCCTTGTCCAGCAGTCTGGCTGGGACTCCCTTGGGCCCTGCAGCAGGCCTGGGGTAGAGGGGCCTATGGGGGGCTCCGTGGCTGCACAAAGAGCTCAGGCTCGACTAGAGGCAATCTGCAGAGAGACCCCCATGGTTCTCAGTCACAGAGGTAGGGGCTGCCTGGACCTCCTGGGATGCCCAGGCCTCCTCTCCCTGCCCAGCCTCCCCCACCACACGCCTCCCCGCCGACCCCTTCCCAGGAGCTCCCTCCCTAGGAGCGCTCCCCGCAGGCCTCCTGTGCTCCCCTCATGAGCGGCAGAGCCAGCCAAGCTTCTCAGCTCCTAAGTGGGGCTCTTGCCTCTTTACGAGCCTCCCACCCCATAAAAGAGATCACCGCAGAGCTGCCCAGAACCCCTGGAAACAGCTGGGCCGGCTGGTGGCAGGGTGGGCGGAGAGAGGCGGCTCAGAGCACGGGCAGCCCGGGGTCGCCCTGGGAGCGCCAGCCCCCTGCCCAGCCCCCTGCCTCCAACCCACGACCCCGAGCCTCTCCGCTGGCTGCAGGGGCGGGGGGTGCGCCGGCCCCTCCAGGACATCCAGGGGGATCAGGCGGGGCTCACAACAAACCGATTAATAAAAGCTGGACGGGAATTTCACAGCTGCCTGGACCCTAAACCTTCTCCAGGAACATCTGGCGGAGACCGGGCCGCCCATTTATGTTCAGTGAGAACATTTTTTCCGACGCGCCCGCAGCGATGGTCTCCCTCAGAAGCAGCGCTGGGGACGCCTCCCGGGCCGGGCTGCCGCCAGCCTTCCTGGGCCCAACCCCTCGGCCGGCCCCGCGGCGTGGGACCCCACCCCGAGTGGGAGAAGGAGCCAGAAGCCAGGCCCGCGGGGGCGAATCCTCACCCCACCCGCGGGGAGGGTCTGGCGGGCTCTTCCCTCCCTCCTCCTCCCTCTCCCGGATTCCAAACCCCCCACCCCCCAGAGGGGCTCCCTGGCTTCTGGCCCCGCCGCGGCCTCGCCGGGCAGGGGAGGAGGTCAGGGGAGCGGCGCGGGTCACCCGGGAGGCGGGGGACCCCCCAGCCTCATCGTACCCGCGGGGACCGGGCCCCTTCGGCCCTCACCTACGCGGCCTCGTCCAGTCCCACCCGCCCCGAGCCTGGGGCCTCCAGGGGTCCCTCTGGGGGTGTCCAGGAGGGGGAGGGCAGCCCTGGCGTGGAGAGGACCTTGCGCACCCAGACGGCGGTGAGGGCGGGCGGGGCGCGTGCAGCCGAGACCGTGCGGGACCCGAGGTCGAGCCCCGGGCAGGGGCGGCGGCGCCCTCCGCGCTCACCCCATCCCGACCGCAGTGACCGCGGGGTCAGGGTTTCCAGGCGGCCGGTCCCGTCCCCGGGGCTGCCCCGCCGCTGTGTGTGGTCCTTGTGGGAGACACTCATTATTTTTCTTTCTTTTCCCCTCCTCTTCCTTTTTAATAAAATGCATCAGAGCGGAGGGCAGACGCCACCTCCGATGTCCTTGTAAAACGTGTGCGCGCCGGGCCGGGACCCTCCGCGAACTCCCTTCGCAGGGGCACCAGCCTCCCTGCTCGTGGGGAGGGGGCGTCAAGCCCGATGAGCTCATGCTGGGCCTTGGAGACCCCCGACACTTTGCACATACACAGGGAAGCCCCAGGTCCCCAAGGCTGTGGGGGCCAGGCTGGGAGGGGACAGGCGGCCACCCCCAGGCCTCCTTCCACAGCCCTGAAGGAGCAGGGCGGGGTTCATCATCCTGGGACCTAGGGCCACGGCTGCCAGTTCTCGGCTGTAACCCCTGCCCCTGGACCATGCTCAGGCAAAGAGATGGGGCCTGAACCCACAGAAGCTCAAGGTTGAATCCCGCTTCAGCTGGGTAGAAGGGTCTGGTCTCTGTGGGCGGCTGTCCCCCACAGCTCGCCTGGAAGTGCTGGGTAATACGTGGGCACCCAGGCCTCCCCTCCAGAGGGGCACCCAGCACTGTGGGAATATGGGTGACTGGGACAGGCACTGCCAGCACCCAGACACTTGCTCGAAGTGACAGCCCCGGTGTTCCCCTGTGTTTGCTCTTCCTGCAGAACTCATCTCAGCACCCACCTGCCCACCACACAGGCAACTTCAACAAACCCTGTAGGTAGGCCCAGCCCAGCCTCCCCTGCAGAGCCTTAGAGACTCCGAGTGGTAACACCCACTCGGCCATCTCAGGCTTCAGGTGTCCAGAGGTCAGGCGCCCACAGCCCAGGAATCAAGCCCCAGGTGCCCACAGCCCAGGTATCTAAGGCTCAGGTGTCCACAGCCCAGGAATCCAAGCCCCAGGTACCCACAGCCCAGGTATCTAGGGCCCAGGTGTCCACAAGCCAAGTATCCATGGCCCAGGGGCCACAGCCTGGTGCCCACAGCCCAGAGAGGGGCTGAGCGTCCTGGGAGGGCTCTTCACCCCTACACCTGGCTGGGCCAGCATTATCAGGTGTTGCCACCAACTGCTGGCCGGTATCTCCTGGAGGAGCCCGTCCTTCGACTGCACCGACAGGACCTCCTCTTCTCACTCAGCCACCAGCCCTGTGCCCTCTCCCACCCCATCCCGACCGCAGTGACCGCGGGGTCAGGGTTTCCAGGCGGCCGGTCCGTCCCCGGGCTGCCCGCCGCTGTGTGTGGTCCTTGTGGGAGACACTCATTATTTTTCTTTCTTTTCCCCTCCTCTTCCTTTTTAATAAAATGCATCAGAGCGGAGGGCAGACGCCACCTCCGATGTCCTTGTAAAACGTGTGCGCGCCGGGCCGGGACCCTCCGCGAACTCCCTTCGCAGGGGCACCAGCCTCCTGCTCGTGGGAGGGGGCGTCAAGCCCGATGAGCTCATGCTGGGCCTTGAGACCCCGACACTTTGCACATACACAGGGAAGCCCCAGGTCCCCAAGGCTGTGGGGGCCAGGCTGGGAGGGGACAGGCGGCCACCCCCAGGCCTCCTTCCACAGCCCTGAAGGAGCAGGGCGGGGTTCATCATCCTGGGACCTAGGGCCACGGCTGCCAGTTCTCGGCTGTAACCCCTGCCCCTGGACCATGCTCAGGCAAAGAGATGGGGCCTGAACCCACAGAAGCTCAAGGTTGAATCCCGCTTCAGCTGGGTAGAAGGGTCTGGTCTCTGTGGGCGGCTGTCCCCACAGCTCGCCTGGAAGTGCTGGGTAATGCGTGGGCACCCAGGCCTCCCCTCAGAGGGCACCCAGCACTGTGGGAATGTGGGTGACTGGGACAGGCACTGCCAGCACCCAGACACTTGCTCAGTGACAGCCCCGGTGTTCCCCTGTGTTTGCTCTTCCTGCAGAACTCATCTCAGCACCCACCTGCCCACCACACAGGCAACTTCAACAAACCCTGTAGGTAGGCCCAGCCCAGCCTCCCCTGCAGAGCCTTAGAGACTCCGAGTGGTAACACCCACTCGGCCATCCCAGGCTTCAGGTGCCCAGAGGTCAGGCGCCCACAGCCCAGGAATCCAAGCCCCAGGTGCCCACAGCCCAGGTATCTAAGGCTCAGGTGTCCACAGCCCAGGAATCCAAGCCCCAGGTACCCACAGCCCAGGTATCTAGGGCCCAGGTGTCCACAAGCCAAGTATCCATGGCCCAGGGGCCACAGCCTGGTGCCCACAGCCCAGAGAGGGGCTGAGCGTCCTGGGAGGGCTCTTCACCCCTACACCTGGCTGGGCCAGCATTATCAGGTGTTGCCACCAACTGCTGGCCGGTATCTCCTGGAGGAGCCCCGTCCTTCGACTGCACCGACAGGACCTCCTCTTCTCACTCAGCCACCAGCCCTGTGCCCTCTCCCCACCCCATCCCCTGCCCTTCCCATGCACCCGGGAGCCCGGGAGGGCATGGACTGCAGACACTTATTCAGGGCCAGTCACCTGCTGGACAGAGCCCCCCAGGACACTGCCTCCCTCCATCCCTCCTGTCTGCCCCCCGCACTCCAGACACTCCCCTCAGATGTAGAAAAACCACCCCCAGAGACCGTCCCTGCTACCTAGGCAACCCCCTTGTCCTGTACGGGGAGGACCTCTGACCCTCCTGGCCCTTCTGGAGGGAGCTGTCGAGCAGAATGAAGGCTTCAGAGGATGTTGGCAGCCACAGCCCCGGCCTCAGTGAGGGGGTGTGGGAAGGAAGGTCTCCAGCCACACCAAAGGCTTCCAGCAGTCTTCACTCGGGACAGAAGGACAGTCTGGGAAGCTGGAGATTGGTCGGTGGGAACCACCCCGAGATTTTACGGCCCCATGGAGGGGGTGCCCAGAGAGGGAAGGGCCAATCCCACCCTTTGAGGTATCCAGGGGACTGTCCTAAAGGCAGGACGATTCCGGAACTCTGCCCTGGGCCCCTGGCCTCCCAGTGTCCGTTCCTGTGTCTGGAGGTCAGCCAGGAAAGTCCCCAGCCATCATGGGCAGGACTCGGCAGAAACAAAGCTTTTTCTAGAAGACTCTAACTTGCCTTGGGTCAGGGGTGGCCTGAAGGACCCAGAGAGCAAGGCAGAAGGGGCGTGGGTGGTCTCTGAGGCTGCATCACAGAGGCGTCGCAGCTTCACACGTAGTCCCGGGAGCGGCCATGTTGTGAGGACACTCAAGCAGCTCTGTAGTGAGATCCCCACGCAGAGAAACCGAGGCCCCGCCCACAGCCGGCCCCATCTCCAGGGAGCAGAGAAACCGAGGCCCCGCCCACAGCCGGTCCCCACTCCAGGAAGCAGAGAAACCGAGGCCCCGCCCATAGCCGGCCCCCACTCCAGGGAGCAGAGAAACCGAGGCCCCGCCCACAGCCGGCCCCAACTCCAGGGAACAGAGGAACCGAGGCCCGCCCACAGCCGGCTCAACTCCAGGGAGCAGAGAAACCGAGGCCCCGCCCACAGCCGGCCCCAACTCCAGGGAGCAGAGAAACCGAGGCCCGCCCACAGCCGCCCCAACTCCAGGGAGCAGAGAAACCGAGGCCCGCCCACAGCCGGCCCCATCTCCAGGGAGCAGAGAAACCGAGGCCCGCCCACAGCCGCCCCACGCAGAGAAACCGAGGCCCGCCCACAGCCGGCCCCACTCCAGGAAGCAGAGAAACCGAGGCCCGCCCACAGCCGGCCCCACGCAGAGAAACCGAGGCCCGCCCACAGCCGGCCCCACTCCAGGAGCAGAGAAACCGAGGCCCGCCCACAGCCGGCCCCACGCAGAGAAACCAGGGCCCGCCCACAGCCGGCCCCAACTCCAGGGAGCAGAGAAACCGAGGCCCCGCCCACAGCCGGCCCCACTCCAGGGAGCAGAGAAACCGAGGCCCCGCCCACAGCCGGCCCCATCTCCAGGGAGCAGAGAAACCGAGGCCCCGCCCACAGCCGGCCCCCACTCCAGGGAAGAGAAACCGAGGCCCCGCCCACAGCCGGCCCCACGCAGAGAAACCAGGGCCCGCCCACAGCCGGCCCCACGCAGAGAAACCAGGGCCCCGCCCACAGCCGGCCCCACGCAGAGAAACCAGGGCCCGCCCACAGCCGGCCCCACGCAGAGAAACCGAGGCCCCGCCCACAGCCGGCCCCCACTCCAGGGAGCAGAGAAACCGAGGCCCGCCCACAGCCGGCCCCACGCAGAGAAACCAGGCCCCGCCCACAGCCGTCCTGACCCACGACGCAGCAAACAATGACCAAACAGGAACCAGTTCACTCAGGTTCGGAGCGCGTGGTTCTGCACCCAGAATACACACCCTGAAAGTCTGTTGGCAGGTGATTTCCTGGGCACCCTTGGGTGTGACTTGCAGCAGACTGCTGGGAAGCTGCTCCAGGGCCTGCTGAGGCACAGGGTCACACACATGCACACCCAGACATAAATGGCTGTGGGAGGGCATGGCCCGAGAGTGCAGCTGTGGCACCCAGGGCCAGGGTGGGGCTTCCATGTGCCTACTGGGGCACCAGAGGGGCTGCTCATCTACTCACACCACAGCCAGGGGGAGGCTCCAGGCCTCCAGGGCAGAGAGAAGATGGTGGGACCTCAGGACAAAGAAATGGGATGCAGGGGACACCTGCAAAGTCCTTCTGCAGGTGGGGGGCAGGTTAGGAAGGCCGGAGGTCGTGGCTGTCCTCATGGGCCCTCCGTGGGAGGCCTCAGGTCCAGCGAGCCACCTGCCTATCCCTGAACAGAGATAAGAGTACCCAAGGAGGGGACCACACTCCCCTCAGCCCCCTTGTCTGTGGCCACCCAAGCCCAGGGACCACCCCGTGTGCAGGTGGGGAAACTGAGGCTCAGAGAGCCGGTGAAAGCGCTGACTATATGGCTTCCTCAGCCCCGGGATCAGCCAGAGGTGCTCCTGGAGTTTAGGGGAGATGACATACAACTCTCTGCCTAACCAGGGGGTGGAGGAGTCAGGCCCAGGTGGGGCAGGTGGGGAAGTCATCCTGGCACTTCCGGGCAGCAAATGAAGCTGCATAGGCTGAGCGGGAGGAGACAGAAGAGCCAGCTTGTGCTCAAGCAATGTGCGCACGCACACACACACACATGAGTGAGCGCACATGCACACACACACCCATGCACATGAGTGAGCGCACACACACGTGCACACGAGTGAGCACATACACCACCGTGCATGAGTGAGCATGCACATACACGCACATGAGTGAGTGCACACACACACCCGTGCACGAGTGAATACACACACCTGTGCACATGAATGAGCACACACACTTGCACATGAGTGAGCACACATACACATGAGTGAGCACACACACGTGCACATGAGTCAGCACACACACACACACGTGTGTGCCTGCCAAGTTGGCATGAGATTGACCTGGGACTCCCCAGCCCAGCTTCCCCCCTCGCCCCGGGAAAGGCTCCGTGGGAGGCTGGGCAAGGCCAGCTGCAGCTGCACCCGGACCAGCCCCGGGGCTTGGCTCCCTGGAGGGCAGCCGTGGGGACCAAAGCACATGTGCTGCAGGCCCCGCCACCCCCTGCACGGACGCAAGGGAGACTCCACGCCTGATTTACGACGGGGCTCCCGCACATGTGTCAAAGACACCGTGTTAAGCACCGGCATAAAAATAATATATAGGTGACCGCAGCGTTTCTATGACCTTCCTCAGCCCAGCCTGGAATGCCGCGATCCAGCAGGTGAAATAACACATTTCGGCGGCTGCAGCCGCAGCGACCCAGAGCAGGCAGGGAGTCGGGGAGGCTGCGTCTGGCCTCAGCCCTGGGGGTAGCCTATGTTGGCGTGTGCAGGGTCAAAAGAGAAGGCGGATGCCAGGACGGGGTTAGGACGGAGCCCCAGAGGACTCAGGACACACAGCACGGTGGGTCGGCCTGGGGGCTCCTGTGGGAGGGCGGCCCAGCAAGGGCTGCAGTGTCCCTTCCTGTTGGCTGTGCACCTGCTTTCTGCTGCAGGGAGCGGGAACACAGTGTCCCACAGACAGGCTGCAGGAGCGCCTTCCAGAGCCTGCACCTGCTCTAGGGTGTGTTGTTGATCGGGGCGTTGCCCCAGGGGAGCACAGCCCTTGCATTGGTGACGGCCTTAGGCTGCAGCAGTGGGGG